>JFBX01000510.1:19977-32640 GCA_001563135.1 Colletotrichum simmondsii | reverse complement strand
GGGTTTCTTCATGTTGAGGGCTGGGTGGGAGGGAGCTCGAGGTGATAGTTCGGCGATGGTGAAGGTGATGCGCGAGGGATGGAAGTCGTGGTGCTTGCGTATTGATTGGTGCTGGGGCTTGTCCTGGCGGTGTCTTTGAGTTCCTCTTTTGTCATGTAAGCACAATTGAACACCAAAGATGGGGCAGAACGCAAAGGTTTTGTCGAATTCTCGTGGAGGGAGAAGGAGCATAGGCCCCAATGACGCGGTGATTGGTGACATCACTGGCGTAAACATCTATGATGCCTTTATTCTGGCGTGAAATAAGAAATGTCCCGCACTGGTAATTTTTTTTGGGCTACTCTGGGTTAGAGAGGGAAAAGCCACGGTTTCGACGATCTATGGGGTAAGGTAGGGCGTTGAAATGTGTAACGGTTGAGCTAAGGCGCTTTGGTATGGGGTGGTTGGTCTGATGTCTGAACATCGTGTTTGGAATCGGAACGACCCGCTCCCTTTTAGGCTATGGTGTATCTTGATCTGTCTTTCCTTGCACCTTCCTCCTTCTTGGTTGCCCTTTAATTTTTGGGAAGACTGCAGTCATCGATCTTTGGCGTTGAGGGCTCCCCCGTCTGATCAAGGGGTAGGGGAGATGAACCGGCGCTCGGACTGGCGTTCGAGTTGTCATCGGGTCATCATCGATCGGGCATGTTTACCCCACAGATTGCAAGCAAATCGGGGAAAGGGCCCTGACGATCGTTCGTCCCAATGTGAGCTACCGCGAACTCGATGTCGTTAGAAGGGAGGTGAGGTCACCATGTGTAGGCAATGCGATAGATGAGAGTAGGTAAGTCATGCAATCAATTGGTATTTGCGACTATGACAAGGTGAAGTTTGACTCGATCCAAACCTTGGACTATAGCGAGTGCGATACTAGTAGTTCGCAATATCTCACGACAATATTCAGCTTGAAATCTTTTCTATGAGCTTCTGGTTGATATGGTACGTATGCTGTTGGGAAGAGAACAACTTGAGTCTCTCAGCTTTCTGTTAAAGCACCTGCACTGGGTAAGTTTCTATCAATAATAGCAGTGTACAACCCCCACAACTTACATTACTCCTTAGCCATCTTGTCCCAGGAGTCTTGCCAATCGCTAAGATATGCCTTTATCTTTTTGACCTGAACATCCTTTGTAGTTTTCCGGCCTCTCTTAGAGCTACTATGAAGCTTCTCTGTGATGGTCGGCGAGTTTCCAAGATAGTCTTCAAGCATAGGGGATGTGTCTCCAGCACTACCGACAGTGGTTCATCATGTTAGCTCAGTCCAAGCTTCGTTGCCAACAAATCCTCCCCTACCTTTTGACTGTAGAACTGGAGGTTGCGGATCTAGACTGGTCCATTTCTCGAATGCTGTTGTGGACTGGTAAGTGTGGCTTTGGTATGATTTCCTAGCGTTCTGACTTGAGAGCATCTATATAATAGTAAAGACGACAATAGCTTGATGGTACGCTTGCCAAATTCTTGCTGGTTATTGAAGCATGTTGTGAGGGCTTTTTTGTATTGCTTCTGAATTATGTCTGCTAACATACTTCGCGCTGGATGGGCATATTCACGTCTCATAGATTTAATTAACATCAGTCGTTCACAGGCAAGTGGTGCTATTGGTATCTAGAAGCCATGTCAACTCAATAGCACACAACGTCAAAGTTACACATTACAAGCATGATAAGATTTAGCTCGATTAGCACGGGACGCAACGGGGAGCAATACACCACGGAAGTGCCTTTACAAGTCATTGGTCGCCTGATTTGGTAGTCCGCTTGGCAAGCACCCCTGCCACCCTGGCGAATAGGAGGCAAAAGCACGGCTGTGCCTTGTTCCTACTGCAGCCTCACCCGACAATGCTAAGGGGTTTCGGCGTGTTCCTGGTTTCTGCCAAATCTCTGTCCCGTTTCTCTTTCTAAAATTCCATTTCAATTCACGCCTGGTCGATGGGTGTGAGTGATCTGTGCACTTTCTTCCCCTCCTCCTTTACCCAAATGCCTTTCTCTGCTCCCTTCGTCTATCTTGTTGCTAGAAATCCCGATTCAGATTGGGTTCATTTCTCATTCTACCGGTCGCAAGACAATGGACCATTCTCACGGTACCCGTGGAAAGGATGATCACAGCCGCGACTGTGATCAATTCTCTCTGCTAGCCAGTATAGAAGACTATATGGATGGACCACGCATACATCCATTTAGAGACATCGAGAGGCCGAAATTTCCCGAAACTTCCGAAGAAAGTTACGGAACCCCTTCACTTACGGCCACACTCTCGGCTTCTTCTACCAGTTCCATTCCGGTGGAATACAGTGAATACAGTAATCTGTCCGACACATATTCCAGCCGGGCACCCGAACCTCTTGTCTTGGAGGACGGCATCTTTTCAACAATACCTGGGTTTAGTCCTTCAGGAGACATCCCTTTTGATCGAGCAATAACACTCGACCCTCCGTTCAATACCGATTTTCTGGATTTCGACGCCTACCCGTTTAGTTTTGATTCGTGCAGTCGTCCCGACCAAGCCCTTTTGCCAGAGGATGGAATAACCGAGCTCCCACTCGCCACTCAGGAGGGCAATGAGAACTCTGAATATACGTCTACTTACTGGTCTGCACTCTTCTCAGACCAAACGGAACTAAATACCACGGAAGATCTCCACACTAGCAGACCAAAAGGTAATATACTGGTTTCTATCCCGGAAGCCAGCGCTGCTGAAGTTGAGTACGAGCAGCAGTACATCGTTGGGCTGGCTAGCGAGATGCAGAGAAGACTACGCCATCTTTCTGACGCTGGAGTATCGCGATCTTGGAACTCGTCTTTTTCCAGTGTGATTCGAGCCTTTACGATCCGCCTTGGCTATGAGTCCTCAAATGACATCAGTCACGATACCTGGCAAATCATTCATAAGAACAGCGGGTAGGTAATGCTCAAAAATTCCGTAGCACTGTCAGTTGTAGGTATTCAAGAGAGCAGTCAATAACGATTTATCAAATAGAGAGCTTTTTATCCACCTTCAGAATATGATGTCATTCTTCAATAACAACATTGAAAGTAAGGAAACCGATGACGCAAAAAATAAACTTCATGAGATGTCTGTGGAGGACAAGATGAGTCTCTGGGAGGAACAACAAAATCCTAATTCTACACCACCTCCACAGTACACACAGCTCAAGGAAGACACACGAGATCGCATCGAATCTTCCACAAGACAAATCGAATATGAAGCGATACTAGAAAGTCGGGCCTTTAATTGGTTATCAAAGCATTTGGAAAGACAAGCCTCACTGTGGTGGAATGACGATGACCTAGGAATTTGCGTGCAGGAGGAAATCCAGCGAAAGATTATGGATCTCTTCGTATTCGAAATTGACGAAAAGCACACGTCGGAGATTCAAAGGATCAAGTTTCAGCTTCTTGACTGGCCGCTACTCGGCATAGGAAGTGACAAACAACATCTTCAGCACAACGACAAGGCAAAACCTTTGAGACAAGTCACGCTTGAATCTGCGGTTGTCGTATGTTGTGCAGATAAGAGTCAGGTAGTGACCATAAGAGACTACATGGATCAGACGTGGCCATCAAACTGGAAGCAGGCCTTTGATTTACTCCAATCTTGTGCAGACTTTGGGGAAACACGGGCTTTGGATAATAGGCACCAAGTCGGTAAGTAGGTTGTGACTATTATCAAACAGGATGGTCGCTAAGTTGTCAAAGTTGGTCCACCAGGGTATCCTGACCTCCTAGCTTCGGTAGAAGATGGACACCTTACGGTTACAGTTGAAGGATATCCCTACTTCATAGCTGAGTATGGCGAGCAACTTGCGTGGCTCTCAGCTGCTGTTGCACAGAATAGCCAGGCTGCTTATCGCAGACCAACAATCACTCGACAGAGAGAGATAGGATCGGACGAAGCCATCTTCTGTTTCGACATCGTTCTAGAGGAACAGCCGCTTCAGTCATTGCCGCCGCAAGAACGTTCATTGGCAGGAATCCTAGGACAGGATTTCGTAGCCATTCGAGGATTTCCCATCCTTCGTCGCCCGAAAGAGTTTCCTGGGATGGAGATTCCATGGAACATGGTTCAAAAGGTCGTAGGAAATCCTTGCAGTGTTCACACATCCCATGGGGGGCAACTAGTCCTCAGCGGTTGGCGAAAAGCCATTGCTCTCGCCAAACAAACCCAGAATATTTCCCTTTGGTCCGAGGTCGCCACAGGCAAAAATGCAAGATTGATGATAGGATCCGACGCAACACAAGTTATGGAGCTGGTGCAATATCAAACTGGTCGGCATATCATCACCCAAATCGAAGACTCAACGTGGCCAGAGACACCGTCGGGATTCTCCTCTTCGGGAAGAAAATCGAAAGAACCAGCTGTAGACGTCAACTCCTCAACGCCATCTGTCCAAATTTTGGACACGATCGAGATGTCACCCTGGCATTCAAATACATATGGAAATCAAAACAAGTCTGAAAACTGCAAAAGTGGTTTGATTGATCCCCACAATGGCGGGGGTGATGGAGCTACCGATTCCGCAGCTGCTGAATCTGCAGATTCCCTGGACACGGATCTTCTGTCAGTATCAGATGAGTCGGATAATATCGACTTCCAGCCTTTGTACGAAGACCATCCAATTTTGCCACTGATCCAGACCATTGCTCGTACCCTGCTCCGGGACTATCGACTTCAGACTCAGCATCGAGGAGAGACGTCTTCCAGTGGTGCCTCTTCCTCGGCATCAGCGCTTGACCAAACACAAGAAGCGAAAGGACCTTCGAATCCTCAACTTACAGTCAATAGAAAGCGTAAATCTGAAAATGAGCTCAAATCGGGCAGAGAGCCAGCTAAATCACCGGAATCAGCGCAGGAGGCTAAAAAGCAGCAGCTCACATTAGCATGCCCTTTCTGGAAATTCAATACCGATAAATATCATGTTTGCGTCACCAAAAAGCTCACAAGGGTACGGGACGTTAAACAGCATCTTAAGAGGAGTCATACTCCCGAGCACTACTGCCAACGCTGCTTCAAGATCTTTGCCAACGAAGATAGTCTTCGAGGCCATGTATCGAATCCGGAAGGGTGGACCTGCCCTCTCAACGAAACAGGGGCGCTGGACGGAATTTCTCATGAACAAAGCAGGAACTTACACAGAAAGTCGGTTCCTGGGCAGACGGATGAGAATCAGTGGTTCGCAATTTGGGACATTCTATTCCCTGGAAAGACAAAACCACGCTCAGCGTACATGAATCCCGATATGTGCGAAGAACTATCAGCTTTCCAAGAGCATTTGAACTACAATGCTGCTCAAGTTGTGCAAGATTCACTAGAGACCGCCGGGTTTCTATGGCATCTCACAACCGAAGAGGAGTCACAAAATCTTCGCAGGGTAGTCAACGAGGCTATCTATGCCATGCAACAAGAGTGGATTTCAAATCGAACAACTATGCGACCAATAGCAAGCGCACGGCATTCACATCATCAAAGTCACTCTGGCAACTCTCAACCCGTCAGAGGATTAACGACCCCTACTGACAGCGGCATTGGTTTGGAATCACAGACCGACGGATCATATCGAAGACCAAGTACTGTACCTCAGCAAGCAAATCTTTCAGGTTTAGAGCAGCAGGATAGCTCGACTGGTATTGAATCGCAAGTTTTGACAAGATTGGAAGATGCAGCTCGAAACATGCCGGTCTTCGATGGAGGGCCGACCACAGATTCTTTAGCTGCCCAACCAGCATCAAACTTTTGGGTACCACAGGCCCATCTAGCGGGGTTGACAGGACTCTTTGGACCCGATTCAAGAATGAACGGATTTGGTGCGGCGAATGGCACAGTCCCGCCGATTGATCTTTCCTTTTGGGGTTTTGATGAGAACGTGGGACATGTCGCTCCGGCTGTAACAGGAGCAGCAACGGCGGAAGTTCGGTCATCAACAGCGCAAACACCTTGAAATGTACATATACGAATGCCAACTTGTTGGTAGAATTCATACTTGGCTTCGACGTATTTGTATCGGAACTCATGAATCCATCTGACAACGAGCACGCCTGATGTGTGTACTCAGCTAGATCAAATACAGCCGTAGGCGTAGGAGGCATCGCAGTATTGCCATGGAGCTTTCAAGTCACCGATTCTCATCAAAAAGCGGGTGATATACAGGCGATAGTAAACATGCGGAAAAGTCACATGTATTCATCTCTGAAATGCCCACACGATCTTAATTATTCAACCTGAGTATCTTCATTGCGGGGCACTGAATGAACGTTATCCGTACGTCTCCCCACAACCCGCCTGCGGCTGCGACGTGGGCTGCCGTGACGGAGATTTCACACATTCGATGTTATTGGATCGTCGTTGCTCCGGAGAGAATTGTTGCCCCGACGTCCGGGGTCCGACGATGCCGGATCGGCACGATGGACTCGCGGAGAGAGTCCCCTCCCAGGCTCCTACGGTACCCACGGCACCCCGCCCCAATGAACGCGTGGACAAGCAGGACGGGGATTCATGATTGCGGCTCCAGAGATCGGCAAACTGTTCTGTCGGTGAGATTTTGCTGCTGAACAAGCTCATCTGATGCCACTCTGGATGAGACGAAGCAATCTCGTCAGCAACGGTTGGCTTAGATATGAGGAGTCGGGTGACATGTGATCGACAGAGTGGTTAGGGCCTTATCACCGCCAGTCGTTGATCCGGGGATGGTTGCCCGCGGTGCGACAAGCAAATCTAGTCCGTACGATCAGTCTAGCTATTCACCAGGCTAAAAATAGATTATTCTCGTTTTTCCATTTCCGACAGTTTGAAGCCGAAGGCTCGCAAGTTCACCGAGAGCTGCAGCGCGATAGCATCTGCTTTCCCTGTAGTAGGCACACGCCATTACCCGTATGCAGATGAACGCAAAGCCAGCGATGGCTGGACGCAGTGGCAACTGGCAACTGCAAATCGAAGACGTGACGGACGAAAAACCTGGATGCAGGCCCCTGGAAAACCTTAACGATTCAGGGGTGGCGCCAGGCGGGCTTCTTCTCCTCTCACACCCCCTTGGCGCCGTTGGCGGGCAACATCAGGCTTGGTGGGTGCCTCTTTACGGTCTAGCAAAAGTCAATTTCCTTGGCCGTCGTTCGTCTGAAAATACTTGGCACTTGTGTCTTGGCGACAATCCTGACATGGCCTTTCCGAGACTCGCAGAGTCCAAAGTCCCAAAGGCTGCAGCCGGTTGACTCGGTTGGGGAGGCACAGCAGAAACGCAGAGGAAGATCTTGTGGAAGATGAAAGGAGGAGGCGGTCGGACAAGGCAGAGGGTGACGGGCACTTGACACCGGGGCGCACACGTTGCGTCGTAGGACCGAGGGCGACGTGGACTGGGGGGGATCGGGGAGGGGACGTGGAGGATTATTTCAATTAAATTGAACAGCGAGAGCGGCAGATGGGGAATGGAATGCCAGGCTGTCAGCTTATCCTGCAATCTGCACCGTGTTGTTTCTTTTCCATACTTTCTGAGTCTCAATATCCAATATTCATGCCCGCGGAGCGGTGCCGGGCACCGGGGGAGGGGTTGCACTGCTGGGGGAGAACTCCACCTGGCACCCAGCTGCCCACTGCGCGGCAAAGCCGAACGTAAGCCTGTAGTGTAATAAGGGAGAAGAAGGGAGGGAGGCTCGGGAGCATGGGAGTCAGGAATCGAACTGCAAGTCTGTTAGAGTCTACATAGAGAGGGGGAGGTCCGAATCCGATGTTGGCGAGTGGCCTTTCGCGTCCGGATGGGAGCCGCGGTTGATACTGCAACAAGCGATACGGATACGGTGCAACCATTACACGGCATGACAGCCGGGCAGATCATAGAACGACATCAGCCAAGCCTGCTTTTCTTTTCATGACACACAGTCACGGTCTGCAGGTGGCTGGTCGTTTTCTGGATAAGTGACTCGTAGAATGGCAACCTGATGTGACCATGCCAATCACATTGTGATGCTTTTTGCGCGACAACCGCTGCAAAGAGAAACGTCGGCGAGAAAATCGATAACAGAAGGAAGTGAAAACGGGCTGTGCTGAGCCACCACTGTGCAAATTGGAACCACCGTGCCATCGAGTCGATTCGGCGTTTTGTCCGCATTCCTCAGTGTAGACTAGCACCAACTGAGGGCACATTCGCAGCGACTTCAGCGAGACATTCAACGAGGCGCGGGCTTTTAGCACGACGACGAACTGGTGTCGATGACGAATGAGAGGCTCGGCTAGTGGCAGCTTGTCTTAGCATCCAGCCTTCCCGTACGCCATACGTAGGCAAAGCTGGACAAGCTCAGGCACAAGTTTGCACACATGCAGCCAGACTGTATAGTGTATGTAGACTTTTGATAGCTCGGACCCAATTCATTGGAAAACTGGACACTTGTGTATTTTTTCCCGAGGGATGTTTCTCCTTCGCGCGGGAAAAAGAGTAGCGCCTCTGCAACCCATGGCTGATTATGCCAAGAGTCCGAATTTGGTTTACGCATCCTATAGTTTTTGAGGCATTTGGAACTTGTGGAGAAGCTTTTTTATGAATGTTTTTATGTATTCTGATTTCGAACATGATGTGAAATATGTATAATGTTTGTTGACCCTGATTTCCCTTCCAGCAGGGTTAGATGATGATGACATATTCCGCGCCCCCCTTATTGTTGCGTAATTCTATACTGATCTATGTGCAGTAGTTACAGGCATTACATTATCGTAACAGTCATCTTTGTTTGTACGTCTGTGATGTGCGCACATTGTGTGTGCCGTTTGCAAATGTTAAGCGCGTCCCGTAGGCGCCGCCTGTCCCGCGCGTTATGTGGGTGTGATAAAACAAGGATGCTATGAGTTGGTTTGAAGCAATCTAGTAGATGAAGGAGAGGACGAAGACGAGGATCGTGTAGGCCGAGGTGACGGTCAACTCGGTCTCGAACCACGCAGCCTGGCCGCCGAAAGCAATCTTCTTGCTGTGGGGTGTCGGGTGGGCGACAAAGGTCTTGGGGTCGCGCTCAAGGAGCTGCTCGCGGTCCGGCATGTTCGGCGGGTCAATGGCGTAGGCGATGGGCGTCCAGAGCGAACTGCAGATGAAGATGAAAGTCAGGGGCGGCCAGAAGGCGTGGGTGATAAGGCACATCAGGATATCGCGCAGCTCATCGTTGACGTAGAAGCAGCGGTACGAGGTCAGAACCACGCCGACGAGGGTGAGGTAGACGAAAGCCAGGTGGAAGATTGCCATGTAGTTGAAGAGAATACCCCAAAGGCGGCGGAACATGCCCTTGCGGGTCTTGGGGTCGCGCTCATTGAGGGCGGAGCCGAGGGATCCGGTGGGCTTGAAGGCCTGCGTCTGGCCACCGAGCCAGGTGGGGAGGATGAATGAGCGGATGATGCAAAGCGCGATGTACGGAGACATCCAAAGCTGGTAACGGGAACCGCGCTGGCCGGTATGGTAGCCCGCGGGGATGAAGAGAGCAAACTCGCACAAACGGTTGGTGAGCGTGGCGGCAAAACAGGCGCGGATGAGCCAGCGGAGCTGCTCATAGTTGGCGTAGGCGACCAGGGGCTTGCCCATGACCAGGATGATCGGGATGGCGAACATGGAGAGGGTCAGAAGAATCGTGTACAAACTGAGCGTGGCGTAAAGGAAACCAGAGAAACGCTGCGCAGCCGTCATCTGCTTGACCTTCTCACCGTACAAGCAGAAGTTGAGCTTGAACGATGTGTCTACAGTACCGATGGCCCAGCGAGTACGCTGCTTGAGATGGCCGCCATAATCCTCGGGGACAGTGCCGAACTGGAGGGGCTCGTGGATGTAGGCCGTCTTCCAGCCCTTTCCAAGCATCAAAGTTGAAGTAGCAACATCCTCAGCCAGAGAGCCGAGAGGGAAGTTTCCTATCTCATCCAGGGCCTCACGACGGACGCAGTAGCCGGAACCGGTGCACCAGGCGACGCCGAGGGCGTCCTTGATGGGCTCAATGACGTGAACGAAGAAGTCGAGGGACTGGGCGAGGGGATCGGATGGCGGGGTGTTGTAGAACAGCTGCGGGGGGCAGGCGAGGGCCACCTTGGGGTCAATGAGCATGTGAGGCAGAATGGCACGGAGCCAGTCGCGCTCGGGGATCTGCAGGTTCAGAGTTAGCTGAGGTTGAACATTGGGCGAAAGCTTAAAATCGCGGGAGACGGGATCATCATTGAAGGCTCGAGTGAGCTGGGGCTGGTTTCAACGTACCATATCAGCATCGAGAGCAGCCATGAACTGACCAGCGCCGCCGGGCATCGTGTGGACAAAGTCAAGGGCGTAGTTCAGGTTACCGGCCTTGAAGTGGTGTGGAACACCGGGATACTTGGGGCGGCAGAGGTAGTGAATATTGGGGTAAGTCATGGCCAAGGCCGCAACGCCGCTCTCCAGACCTTCAGATTTGCCGTCATCGCAAATAATGACGCGGAACCGGTCGCGGGGATAATCAACGTCGCAGGCGGCGCGGGCAGTGTCGAGAACCAAATCATCCTCTTCACCGCAGCAAGTGAGCAAAACATCGACGGTGGGGACATCCTCGCCCATAAGTCTCAACTTAGGGCGCTGGCGCTTCTTCATAGACCACATGGTCCAGATGTTGTGCATAATTGAGGGAATCGCAACAGCAACTTCGACAGCGATGAAGACCCAGGCCTGGGCGTAGATTTCCTTGGCGAGTTGTTGAGCAGAGATGACGCAGTAGATACGGAGGGCGAGGTAGACGAGGTACATTCCGGTAGCGAGAACGGTGAGAATAGGAACCATGCGGAAGACGTGGCGCTTCCAGCCGCCCCAGATGTCGGAGTCGTCGCGCTTGTGAAGTCTCGCGATCTGGTCGCTGCCCTCAACCCACTCCTTGGCGAGGACCGGCGAGGCCTGTCCGGGGAGCAAGTTTTGCAAACTCTGGTGACTCTGGTTCTGTTCATGTTGTCAGCGGATTTTGAAACCATTGAGATTTCATCAAGAATTGCCATACCATAGGGCTGTTAGGCGTCGAGTCGGTCGACCACGGATGCCTCGGGGCAGCCAAGTGATCAAACGGCGTGTTCGCGCCGCTCTTCAGCGTAGGCGTCGCTGAGCGGGACTCGACCGGCGTGTCCATCCCCGAGATCGAGGGTCCGATTGAAGGTGCACCGGCCATGCCTATCGAGTGACGGTTGGCCCAACCGGGAGGTCCGTACAACTCGTCCCCGGAGACAGCGTGAGGCTGCTGGTACTGTTGTTGTTGGTTGTACGGCGGCTGGAACCCTTCCTGTTGCTGGTACGGAGAAGGTGCGTTATTCGTCAGGGCGCGTCCGAATTGCTCCTGGGACTGGGTCGGTTCGTTCTGGTACGGGCTACCATAAGGGTTTTGAGAGTACTCCTGGTATTGCTCCTGGTACTGAGGTTGTTGGTATTGCTGGTTTTGCTGCATCTGCTGGTTGTTGTTTTGATACGGCGGCTGATATTGATTTTGGTGAGGGTGATGATGTCCTTGAAGAACATCAATTTCCACCATTTCCCCCTCGGGGTAATCCTGACCCTGCTGCGGTCTTCCGTGTCCCCCCATCATGATTGCGGTGTTGACCAACCGACGGCTGGAATGAATGAGTGAATAGCGTGTCTAGGGCGGAAACGTTGTGTGTGTGCCGAAACCAAAGGGACAGCCAGAGTGCGTGTAAGAGGCTGGGCCGCAGGTAAAACAGGAACAATAGTGAATCCCCGCGCGTCTCGCTCTCCCTTCTCTTTTCTCTTCCGCCAAGTTCAGCTCGAGACTTGGACGGACGTTTTGGTTGAAAAACGAATGTGGGTGGTGATGTAAAGGGAAGAAGTATTAGGATCAGAGGAAAAAAGAAGTCGACCCGCTTAGTACATGTAGGAGGAGTCGTAGCACAGGAGCATCGACCGATATGTCATCCAACAGGAGGAGCTTTTGCACAAGTGGCACCCAAACACAGACGTCCAAGAGCCTGGACTGACTTGACAGACAGGAATCAGAATGCCGGTCAGGTCTGGGGGAGGGAGTGTACAAGAAAAGAGACGGGTTGACAACAGGCCGGGCTTCTCTTCTCTTGTGCTTCTCGGGGGGTATGGTCAACGGGAAGGGGATCAGTCTGGGGGAAAGGAGCAATTGGCAAGCAAGACATGGGACTAGGAGCTTGCTTGGGAGGGCCCGCGGACACATCAGGGACATACATGACTTAACGGGAACCCACTCGGACTCCGCTAAGCCTCACTGCCCTGATTACGATCCGACGAGAGCCTGACGTGATTAAAATTGGGAGGTCCAGGTTGATGGAGCCCACATCATCGGCCTGTCCAGTCTGGGCGCGAAGATGGTGAATCTGTGAGGACTCGCCCCATTTCACATTTCGCCCCGGGTCAGGTCTGTGCCACCTTGGATTTGAGTGGCCTGCCTTGCCAAGCTGTCCTGGGTTATTGCCTCCCAATGCCTATTCACTTTCGTACTCTCTGATTTCTGAAGACAGTGTCGGAGTTGGCTCTGATTCTTCTACATATCCCTATGCATACATAGTCATAGTACTCCGTAGAGACGTCGGGCCAGTCGGGTGGGATAGAGAGAATTGGCATTGGCAACAGATACCAAGCCAGCTGGACTGGGCATGGAGGGAGACAGCCAAGCGCTTGCTTCA
>JFBX01000510.1:1480-19967 GCA_001563135.1 Colletotrichum simmondsii | reverse complement strand
GGGGGTGGGAGGTCTGTAGGAAGGGTGTGAGCGGCGCGCGGACACCGGGGATCAGGTTAGCTTGTGTTGCCTAGCAAGCCCATCAAGCCACTCGAAGCCCCGAAAGCCTACTGGCTGGGTTCGACCGCCGCGCCGTTGGTTTGTTGTTTTCTTTTCTGTTTTATTTTGATTCTTGGGTCGAGTTAGTGGAGAGTCTGTCGCCCATGGGCACGTTCTTCCTCTTCCGCTCGCATATGCTCACTAAAGGATTGGATGTTTCGGTCAGAAAAGATGGACATAACCAGGGGCCAAGAGTCTCCACTTGGAAGACATTAGGGGAAGGAAAGTACGGATAGTGGTCGTAGAAAAGCAAAACAAAAAAAGCTGTCATGAATGGTGACTCGAGCCAAGTTCCTTGACCTCTTCCCACCTCTTCCGCGGTGCTCTGCAGCGAGCAAGACAGGGACGACCGGGCAGCTGTCTCTCTCTCTCTCTCTCTCTCTCTCTCATTTCTAAATCTTGACTCTTGAACCATGATTTTAGGTTGTCTTTGCGCCCTCCTTTGCTGTGCTTCCTGTTATTTTCTTCTTCCTCAAGGAGGGGCCGAGCCCACTGTTCGGATGACAATGTTCGCCAATGAGGGCCATCCCAGGACCATCCAATGGATCCCAGGGTCATCCCAGTGTCCGCGTCCAAGGCCGTCGATGGCAGTCTGGCTCTTATCCACTTGCAGGGCCGTTATCTTCACAAATCCCTGCTTTTTTCTCGTGTTCTAGAAATGCGGGTACCATTTTATGCAAGGATGACCGAAGGCAGCCGGCACATTGACTGGCGCTAGGCCAGGGGCCGGTCCGATTTAGAAGCAGGACCTGCAATCGTCGATTTTGTGATCTGAGATGTCCGGCCTGGCTGGCAAAAGTTTGCTTGAGCCTTGGGCCTTTTCGGAGGAGGGGGAACGACGGGATGATGGAATGGAATGGATGGACCACCACATATCCGCATACTATCCGTATACAAGTTAGGACTCAGCATTGTAGGGGGTTTATTTTTGAGGAGGCAAAAAAGGCCGGTCCCAGATAGATCCTCGCCGGTGTAAACGTCCCCAACGAACCAGGCGTTAAACCGTCTGCTTGCTCCAGGACTCCGGTCCTTTCGTTTCGCTTTTTTCTCTCTTGCCCGTCGCGTTCCGCCCGGTTTGTTTAGGATTCAGACTGGCAGAGCAATTGGTGAACATAAGCACGAGCAAGGAGGACGAGGTAATTACAGTCTGCTGCACTGGATGCAGAAAAGAGGACAAGCCTTTCCGGGGTGGCGTGCTGCGCCGCGGTTGAGGATAGGGGTTCTTATCCTCGTAGACTCTTTCTGGACGTTCGTGTGCCCGACGCGCCTCAGTTCTGCATTTTTCTTTCCCAATATCCTCACTTGGCTTGGCCTGTCCTTGCGCTCGAATCCCATGCCCTGACGTACAGTTGACTGCTGCCGACTGAACAAGCCTCGTCTGGAGCCTTTCTGCTCGCCGACTGTCTACTTGTCTGACTCTGCTGTCTCCTCCTGTTGTAGCCTGTGACTGCATTTCTCTCGCAGACAGCAAGCCTCACCCAACGGTTGTGAGCCTGCTCGGATCATCCAGACACGCCCCCTTTCCACACCCCCTTTTCCCTGTCCCCTGGATACCTGCACGAGTCGAGGCCCGCGCCCGCGTTCCCTGACATGCCCTTACCTGACCAGACAGACCTGGCTTAAACCTCTCCTTACCTGAACCTCCCACCCACCTAATCGATTACCTACCCTCCCATACCTAAACCAGAATCCGACCGTCACCGACGACACCACCTTCGCTCCTCTGCATGTGCTGCTGCGAATAGAAGTAGACGAATTGCGTCGGATTTCCGCCTGAGCCTGTCCGCATCGTCGTCTTTTGGAAGGGATCACTGCAGCAAAACAGCTCAGAGAGAGTCGTAGAAAGCATTCACTTACGCTCTTTTTCCTTACTCTCTCTTTTCCCTATTCAAAATGCCTTTCCTCGGCTTCCGCTGGGTCGTCAACTTCGTGTTGCTGGCCGTCCCCATCGGAGCGACTCTCGGTATCCTCATTGGAATCGATGCAGGCAGAAGTTCAAACGGACAATCGCCAATTTTCACCGAGCCTGACAACCCGGGCACGACACCAAAGAACAATGGCATCACGGCAATGGTATCATGCGACAAGGCAATGGGTCTTCACCCTCTGTCCAAGGGTCAGGAGTACACACGTAAGTCAAGTCCTTCTCATCAGTCTTTCGCGATGTCTTCATCGTCGCCTGTCTCCTTCACGAGGACCTGCCTCTCCGCGACATGCGGCGGCACGGACCGAACACCACGATGCAGTCAAGCCTCTCCCGTTGCGGATGCTCTGCGCGCTGTCTGCCTCTATGTCATCTGAACTATTTTGCGTTTTCCTTTGGGATCAACACGGGCTCCCGTGTTTTGTTTGTGTGTTCTGGCCCGCGGACCTTGTCATGCTTCATGGCATGAGCCGAAGATTTGTTTTGACTTTTGCTCCCTTGAAATGCGAAACCTGTCTGGGCGGGCGCAACCTCGCCGTCTGCTCCAGTTGGCTGGCCTTCCTGTTCATGCAGATATACATGGGATCTTTTCTTTATTACAACAAGACAACAGCATGCTGACGATTTCTGTTTCGACGCAACAGTGAACCCGAACCAGTGGGGTTGGACCGAAGGCACAGATGGTCTCTTGTGTATGAATGTACGTTAACTCTTGACCCCTCCTCCGCCCGTCTTCATCGCGGGGTTTGGTATCACCAAGGCCCAGCTTTCGACTGCAGCTTCAACGTTTGCATAGCTTGAAGCTGCATTGTCGCCGAGCATGGCCATCACCCATAAGCACCGCGGCTAACCCGTCGCTCCCCGCCACAGGTCACCACATTCAACAACCAGACATACGATACCGACTTCAGCGCTCCCGAGTTCTACGTCACATGGCGCTACCCCCGTGGCCCCGAGACGCAGCCCGTCCACGCTTTCCCCAACATCAAGGTCGACGGCAGCTCTCTCCCGGTCTCCATTCCCAAGCTCTCAAACATCAACGTAGATGTTGAGTGGTCCTACTCTGTCGGCAACTATACCACCGATGGCGCAGCTGCGACGAACACCGACGAGACTGAGCTTACCGACAATGACACCAACACTAACGTGGCCATCGATATGTTCTTGGACGACGACAAGACCTCGGCTCAAGACAGTACCAAGGCGAAGTACGAAGTGATGGTGTGGTTTGGTACCTTTGGCGCCGCGACACAGCCCATTGGTTACCAAAATGGCGCCGGCGCACTTACCACAGAGACGATCAACGGAACCACATTGTAAGTTGCTGCTTTTCCGATATCCTTGATTGGAATGTGGGATTCTGGGAGTCGAAGCTAATAGTACTTGCCTTGCAGCCAACTCTTCTTTGGACAGAACAGTTTGGACCAATACGTCTTGACCTGGAAGGCCACGGCAACGATCGAGCACTTTGTCGGCGATCTCGCTCCCCTTCTGACGAAGCTTACCACCATGACCAACGCCAACTTCCCTACGACGTCGACATATCTCGGTTACATGGGTCTCGGTTCCGAAGCGCTCTCAGCCACCAACGTTGTCACGTTCCGCGTACCGACCCTGTCGATGGAGATCAAGGCATCATCATAAGAGAATCAAAAACGAGAAACAGACCATACAATGGTAATGTGTACATTGGATATTGGCCATTTTCTGTTAGCGAGCATTGATATCTACAACAACTAGAATAATGAATTTTTTGGGGACATTGGGATAATGATCACATATTTTGTATATACGCATATATCATCGGATGCGAGGGGCTTTAAGGTGGCTTTCATTCATCAACGCGCACTTTGAATCAAGATAACCTACCATATTCAATTCGGGCCCAATATCATGTGACCATTGGAATGCTCTTTTGTTGCTGACATTTCGCTTCGCTATGGTCTCCCCACCTCCGCCATTGATGAGAATTGCGCACACATTTACCATGGCAAAGTTATGCAACGAACCGGAGCTCGCGGTGATGAATCCACTTTACATCTCCAAGCGAGCAAAGGAGCTGTCCGCCGAGGCTCTTGGTATGTCCTATTAAGGACAGGGAACCGCCATTTCGGTGTGGATATGTGCCGACTCTCGACCCACTGATAATTCCGTACAAAAAATCCCTCCCAAATTCAAGTTCGTCGAAGGATTCGCAGGCGGCCTGAGGCCAGCGATAGGGGGGTGAAAATTGCCTAGGCGAAACCTGGGCAGACGCAGGTACAGAACGCTTAGCGACAAGGGCTACCTGGTAGACTTAGCCAAGGTTTCTCTGCCCAGTTCCACCCCAGTCTATCCGTATGTACACTCGTCAGAATTGGTCAGGGCCTCACGGGCTTTTTCCTGGAGGGATGGGACGGGAGGAGGGGGGATTGGAAGGGCAAAAAAACGTCCCCCCACCAGACGACGTCAGAACGCCCAGCCGCGGGTGCGCAGCGCGTAGAAATTGGATCCCCCTCTCGGGATGGGCGGGCAAAGGGGGCGGCAGAGTTACGGATGGTAAGGTGAGCCTTGAAGTTTAGTTGTCAGTTGTCAGCTTGACAACCCAGGCTGTGCCTGTTCAGCGCGGCAAGTTTCGAGCCGCGAGTCGCAATCGCTGCTGCCCAGCGGGTGGGAAACATTTGGGGGGAAAGTGTTGATTGCGTATTTCCCAAAGTTTTCGTGTTCACATTGCCGTTGTTGGTACGAAGAAGCAGATGGGCCCGAAACTCTGATGGCCGCCGCCCCGTCTCCATTCATTCGTAGGATTGACTCGAGTTCGTCATCAGTGTTCAGAATGCAACAAGACACTGTCTCGGCCGATCGATGGAGTTGAATTCCTGGACTGCCCGTCGTTCAGCTCCCGTCGTCTGCTCCAGATTCGCTGCCAGATCTGCGCGGCACGGAGTGTGGCTGTACACCACGGATACGACCGGAGAGGAGGGGCATGAGTCGAGTCAACTAGCACGGTCGCATTCCAGTCCTCGTGTTCAGTGGTACTGGCAGGTCTAGTCTGCCAATCGGCTCGGCCCTGCTGGGTTCATGTTCGATGAGCGATGCATTGTTCAGCAGTTGATGGCGGCCGCGCATTTGCTCCACGGCCATTTCGCCTCTTGGCGGCTCCCTCTTCGATTGGGAATCTAAGGCGCAGGCGACAGACGCGATCGTGGCGGTGGCGGTGGCGGCGACGGGAAAATGAAACGCCGTTGTCGGGATAGAACATTCATGGTGTTGCGAAAAATCGAGATCAAGCATTGATGATGTGTCAACTCTCAGAATGGGCGACTGTTTGAACGGTGCGCTGCGGGACTCACACTTTGTTGATATTCGATTAATCATCGCACGAGAAGAAATTAACAGAAGGATTCGGCACAAAGATTCCAAGCTCAGCTTTAGGTACCTTAAACATCATGACTTGGGAGTTGCTGCACGTGCTCTTGAATCCTAGGAAGATACAAATAAATGCCGTCGCGCCAACTCTAAAAAAAAAAAAATGCAAACTGTCTGTGTCGTTGAAATATAGTTGGTTTAAATGACGTTTTCGGTATTTGTAGATCGCGGGAAGGACGCAGTCACATCGTCGGTAGTGGTTCATTCAATTGTGTCTCGCTTAGTTCTTGTCATCCTCTCAGGATTGAGGAGCGGCCTGTCACCTAGGCGTCATGCAAGCGATGGCTGCAACACCAGCGCTCCGAACCCATGCGATCTATATGCTGGTTCGCTTCCAGCCGTGGCGGGCGATCAGTTGCTGGGTAGTGGGCGAGATCCTTTTCGGATCCTCTATGTCCTCAGACTCAAGACAGCGACGGAGCCCATCCTTCCGGTGTGCCCACTTGGGTAAAGCTGCGATCAAGCTTAGACCAAGTTGTCGCATTATTCTAGTACTTCAATGGAGTGTCCTTTATGAATTGAGCATTATCAGAGAGGCAAGAGCATTGCTTGTGCTCTCTGGCCAGTTTGATACTTTGTTCAACTAGGTGCAATAGTTTCAAATTTACGAAAGAAGATAATCACCATTACCAACCGCATCAATTTCGCAAATACTTGGCTTTCACCTCGCTGTTATGCAATTACGCAGAAAAACGAATTTGTAATCAAAATTGATATACAAGTTGTTCTTATGTGATCAGATATTCGCTGTGCTGTGATCGGCCCTGAGAGGTCTCGATCATTTGCTGAGACTATTGGAGAGCCTGCACAGCATTACAATTTGTTGGTCTCTTTAAAGCGGAGAACAATATTCAAAAGAAGTTCAATGAAGAACGATGGATGGAATTCTTTAGCGAAAGAGTTGTGACCTGAAGTCTTTGGTACGAATGAAGTTGCTACGACGTTACGAAATGGCGAGACTCTGCAAATACGGCCATCCTGGAATCTGATTCCCTAAGCAAGAAGTATCTTCAAGGAAGGCGAGTCTTAACGAGTACTCAGAGACTCTTTGAGTCAAATTCGACCTCGCATTTAGCTTGGACTAGTAATTTTGTAGAAAGAATCAATACTTACCTGTCAAGCGTGACACTAGAGACCATCAACTCGCAAAACCTTTTCCAGAAAGTCATTCTTAATTTTGGACTCTGGGGTGATTTAGGACGAGCCGAGTTGGACATACTTCCAGTTGACAATGCGGGTAAGTAATCCATATTATATGCGGCTTCGATATGACCGCAATGAATACAAGTAATTGAGGCTGGGTCTCCAGAATCCTAAGCTCACTGTCTCGTGGCCTTCCGTTCGCAACGGCAACTTGACATGTTAAAGTCTCTTAGAATACTTGTTTTCAGACCTCTTCGGACTCCAATCGCGATGTCTTTCGAACTATCACCACATGACGTTGTGATTTGACAAATCAGCTATCGAGCCAAATGAAAGAATCGCCTGAAAAAGAGGATTTCCTTAAGTCTTCAATTTATGAGAAATTACTTCCAATGTCGTAAGCGATTATTAGCAACCTCACAAACAATTTCTGTCTCTAAGGGAAGCCTACTAGTACTCAACTACCCCAAATCAGGCGCGCAATGACATCAAATGAGATTGCGCTGGTCTATGAATCATTTAATTGGGGACATGGTCAGTAAAGAAAGAAGATGATCTTGCATCTTAAACATAACTGCAACTAAAAGAAGTCCGACTGGGCTTGTGACCAGGGAAACTAGACTAGGGAGAGGTCTGGAATGCTGAACCGAGATTTATCGGATGGCCGCCGAAGTAATAACATTGAACGTGCCTAACAAAATCCGGAGCCACGTATGTAAAGTCCTGAGCAAGTTGTGAAAATGAGCACTAATGATAAGGAAACTAACTCTACGGTCCGCAATAAACTCGTAGGCGTTTGGAAGATCCTCATGCTGCCCGTGCTTCTCTTGAGTATCTGTAGCCTGATAGATTTTCAAGCTATTGCTGGACGATAGGAATGAGCCGTTGAATGGACTTGAATGTAACACGATATGATGAAGAGATCTAGGAGCTCAATTTGTGCCTTGTCTTCAAACTTCGCGGCATTGTGACCATTGTAAAAGATGGCTTGCTTTCATTGTTACGAAGAACATTGCTAGGCCTTCAAAAGACTGGATAGAGCTGCAAGGGCAAACATGTAGTCCGAGGTAAGTTAAGGAGCCTCGGGATATGAGACTACTTGTGAGCACTGTTCTCAGCCTGAATTGCCGCACAATGACCTCTCCAATAGCTTCATTCACTTTGTGTTTGTCAAGAGACAAGAATATTTGTTTTGCGAACACAATGTTGCTACAAGAGCGAGCTGCGGAAATTCAATCGCGACTCTGTATAAAACACTTAGCACTTCCATTTCCTATGAGAAGTTCCCAAAGTCAACCCGGAAGAGGCACTTGCTACGTATAGCGAAGACTGGCCAAAAGCTCGCCTCTGTCACAGTCTCAAGAGAATATAACTCTACTATCGCATATAAAGAATCAAAACCTTGCGTAAAACGCGTGGTTTGGAGCTATGGGCAGGATCCCAAGTCATCAACACCAAGTCCACCAACTTCACCAACTTCAGAGGCCCGATTCCCAGCATTTCTCCGCCTTCCCAGGGAGTTGCGCGACATGATATATGAGTACTCAGACATGGTTCCTCTACAAAAGAGGCTCTGGGTTAACCTCGGTTCGATCTACAGCGAGCCTCACTGGGAAAGGGTGGTTTGTCGCGTTTGTTCAAAAACAGCAGAAACATGCCTCTGCCTGAGACCAGCTCTTCTCGTAACAAAGGGTATAATACAGAACGAAGTCATGGAGTTCTTCTTTGCCCAGAACGACTTTCAATTTGAGCCGTCATCATAGTTCTCCCTAGCCAACATTAACAACCCAAATATGAGACCGAGCCGGTCACGGACACCATTGAGGCTCCAGGAACTATGGAAGAAACTCAGATCGCGTATGCGCCGGATCAGCATAACTCTGAAGTGAGACGAGACCTATCTTGCTGCCGTCTCCTCAGCGCTTATGAGAAACGCGCATGAGGTCACTGAGAGTACCTTTTGCTTGCCGAATAGCAGAAAGAGGGCAGGCAGGATGGAATTGAAAATGTACAAAAACTTCTTGAGGGCGATGTCTAAGATTACTACCCTAAGGAAGATCAAGCTTGGGAGTCAAACGCTGGGTGCAATCGATACTCTGTATTCTCCGAGCCCGGAATATGTAGCCCGCCTCACGGGGGCGCAGGTCTATAGACTTTGTGTCTTCTGCGGCGGCCATTTGAGGAATAAGGTACGGCGCTGCCGCGAAACTCCATGTGCAACAGCGCCGAGAATTGGGCGACCCTTGAAGAGGTTCCCGGAGACTAGCCAAATGAGGTGTTGCATGAGGCTTCTTGGTTGCTACGTCTGGGGCATCAGCTTGCATTTGTGGCACCTGAAATACATGTGACAACATGGGGCGAGGAAAGGCAATCTATTGAGTATTGAGGGAAATAAGGAGAGTCTAAACTCAATTGAACATAAACAAAAACGGTACTTGAACCTTCGACCAGCTGCTGAAATCAAATGGACTGACAGAAAAGATCCTGAATGTTGAGGAGCAGAGATTGTTCCGTCGACTGAATAATACTAGAGTTCGTGTAGTCAGAATGCAAGAAGTCATTTCTCTTGACACGCAATGCCGGCCTGGGAGTCAAAAACCTCGATACCTTCCCATTCCCAAATGTCAGATGAGAATCATGCCGAAATGTGAGTGGGTGGGAGCACAATGCGCCGAGCAAGCAAGCACGCAATGCCGTGAAATGAGGCTCTGCTCTAGACCTTCGAGCTTCAGACGGAACTGGGGAGCGGCTATTGTAGCGACGGCAGATATGATCCTCCCTAGGTCTCGGGAGGGGAAGAAGAGCGGGATTAATAGAAGGTCCTAAGGAAGCGATGGACCGATGGAAGGAATCTAGACTTCAGACGAGCAGGAAATGAGACTTGAGACGGATCTGAATGAATCAGCTCTGTTCGGAAGTCCGGCGAGCTTTGGGGCTGGGGAGGCTTGGGGAGATCATGTTATGCGATGAGTAGAGGACGAGAAAGACGAGGTGGAAGGACTTGCAAGTTGCCTGACTCGATAGTAGGTTGAGTGGAAGACGAGGGACAGCTTCTTGATACGGTTCCCGACCCTTCGCCGAGGCCAGATGTCGTGTGCATGGACGGAAGCCCCCGAGGTCTGGCCGTCTATCGGCAGCCGCGTCTTGGAGCGTCGAGAAATCTGAGCAGTTTCGGTAGGATGATGACAGGGATACAATAGGCACGCGTCTGGCTCGCTGAAAATTTAGACCTATCGTCGTTTAACTTGTGTTATTTTGATTTCAACTCTGACTGAGGATGTATCGTAGGATCGTGGTACGCCTTTGCTGTGATCCGTTCCAGCCAAGACGGCTTGAATCTATTCCAAGATCACAGGAGTTGCAGCGGATTGTTGATGTAGTCATCTCAAAAATAAACAGAATTTGGGAAAAGACTGGAGAGAAGCACAGATCAAACACAGCTTCTTGGCACAGAAGCTGAAAAAAGAGAATTTCGCCCTGCCTCGGCTTGGCGGGCCTCGAACCGAAAGGCGGCAAGTGAAGCGTCTTGACCACGTTGGGAACCAAGCCTGGGGTGTTCTCTGAAGAAAATTGACCAGCTGGTTAACTCCTTTGTAAGAGATGGACGGCACGTATTGCTCGGTCAAAAGGGCTGACAAGCCCGAAAAGGCAAGTTTTTCAGTGTTGTTGTTTGGTTGGACCGGGTCGAGACCCATAAGGTTTTGGAGTCGTCTCAGGAACCCCTGATGAGGCTGTTTGACCGATGCGATCTGGAAATCTGGGATTACCCAAATGGGATGGACTGCGGGCTCAAGGATAGCACAGATCCCCGACAGACCCTGACTTTTTGTGGCTGGACTGGACGTTGTCAATGGCGGTCAACCACTGACCTGCTGTTCTTGGTAGGCTAGAGAACCAATGCAATTTAGCCAGGGCTACGGCAAGTCTTTTGCCGAAGTCGAAGGGGGAGGAATTGAGCAATAGGCGCTTCCGAAGCGAACATCGCCGGTCTGGGGTTCAGTTAGCTTGCCAGGTCTCGCGTCGCATTCTGTAGTGGCACCCATGTGAGGTGTGTTGATCTCTAGCCCGAGCGTCGCTAGGCAGTGGCTAGAGAGCCAGGAACGAAGAAAAAGTAAGGAGTGAGACTGAGAGCAAGGCAATGGGTATGATGCAAGAGCCAAGTGAGACTGACAGCTGCCACTGAGCATAGAAAGTCAATCTGGATCGACGACAAGGGAAGACGCTATGAGCAAGCAAAAACACATAATGGCTGATGAGTAATTCGGATCAGATTTCGTCAAGCCGCAGATCAACGAGATGTTTCTCGTTACAGTGAACTTGCAACATACTTTTCATCCCATTGAACATCATTTACGGGGAAACTGACATGTCTAAAGAACAAGCTCTAAATCTTTCGGGACTGGATGATCTGGGGAGAATATGTGAGGACCAGAGCCACGGGTTCACTTAATTTATCGGACTTTTCAACCGGGAGGACTAACTCCCGCCCACAATACAAGCACTGGCGATAGATTACTTTTTAATTAAATGACCTACGTGCCACTGGGCCATGCGTGACACACAAGCGCTAGAGCATTTCAAACTCTCAGCCTCCCAGCAGCCACCATCGGTGCCTGATGAGCTTAATGCTACGACTCGTACGAGGCAATGCAACCCAGCACCATTCTTTTCCGCACTTGTGCACCGCATGCTTTGACAGCTCTGTGCTGTAGGATGAGGTTGAGCTTGCCATCGGATGGCACTTGAGAAAAGGCTCAACGTCGTCCCATCGCCCAAAGTCCCAGTTCTCTCGCGCGTCAGCATCATCAACAACCCAGCACAACTCTTCTTCAGCGTCGCAGAGCCCTCGAAACCAGCTCACTGTCGTCCTGTTCCCCTCTCACAGGATACAGTCCCTAAAACCCCGAGAGCATCATGTCGCGACCCCCCCTCTTGTGGCAGCCGAAGCTGGGGGAACAAGCTGGACAGAAAGGATCTGAATGGTGGACAATTGCCGGGTGCCCAAGTCAACCTCATGCCGCTTCCAAGTGGAGGCCCCATGATGGTGGATTCCATCTCACGATGCCGCGTTTTAAAGCGTGCCGGGGGGGTTTTAGGGTGCTGGAGCAGACTTCTTCCCTCGTCTTCCTCATCGCTTCGGCCCCGAAAGTAAAGAAAGATTGGAAAGCTACAGGGATGTGATGCGCTCGGCCCGGGGGACGTTAGGGGGACATTGGGGGACGCTAGTCCCTGAATGGTCATCTGGCACATCACTGTTGCGCAGAGACCCCTTTCTTCGAATCCCTTCGCCTCCAGATGATCCATGCTGTTGGATTTTCTCCCCATTCAAACCATTCTTTTTTCGTCATTTTGGCTACTTTTTGACCAGGGGCTCTAACTTAACTCTCTCGCTTCAAGCCGACATCGCCCTGACCTGAACCACTTGCAGTCACCGCGACCCCTTCAAGAAGGCAGCGGTTGGACGCATGCAGGATCCGAAGCAACTATGAGTTGGCAGCAGGGCACCTCCATGTCAATCTCGGCCGTGTTCCCGAACAGAAGAGACTGGACGGAGGCGGCCATCCGAACCCCCATGCTCCCTGGGTGAATCCTCGATCCAGGCGACATGAGACAAACTGTGCGTGTGAGGCCAGTTGGGACGACACTTTGTAGCACGCGGACGACTTGGGCCACTGTGATGGCCGTGACGTCCTTGCCGCACCATGGCTATTTCATCCCATTGTGCTAGTATGATCGTCGCTAAGGGGGTGGTCGGGGCCATGAGTAGTACTTTGCGGCACGTTGCGACCTCGACCTAGGCATACTCTCCCACGAGGCGGCGTTTGCTGATGGCTGAGCAAGACAGAAAGCAGGCAGAGCAGGCTTGCCTTGTCGGCCACGATCCCATGTATGAGAGAAAGCGGGAACGGCATCTAGAAGGGATGGGAAGAAGCCCGTCATGGGTTGTCATCGTCGCAGACTGTCTCGTCTTGCCCCCTTCTTGCCTATGCGTGCAGTAAGAGAGCCGTGAGATCATGGAAACGACTCATCTGACATCGGACACTCTCAGATCTATATAATAGTGATGATCCCACCTGTCATCCCAACTCTCTTTTCTTCCCTCCTCATCCAGCAACCAACAAGCATCCTTCTCTACTCTTCAATCTTTCAGTTCTGTGAACTTTTTTACGTTCTCGACACTCTTTCTTGTCCTGACCCAACTACACACCGCTAGCCGGTCTATTACAATCTTTTTCAACTTTTAACTTCTAAACCCCGTTCGATTCTTCGACACCCAGTAAACGTTGCTTCAATCAACCCTTTATAGCCTTCAAATCAGCAAACATGTCTTACTCCAAGATCCTTCTCATCTCCGCCGTTCTGGCCGCTGTCGAAGCCCGCTTCGGCCAGGAGCAGGTCCCCGTTCAAGCCGTCTCTTCTCTGCAGGCTGGCAACCCCGGTGAAGCCGCCACCCTCGCCGGAGGTATCCCGGGCGTTCTCCTCGCCGCCGCCGACCCCTGCGACAAGCTGACTCTCGCCGACAAGATTGCCGCCCTCGGTACCGGCGCCGATGTTCTCGAGGCCGCCAAGGGTGTCGTTGCCGCCGAGCAGAACTTCAACCCCTTCGTCGTCAGCGTTCCCAGCATCTGCGGCGATGCCTCTCTCCCCGCCACCGAGGCCCTCCGTGGCATCGTGCCCCTCGTCGACCCGGCCGTCACCGGATCCGATGCCGAGAACGCCAACTCGGCCACTTCTCTGACGAACCCCTTTGATGCCACTGGTCTGTCTGTCGCCGAGGTGATGCAGGCTCAGGGCTTCTCCAACTTCACCATCAAGGGCCAGGCTGCTGGTGGTGCTGCTGCCGGAGGCAATGCCAACGCCGGCAACAACAACGGCAATGCCAACACTGGTAACGCCAACAACAACCAGAACAACGGCAACCAGAACAACAACAACAACAATAATGCCGGCAATGCCAATGCCAACACGGGAAATGCCAACGCTGGAAGCTCTTGCGGCGGTGCCGCCAGCGGAAACGCCGGTGCGAACAACAACACCGGTAACGCTAACACTGGCAACGCGAACAACAACAATAACAACCAGAACAACAACCAGAACCAGAACACCGGCAACAACAATGCCAACAATGGCAATGCCAACAACGGCAATGCCAACACTGGAAACGCCGGCAACGCCAACAACGGTGGAGCTGCCACCGGCGCCGCTGACTTCGGAAAGTGCACTCCCACTATCGACTTTCAGCTTGGCCGTGCTGGCCGCAAGGCTGACGAGGGAACCTTTCTGCCTACCGACCCCCTCGTTGCCCAGGGCCAACAGGATGCCCTCAACCCCAACATCATCATCAACCGCGTCTGCGATCAGCTCACTAACGTCTGCGAGGCCAACGATGCTGCCAAGACCCAGTGCCTGGACGCCAAGGCTCAGATTCTGGCCTCCGGTGACAAGAGCGAAGCTGTTGCTGCCACCTTCAACGGTCTCCTCGGATTCTAAGCGGAGAGGTAGCTGGCGGACTGGAGGAGTCCTCAAGGGATTTGTTTTCTTTTGTCTCTATAATTTTCATACCGGTCTAAAAATACCGAGGAGCATGGCATATGTATCTTACGACAAAAGGGACTCTGGAGCTTGGTTTCACATGGCTGGGTTTGGCTGTCTTTGGACATGGTAGCTGGGTGTTCACGAGTAGGATGTTTGAATAAATTGGCTTGCCCGAACTAGTGTCCCACCTCGTGCAATGTACTCGATGTGACATACTTTCTGGGAAACAACTTGGTTCTTTTCGTTTACTCTCAAGTCCATATATCTTGGCCTATGTGAGTTGTTGGGCTGAAAAGCCATCTCTGAACTCTCGAATCGCCGGTGAAGCTCGGTGAGATTAAGCTTCAGCGGGCTCACGTGCCAAGCGAGATGAAGAAGCACCGGCTCTGCAGACGGTGCCCCTTTAGCGCAAAATTTTGTTGTCTCCTTTGACGAATGACTCGGCTTGGTCAAGTGGCTCTTACCCACCCCTGACCCTCTCTCACCGACAATTTGTGAGCTGTGAAAAGGTTGAAAGGCTCCAAATGTTGTGTTGACGGCAAAGTGTTTGACAGGCGGTTTGTGTGGATTTTTGCTACTGTTTTCTCTCAGGAAGTGGTTAGGGGAAAGGTCGAGTGAGTAATTAAGAGTTGACGACAACAAAACCAAGTCGACCTTGGCTGCGCAGATCTATTGAACTTGGCAATCGCGATCTGGAAAGTTTAATCTATTTGCCGGCTCGGCGTCCAACGGTATTGACGACCTGGTTGAGATGTCAACACTCACAATGCCACAATCTGCGACGAACTCTCGTCAACGTTACCATGATGAAGAAAACTCATCCAAGAGCGGGCTCCGGGCACTTTTACCACCTCTCAACTTCATAACACTGCATTATGCCTACTTCATCGGCACAACCCTCCTTGCATCGGCAATCTTTTACGCCTCGTCGCATCCACACGGCAGCATCAGCTATGTCGACTCGCTTTTCCTCGTCATCTCCGCCATGACGGAAGCCGGACTCAACACGGTCAACCTCAGTGAGATGACTGTGTGGCAACAGGTGATGCTATGGCTGCTTATCATCATCGGCAGTTCTGTCTGGGTATCAATATGGACGGTCGTGGCGAGGAAGCATGTCTTTGAAAAGAGCTTGCGGGTGGTCGCTCGTGCCCAGAAAGAAGGAAGCCGGCATGATGGGAGCTTGCCAGTGTCCAATAACAGTATTGCTGCAGCTCAAGGGAAAGGAGCTGCGAGTGGCACCGGCTTGTTTGACGTAGAAACATCATCTCAACCTCGAACCGTGGGCAATAACATTACCATCGAAACCAACGGAAACATTAGCCGCCGTTCAACACCTTCGACCCTCTCAGACAAGACACCTACTCGACCTTGGCTGTCCTTTCTCAACGCTTCTAAAGAGGGCCACAACTCCCAGTTCCACTCCCTCACGGGGCCCGAACGCTCCCGTCTAGGAGGTCTTGAATACCGGGCCCTTCACCTCTTGTCCATCGCGGTTCCACTGTATTCAGTGCTCTGGCAAGTACTGGGAAGTCTTGCTCTCGGAGCCTGGATCGCGAACAACATGCCCATAGTCGCAACATCCAACGGTGCAAATCCGTGGTGGGCCGGCATATTCTTTGCCGTCTCAGCATTTAACAACTCGGGGATGTCATTGCTGGACGCTAACGTAGTGCCCTTCCAGCAGGCATATTTCGTGCTCATAGCCATGGGCTTACTCATCCTGGCGGGCAACACGGCATACCCGCTGTTCCTGAGACTCATCTTCTGGGCAGGGTTGAAAATACTTCGTGCAACAACAGCCGAGGGAAGATTGACCGAGCTGAAGAGCACATTGGAGTTCATCCTGAAGTACCCGCGTCGAGTTTACACCAATCTATTCCCATCACGGCCGACGTGGTGGCTTTTATTCATGGTCCTCATGACGAATGGTATTGACTGGATGGCATTTGAGGTTCTCAATATCGGTAACCCGGTTATTGAAGCTATTCCTGCCGGGGCTAGAGTGCTGGACGGTTTATTCCAAGCGTTAGGTATGTCACTCTTTTCCATCCACTACGAAAAAGATAACTACTGACATAGTCGTAGCTGTCCGCTCTGGAGGTTTCTACGTAATACCAATAGCCTCCGCCTATCCGGGGCTGCAGGTACTGTATGTCATCATGATGTACATCTCCGTGTATCCCGTGGTGATCACTATGCGGCACTCCAATGTCTACGAAGAGCGGTCTCTAGGGATCTATGACGACGATGAACCATCTCCAGTCTCTTCCCACCTAGGCGCGAAAAAGGATCCAAATAGCACAGGTATTTTGACACACTTTCTACGCGAGAATCTAAGCTTTGCTGGTGTTGGTGCTGCAAAAACCGAGAAGAGAGGCAGCGGATTTGAAACTCGAATGAGTTTCGTGAACCAGCAAATCCGTGGTCAACTGGCACACGATCTGTGGCTTCTCGCACTGGCCGTTCTCATTATCGTAACTATAGAAACGTCACACTTCCTGGAAGATCCGGTGCACTTTTCGGTTTTTAATGTCATATTTGAAGTGGTTTCGGGCTACGGCTGTGTTGGTATATCTGTTGGGCTTCCTAAAGATGCCATGAGTTTCTCTGGAGGATGGCATCCCGGGAGCAAACTAGTCTTATGTCTCGTTATGTTGAGAGGGCGTCATCGAGGTTTACCTGTGGCTCTGGACAGGGCTGTGCGATTGCCTGGACAGAGGCTGTTGGAGGAGGAAGAGGAAGATTGGAGACTGAGAGGGGATAGGAACAGGCATGAAGTGGCGTGAAAGACTGCAAAATGGAAAAGCTATACATGTTACGCGCATGCTTTATCTGCAGAGGAATAATAAAGAATCGGAGAGTCCGTCGAAAGGACCAGACCTTTATCCCTGTCAGCCTTGCGCGGGCGTACTCGTGCATTCAAACTTGCAAACGAACCTTTGCTACAGTGTTTCGAATGTTTCTTAAGGCCGTAATTCTATGAAACTTTAGGGCGAAGCACACAGCCATAGGCCGTTTATTTACAGTACTTCTAAAGGCTGGGTGGATGTATACGACTACCCATGTCTCCTAAGTACCGATTCTAAGGAATCCCCAACTGCCTTTCACATCAACTTTGCGTGAATGTGTCCGAGTCTTCACGGTCGCATTTCCCTTGAAGTTGGAGGGATACACGAGGGGCTATAGGAGTGACACACTTCGGGGTGTACGACGCCACAGAGCCCATGCATGCTGGGAATAGTTAAGCAAAGACGTAATGTCGCAGCCACATGATCATCACCAAGACACAGCTGAGATACTTGTCTAGGAAGGAAAGGTGGCCTGAAAAAGAACCACCTCGACTCACAAGGAGGTCTTTGGGAAGTACTGGGTAGAGCCGTTGACTTGGGACGCCTCTGTCAAACTGTTTCTTTGAGACTTGCCATCAGCCAACCAAATAACTGAAGTCAGAGAACTCAATGCATCTTAATGATCATATCAGTTGCTGCCTAGGATGTATCATTGAGATGTTGACGCGCTAATGATCCCCTCGGGCGGCACTCGTTATTACGGGCTAGACCCGATTAGTAGATCCGGGCCCTTAGCCCGGATACTACTAGACCTTACCGCGCCGCTTTTATAAAAGTCCTACTTAAGCACTTTTCCTTTATAGAAACCCTACTCTAAGAAACTTCTACTCTTTAGCTTAGATTTTCTATATTAAAATTATTTTTACGTAAACTTATAAAAGCTAGATTTTTAATATATTTAAGTTCTATTTTTTATTTATTTTATTACTAATTATATTATATAATAAAAATAAATATAGTTATTAATATATTATTAAATATTTAGTTAATAAGAATTACGATATAAATTAAAAAATAGATTATTTAAGAGTTATAAAAGTTTATAGAAGTTTAAAAATAAGTTAAAATAAAAAAAATAGAGGATATTATAGAGTAGAAGTATAAATATAAAAAGTTTAATAAGATTTTATAATTATTATAAAAGTAATTTTAATAAATAAGTAGACCCTTTACGTACTTTAATAAAAAATCCGAGGATTATAAAACCTTTACGAGTCTAAAGGAGCTTTTTAATAATAAGGCCCTTTATTAAAAACTTTTATTTAACTTAGCAAAGTTTTTAAATAATAAAAACGAGTATTATATTTAAAAAGCTTAAATACGTAATAAACTTATTATTAATATACTATTTTATTATATTAATAAAGAATAGAAGTATTTTATTTTTTTATACCTCGTTTTATAAATTTAGAAAGTAATAAATTAGTTTTATTATAAAAAAATAAAAAATAAAAAATAAGGGTTTAATAAGCTTTTTATATATTTTTTATAAGTATATAGCGACTTTTATTAAGCTAAGAACGCT
>JFBX01000505.1:17839-49853 GCA_001563135.1 Colletotrichum simmondsii | reverse complement strand
CCCCCCCCTTCGCCCCCTTGACTTCTATCGTAACATTTTTTTCTAGACCTTAATTTTCCAATTTGAGTGTAATTCAAGCATATGCCCTTCTTTACGTCTGCGCCGAAGAAATCCCAGAAAGTCCACCTTTTCCATCAACTATTAGATAGCGTCAACATATATGTACATACGTACTTTCTTAAGCGCAGGTGGCGTTGGAGCCGATCAGGTGACTCATTGGTTTCCGTATGAGGAGGACTCCGTCGCATTTCGTCGGGAAAGGTGCGAGCATTACACCAGAGAGATTCTTAAACCTCTACCCGTTTAAGGTAGAGATCTCTAGACCGGCTATGCAAATCATTGAGCGAGGTTTTCAAAGGTTCTAAACAGGACGGAATAGGAAAACAGTCACATAATCCGTGACATCGCTTGATTTCACCCTCCTTGATTAACACTCCAGCGGCTTTCCATAGTAACTCACTAATTTGAAGAAAGGGCATGGGGACGAAACAGGGTTGAGGCCAATTCGATCCAACAGCGGACTCTACTTCTTCGACGAAGTATCGTTGTCTACACTTCTGTTTGAAAACCCTGGGCCTTATTACCAGAAGAACAAAGGACAGCGCGGCGACTAGGGTCACCTTCAGTAAAGTGTTTGATTCAATGACATCATCAATTACAGAGTTCGAAACGAGCAGACTGGCTCGAAATCTAGGTTATATTTGGATATCAACATCAGCAACTTTCATAGTCGTCTTGAGAATTCTAAATCCGAAGTAATTGAATCTGTTCCTATCACCAAATTAGGTCCCCCCCTCTAATTTCCCATCATCGAGCACTACTTGACATATATCGATCTACTCAAGCTGCCCTATCCAAGCTCTGTGCTTCACACATCTTCTTGTACATCCCTCCGAGCTCGATAAGCGCATTATGGGTCCCTGTCTCGACAATCCGACCACCATAGAAGACGCATATCTTGTCGGCTTCGCGAATTGTAGACAGGCGGTGGGCTACGGCGATGGTGATGCGGTTGTCCGTACCTGCGGCTTCCAGCAACGCCTTCTGCACAACCTTCTCGGACTCCGTGTCAAGTGCGCTCGTTGCCTCATCTAGCAGGATGACGTCGGGGTTGCGCACCAAGGCCCTCGCTATGGCGATCCTCTGTCTCTGGCCACCAGAGAGTTGACTTCCCCCATGTCCGCAAGGTGTGTTGAGCCCCTCGGGTAGAGAACTGACAAAGTCCCAGGCATTGGCTGCACGACATGCTGCTTCTATGACGCTGTCATTCGCCACAACTTCCTTGTGGGAGTTGAAGTCGATGCCTGCTTTAATGTTCTCTCTGATGGTGTCAGGGAAGAGCGTCGGCTCTTGTTGGACGAGTGCAAGCTTGCTGCGATATAGACGAGGGCTGAGATCTGTGAGGGAGTCTGTATCGTCAATTACGATGGAGCCGCTCGTTGGGTCGTAGAAGCGCTGGAGGAGAGCGATCATCGTTGACTTGCCGCAGCCTGAAGCTCCAACAAAGGCCACGAATTGTCCCGGATCAATCTTCAAGAGGTGTGGCGTCAGCTAGTCGTCTCACAACATGTTCCAAATTTCGATAGCACGTACCTTAAGTGAGACGCCCTTCAGAACTCGATTGTCGGGGGCTAACGGATACGAGAACTGAACTTCACGGAAGTCAATCGTCTGGCATTCATTTGCAGGACCCTTGCCCTTGGTTTCTTCGTTCTCGCAGATTGTCGGTACGAGTTTAGAGAGCCAAAAGCAGTAGTTGGCAGCAGTCTTCGCTTTTGTGAAACCTATTGGGATGAAATCAGAATACACTCCAAAGACCGACATGGAGTCAGCTAGAATGAGTGCACCTACTGCTGGAATAGCTGAAGAATGTTGCACCGGCCTGCCCAGAGAAAAAGAGGCCCATGAAGGAGATGATGAATTGCGAGAACGTGAGCTCTCCATTTGCGACCAGCTTCGACCCCCACCTAAGCGAATATTAGTATTGGATAACAAGGACCAGGACAGAGGAAAGGTACTTACCAGAAACCAAGTCCCAGAATGAAGTATTCAACGGATTGCGTAAGCGCGAACCAGATCATCAACTGGAATAGTGGCAAGGTCGAGTTTGATACCGCATCATCGAGCTCGCTAGTATATCTTTGCAGCATGCTTCTCTCTATCGCCAACGAAGAGATAGTGCGAATAGCGTTTACAGTCTCCGAGGCGATTGATGCGCTGGCGGAGAACTTGGCGTCGATATCGGCATCCATCTTCGTCTCAATCCGTATGCGTGCATAGCCAGACAGCAACAATGGGGGCACGCCGGCAAATACTCCCACGAGACCCAGCTTCCAAGAGACGGCGATGGATAGGATGCTGCTTGCTAGCACGTTGATCAGAGCCATTAGGCATAAAGCCACGTTGAACCCCATTAGCTCAGTAACGGCCTGGGCGTTCGACTCGATCCGACTGGTCAGTGAGCCGACTGTGTTTTCTGGACGATCGAAAAAGCGAAGATCCTGTTTGAGTATGTCTCTGAAAAGGTCTTGACGAATCTTCTGACCAAGCGTCTGTGACAAGAGTTGGAGTCAGCTCAATGCGATGATTAGGTTAGTTGGATTCGATACTCACCTGCGAGATGACATTTGTTGCCCAGCCCATAACAAAATATACTATCATGCATCCCAGTGCCATTACGAAATACATCAGAGAGATGAAATTCCCACGTTGGACCATGTCTGGCGCGGTGAAAGCAGACATTACTTTAGCCAGAAGGAGTGTCTGGCCAGGGTCGACGGCGGCTGTTGATTGAGATAAACGTTAGTACAAGGGCTTCGCGCCGTGTCTTGGAGCATCTTCCTAGAAGATCGACTAACCTCCCAGCATGCATGTACCCATGGCAAGCAGATACCAATATTTGATCTCTGGAGTTGACATGACCAGCTTCACCACTGTGTGGAAGAGTCCAGTCTGTTTGTGAAGAGCGAAATTCTCGCGGTCCTTGAAGGAGGCGAGAACCTGTGCATCTGCGGTATTGTACTTCGCCAGGGTTTGAGTTGCTTCGATTGCCTGCATTGATTCGTCGTCGGACCCATCGTCGCTCTGATTGTTGTGGTCGATAGACAGATTCTGAGCCTGGACGAGTTTGGTATAAGTGCCGCCAGCAGCAACCAGGTCGGAGTGAGAGCCCTGTTCGACGATCCTACCTTTGTTCATGACCACAATGTTGTCGGCGTTCCTGATAGTTGCAAGCTTATGCGCAATAACAATCGTCGTTCTGTTCTTCGATGCACTGTCAAGAGCCTTTTGGACGATACCCTCCGCGTGAGGATCAAGCGCGCTCGTGGCTTCGTCGAGCAAGAGAATCTTGGGCTGGGCCACGATGCTGCGCGCAATGGCGATGCGCTGCTTCTGACCACCAGAGAGCAGACCGCCTCGTTCGCCAATGCGTGTTTCATAGCCATCGGGTAGATTAACAATGAACTCGTCTGCGAACGCGAGCTTGGCTGCCTCTCTGACTCGACTCATCTGCTCCTCATGTGTCGCAGTGGCCCAAGCTGTACCGACTAAGCCATTAGCGATGTTGTCGAACACGGTGGCATTGAACAGGACAGGTTCCTGGACTCAGTCAGTTGCAAAGACCCTCGTACGTAAGACGGCATGAGGCAAGTAATATCTTCGTCGAGGTATTTGTGGCTTCACTGCACCATGGGGACTCGTACCTGTTGAACGAGACGCATGTTAGTTCGGAGCCAGTTCAGGCTCAGAGTCCGAATGTCGATGCCATCAAGCTTGATGAGACCAGCCTGAGCATCGTACCACCTCTCCAACAAGCCGATGACGGTACTTTTCCCGGAGCCGCTTGTGCCCTGTTGCATTGGTTAGAAACAGGACGAGCTAGAAGCACCATTCGCTACACAGGTTTGGGAAGTACGCACAACAAGAGCCGTGACTTTACCTGCAGGAACTCGAAGCGAAAAGTCCTTCAGCACTTGAGCATCTGGTCTGGTGGGGTAGCTGAAGCTAACTCTCTCGATATCGATCGTGCCGGACACCTTCTCAGGCTTCGCACCCAACTCACTGAAAGGGTCGATTGACGATTCCCTGTCGATGAGAGCAAAGAGCTTAGAAGCGGCCGTCGCTGCGCGGCTGAAGACGACCATATGAGGTGCTACTGCTGTGATGGTTGTGGATGCAATGATAACGGAAAATAGAACACTAAATTTCCGATCGTCAGTGACATAGACATGAGACTCTGGGGCAAGTACTACAGGTTGAGACTTACGTGAAGACTGTGCCGACACCGTCAACTTCCTTACGCGCAACCATGGCGATACCTTGCCAGAAGGCGAGTCCTGACCCGGCGTATATAACGAAGTATTGTCCACCAAACATAACCCCGTAGAGAGGACTCTTCTTGTTACCGAGTTGACGCGCGGAGGCGAGGTATGTCGTGTACTTTTCGATGATTCGGGACTCTATGCTGAATGCTTTGACTGCCCGGATGCTGCCCAAAATGCTCTCTGCATACGTTCCTGCCTGCGCGTAGATCGGAAAGATCTTTGAGTCAATCATGGCGTCGGGGATCGCGACTGAGCCCATCGTTATCAGCAGAGCCGGCATGATGCAGCTGATTATCAAAGTCAACTTCCATTGCTTCACAAATGCAATGATGAAAGCAGCCAAGAAAGTAGTGAGGTTTTGGAAAACGAGCCCAAGCTTTTCAGCAATTCCCGACTGGATTAGTTTCCCGCTGGAGGTCGCCTGCATAGAGATGGACCCAGCGGTACCATGGTCGAAGAAGCTGACCTCCTGGCCTAGGGCGGATCGAAGGTAAGCACGTCGAATATTTCGGGTAATGTTGAACGCAACATAGGTGAAGATTGTCGCGTAGATATACGTGAGCACGAATCGAACGATTCCGATGTATACAAAGTAGAGGCTGGAATGAAGACATATTAGTTGAGAAGTGATTCCAAAGGTCTGTTGCTCAAACAACTTGCCAGAACTTGCTCACGCCAGCCATGAACTCGTCGGACGAGATAGCACCAGCAGTATAATCGGAGATAATGTCCATGAATTGGCCAAGAACGAGGTTCACCACCGCCAAGCCTACTCCAGACCCAATGGCAGCGACGATGGCGACAAATTCGAGAACGTAGTCGGTCGGTCCGCCGTATCTAAAGATGCGCTGGATTTCATCAGTCGGATTTTTGCAGTCCTATGCAAACGGTCGCTTACAAAAAACCCTTTCAGTCCATTGGTAGGCTTAGAATGGCTCTCGCTCTGGTTGTCGTCAGATGTATCATGGTTTTCGCGCCGGGAAGACACTTTTCGCTTCTCCATGGTAAAAGAGGCAAATGATACAGTCTGAAAATCGTTCAAGCTACCCACGAAAGTCAAATCAATAAATAATGAGATATAGTTTCTGTCAGTGGTCGAGAAAGAAAAATGAGTGACTGCTGCTCAACGGCAAGCAATATTATTAGGCACGGGGTAGCATATCATCATGAACCATGCGACACTCGTCATTTTGAAGGGCCTGCGAGGCTTTTGAGCATCTTCTGCAGACACCAACACGTCCTACGAAATCTGAAATTTGCTAAAGTTGTCATGCGCAATCACAATGTATGGAGAAACTGCTAATCTGCGGTGTTCGGCGTCGTGTAAGACAACCTGAACTTGGGGAAGGCGGCAGTGCGGGTTTCCAGAAGACCGCACCCGAAGCCCCACCCATCACTTCGGACGCGGGATGCCAAGTGTCCATTCTCCCGCTCTTCCATTTTTTCAGAAAGACTGAATCGTTGTGATTTTCGGAGGTCTTACACGGTGGAGCCAATTTTGACCTAGGTCTTGGACATTTTCTCGAACAGGCAATAGGAGGCTCTATCGCGGAGCCCGCGGGACGCGTGAATCATTCCCGCCGTCGTGGTGAACAAGTCGCCACCACTGACGAGCGGTGAAAAACAACATGCTAGTCTCGGTAAACTCTTCTATGGAAGGCAGTCATGCGGCCGAAGAAACCACCTTTGGCCCGAAGTGAATGCCTGAGAACAACAAACCGCTGGGCAACGTACTGCCAAACAGACTACCAAAGTATACATTGTTAGAATGGATCTTACTCCTAGGGGTGAAAACGGTAGAGGCGAGCCCCATAACGAAGATAGCCCCCAGGAAGATGTTGGTGAAGTCTCGGTCCCTAGAATTTCTGTAAGCCTCGCTCATTGTTGACTCTGTGTTTCCGAATTCCCGCTGACTAGCCCGGGCCAGTGCGATCGATGCCGACATCGCAAGGTAGGATTAGCATGCAAAGACGCGCTCTACCTACCAAGACTGGAAGAAATACTGATGTCTTCCCTGTGAATAGGTACGTTGCGATCGCCGCCTTCCATGTTCCCACTGCACTCGATCAGGTGCAGTGTGCAATTATCCTACCAAGCCAAAACCGAAGGAAAAGAGGCAGCGGGTCTTCATATCTGAGATCTAGTAAGTGTATTGTAGTAAATCAACCGATCCGAATGGCCTGCTGAGAGATTGGAAGCGAACAAAAGATTGACCTCATCGCGAAGAAGCTCGAAGAGCTGAGTCAGGCTTTGGGCGACCAAGGAAGCAACAGACCCAAAACCAACACTTCGTACAGCTTCACAGATGATGATGTCTCGTCATCGACCCCTTCTCGAATTACATCAGGTACACTGGCAGCAGCATCTCCAACACGACAGGTAAATAGTAAGATTGTTACGCCAAAGGCAGAATATGAGGGAGAGTCGTCTCTTTCAGCGCAAGCTGCTTTTGCAAAGAGATTTCTTCATGACGCTGTCAACAACAGGCAGTCGACTAACGTCAGGGGTGAGATGGTGCCAGTCTTGGAGACTTTGAGTCGTACGCTCGGAAATCAGAAAAGTCATCAACCCGATTACCTGTACCCCAATGCAATTGCTCTCACACCAGGCTCTTGCATTCGAGACCTACCTATGCCCCCAATTGAGTCAGTGTTCATCTGCCTACGGATGGCACAAGGTAAGCAGGACCGCTTCAACTCAGAGTGTATTGTTTGGATCCAGTTCTAACGATCGAGTAAGAGCAACCGCAAGTGAAGTTCATGTGGAATATTGAGACCTCTTCGAGTCAACCATTCACGAACTTCATCCTCAAAGTGTATTCTCCGGGTGACGTCACGCAGGCGGACTTGATTATTGTCAATGCCGGCTTATACTGGCTCTTCTTGGAATGCATGTATGTCACCAAGGAACACGAAAAGCGAGATCATTTTCAAGCTCAAGCAATCATCTCCCGGAATAACCTTGAGACGGTTCTCTCACAACTCCCATTTCATTTGCCGTCTACAATTGAGGTTACTTTAGCCATGTCTCTTGCGGTAAGTGTTCAGTTGCATACTTATCACTGATATTTGATAAGCTTCGAACATAGCTGATCCTCAAAAGGCACTGTACTGTCTCGAAGCCTGCCAGCCATCGGCCGCTTGGAACTTCATAGCAACAGCATCCCACATGAGCCAGACGCTAGGATTTCATAGTCACGTTGCCATGGCGCAGGATAGTCAGGAAGTACAGAAAGATAAGAGGAGGATATTTTGGCTTATATACATATTAGAAAAGGGACTTTCTTTGCGAATGGGTCGATCATCCACCATCCGAGACGGCGATGTCACGATAACCCGGCCTACATCAGACACAGTCTCAAATGCAGACATGATGAGCATTTTCCCCGGATCCACGGAGTTTGCTACTATACAGGGGATGGTTTACGACCAGTTATACAGTCCATCGGCATTGGTGCAGCACCAGTCAGTCAGAGTGGAGCGTGCCCTGCGTCTGGGAGCTGACTTGAAAATGCATATGAAGGTCGTAGGGGAACAGGTGAGTAATATGCGTACCAATCCCGCAAGTAAAAGTTGCATACATTCGAATCAATATTGCCTTAGCTTACTACCATCCTTTGTTCCCATTCATGCCCTTTGGTCATGGATCCACATGCTAACTTCTCAAAGCGGAAACGTTATATAGCAATGTTGCGTGAGATTGTTGGAGAACAGCTCCAAGAAGCCTTCATCCGCACCGACAGAGTCAATCAGCTGTCTCTTTCCTGTCTAATACAACGTGCAATTCCACCTGAAGTAGGCGAGATCGGCGCTTTTGGTGGAGCTTGTATTGCGAGCGCTCGCCAGGCCTTAGAAGAACACCAACGATGCATGACTTTGGTTGTTGGCCTGGAAGAGTATTATCTTGAAGCTTATATCAATTGGTGAGTGTTTCCTGTCTACATAAATGCCTACCTTTCTCACTTCTGACTACCGCTCTCTATAGGGCCCTCTTATCTTCTCCATTCATCCCCTTCATTGTACTGTTTTGTCACGTCATTGAGACATGCAGCGGGTCAGACCTTCATTTACTAGCTGCGCTGGTAGATACTTTCCGATCAACCGTTGCAGAATCTTTCACAATCGGTGTCAAGAAAGAGATGCGGATGTTCACGACGCTATACGACGTTGCTTGCAGTTATGTCAACCTAAGATCCGGTGACGCTCCTGCTCAACTGGCCGCGGTTGACGTCAAGAATGGATGCGAGTTCACTGCTGAGAACATAAACCCGCCCGTAGTACAGCCTCAGATCTATCTCACGCCGCAGGGAGTAACATCCGATCCGCAAGCTCCCGAGGATCTCTCCAACCAATCGAACAAGAGGTCTTTTGGAGATGCCCTGAATGACCACGGGCCAACAAACCAGGGATGGGTGTCAGGTTCATTGCCGGAAGCTGAAAATTATCCGATGGAGGTGGATGACTATAGCTCACAGTTGGGCAATTGGTTGTACATGAATAACCAAATGATCAGAGCACTCGAGAACAACTACTTTGGGTAGTTGTTGAAGGTATTGGCTGCAAATTTCGCTGTCATGAGAGAGAACTATAAGTCGTACCAAATAGTTGTATGGTTTTGCGCACTCTTGCGCTTCCGCCCAAAACATTACACAACAAGTGCACCACTATCAGTCGCCGCTACAGTCCCCGTGACGTTGCGGTCTTTCATGAGCCAAATGTATGCCTCGGCCACGTCTTCAACTGTACCAAATCGCTCCGTCGGGACCTTCTCTTCCACAGCTTTGACCATGGACTGTTTCTCATCCGACTTCATAACATCCCAAAGTTCAGTGTCAACGAATCCAGGAGCAACGACATTGACCCTCACAGGCTTCAATTCCACTGCTAGCTGCTTGACTACACTTTGCAGCCCACCAGCCAGAAAAGAGATCACTGACCAGCCAGGCGTCGACTTCTGCGCAGCACTACCGCTCGTGATAGTGAAGGATGATTCGTTGCTCTTCGGCAGGTACCTTTCTGCGACTTTGGCGACAGTCAAAGGCGCAACGAAACGCATTTGACAGGCGGAATTAATCTGGTCGGGTGTGACGTCTTGCAGCATGATCAAGGAAGGCGTGTTTGCTGCCGTAAAGACGACGTGGTCGATGGGGCCGGCCTGCTTGAAGACAGCCTCAATATTGACTTCGGCGTCTGGTCCAGAGAGATCGGCTGCGAAACTCTGAATCTTTTGCTGCGAAGAAGATGGGATGGTATTTTGCAGATATGTGACAGTAGCAGTGAGCTTGGCTATGGATGAAGACGAGATTGTCACGTTTGCCCCGCTAGCCAGAGAAGCTTCTGCGACGCCTAGACCAATGCCTGATGACCCGCCGATGACGAGAACATGCTTGCCTGCAAGCTTGTTGTATTTGGGAGTCATTGTCGCAGATAAGTGATTGGTTTGGGAATGGGTTGACAGCTGCTGCGATGAAACTTCGCGCTCAAGGGTGAACAGTTGTAATTGGTTCTAAGAAGAACAGCATATGCCAACAGTATGTCCGTGGGACTCAGAATTAGCTTTATATCCTTTTTCCATGTTCTCTAAGGTAGTAGTTGTCAAGCAGCGGTGATACATACTTACGTTGCTTCTGCCCTCACACAATTCGTCATTAACCCCGCGTAAACCCCGAGCGTCCAGCTTCGTCCCGTCCAGCTTCGTCCCAAATCATGGGTAGGTCGCATCATCCGATAGAGTTAAACTTAGCCGACCTTCTCTAAGTACATTAGTCTGCTGATGGCTGTTGATCACTGAGAAGTGTTGTGCCTCGGAACGGACTTAAGAGGTTGTGGTAGTTTCAAGTCCGGCCGGCGAATGCGGAATGACTACTACATATGTCAGCTCGCATCCAAAGACATCAATATTCGTGGTTTCATACTAGTACCGACTTCAAGGAACTTTTCACTAAAGTATGTCATTGATTTCTCATTGGAGATTTTGAATATGTTGAAATTGGCAACGTGACAGCTATCTAGCAAGGCCCACTTGTTGCTTAGAAGATGCAACTTGAGCGGGCATGTCATCTAACTGTATGTCGCCCACAACCCAGTCCTTAACATCTCTTGACGTGACCTTACCACTGCGTTCAACACAAACATCTCGCTGTACATGGATGCCATTCTCGAAGGGAATACCGCCTTCATTCTTGGCTGCGCCATTGCCGTTCACGTACAACCCGTCAGTCGAGCCCTGCAGGCTATTACTGTCTTCAAGGCGCTCAAACGAGCCGTCAAGGTCATCCTGTTCCTTCGATCGCTTCATATGAGCACCGCGATTGGAAATTTTGCCAATCGTGACAAGAGTATTGAGGTTCTTGGAGGCCGAGGACTTCCCCTGTCCGTCAGGCCCCTTCTTCCTAGCTGAGCGGGAGCCATACCTTTCCCCCGAACTAACGACGCTAACAACTCCACCAAGCCAACGCCGGAAAAGCGGTGCGCATGGCGGGAGACAGGCTCCAATTATAGCTAGGCAAGTCTCCACGGCGGATGCAGCGTGAGGTATAATGACCGTTTGGCTAATGTTGTTTCCAGTGGTCCCTTGGCCAGGGCGATAGATGGCGAAAAGGATGAGACGTGCGACGGATGCAAGCACGACGCTGTCCGAACAAATTGTGTTGGCCGTTATCGCTCTGTGGCTTCACGTTGAGGGTTGAGTCAACTTACCTGCCTCCTAAGAGAAAGACACCACTAATGGCAAGCTTTTTCTCCCTCCCCATTTGTAGTGCCCAGACTTCGCGAATGGGAAGCACGACCGTAAGGATGTCAAAGATAATGTTCGGAACTGTGATTCCGATAAAGAAGTTGCTCGAGTTGATACATGTTCCAGGGATGGTTCGATCCCAAAAGCGAGGAATCGGGGTACAAGAAAAAACTATGCACCGGCGTCAATACCAAATCGTTCCGACTCGTCTATGCCTCATTGTGAATTTTACTTACTGCTGACCATAATGACGGCAATACACCATCCAACGAGCATGGCAGTGATGGCCCAGATACTATACCGAAGCATTTTGGATGCGGAGAAGATCCTGTAGAACATCGCGAGAACTGCCATCTTGGACAGCGGACATGCAATAGCATATTGAATTTCCAAGACGAGGATACACTATGAAGTTGTGAGTCAATCTTCCAAGGTTGGTGCACAGTGGCTTGAAAGCTTTGTATCTACACATCTTCCATGTTCTTCCAAAGAGCGATATGACATACCTTCAAGAATGCAGACACACCACCCGGATATAATTCTAATATTTGATTGACATCTGTTCCTAGGCCATACTCAACCGCTGCAAGGCTTCATTAGTATAACGATGCGATGAAGGGCAGGCACATAGGATTATTGGCCTCGACAGAAGGGGCTACCCATGAACTGCAAACAATGACTTACAGATACCTTCAGTGATCAGCATGATGTGGTTGGCAATCTTTATAACTCATCTATCAGCAAAAGAAGGCTCTTTCTTCATGCCACGGGTGCTTCAGGATATGGGCCCTCTCACCAATGCTACGATGGCGACATGTTCGTCGAAAGTCCATGGCGACTTGGCGACAATTCTAGTGACGTAAAGTCGCATGCCAACCAGGGCGGTTGCCAGAACACTGAAAACAGCATGAGGTACAATTAGAACCCTTGCAATATTTTCTGCAGAGGAATATGTGACGTCCGACATATTGTGCTTTTTGATGGGCCTGGCGCAACTTGTCCGTTGGAAAAGTAGTTTGTCGAATGCCAGCTAAAAGCACCGTCAAGAGCGGTGAGAATTTTGTAAGTAAAAATGATATAAACGTATTGTTAGCACAGATCGAGACTGAAAATTAATCGGAAAAGGACCTTTCTTTTGCTGAACTGCGCTGTTAGCGAGTATAATTCCGAAATCATGCCAGTGTTGCGCGCGGAGCTGCGGCGTTCGATCCGGTACCTGGGACCCATGTCTTCCACCCTTGACTCCATTCGTCACGATGCCGCGATCCGTGGGCCGCACCACAATAAATCTTCACGATGCCGCATGTAATCGTTCATCCCGAGTCAAGCAAACTCTCTTTCTCAAAGCTTGGAACAACAAATGTCATCTTTTCAGGAATTTTACGCACAACTTCTGGCGTTGCCAGAGTTATTATCCATCTGGCCGGTCCCTAGAATCTCGGTGATTTCTGATTCATCATCTTAGTGGTCGTGAATCAGAGCCAGGGGAACAAATCAAAGATGAGGCTGTCGGTTGTTAAAAGCATCGAGTTAAAAGCGGCCCGTTAACATTGATTGATTTGCTTCTCACGTTATCCCCATAATTGAAGGCGGTCTCTACTGCGGACTCGTCTATTTGAAGAAATGCCACATTGCAATGGATCATTAAGCGACTCACCTGTCCCACCAAGTCTACAAGGTTAAGACTAATGGAAGTTTGGGACCCGTCCATAAGATGATCAACATTTCCCTCACATCTCAATCTTGAGTCAGATTTGTCTGCGCGAGCAACAAGACCGAACACTTGCAGGAATTGAATTGTAAAAGTCCCAAAAACACCTCGATTCAACTCAATCCATTCATCACCAAAGAAAAATCACGTGGCCTGAAAGCACAATGGCAGCATCATCACACGCATCCAGATCTTTGGGCATTGTTTTTGCCCACGGGGGCTTCCACCTCCCCGCTTGTTTTGACCTCGCCAAAGCTCGGCTGGAGAAAGCTGGGTTTTCTCCGGTTGTCGCTGTCCGCCATCCCAGTGTGGGAACCGACCCCAAAATCACCGTTGACGACGATGCTCGGAATGTTCAAGCCGAACTTACCCCTTACCTGGAACAGGGCAAAGAGTTCCTTGCGTTGGCACATTCATATGGCGGAAGCCCCTTGACCATCGCAGCCAAAGGTTACTCGGTCAAGGAAAGAGCAGCACAGGGTCTCAAGGGCGGCATCCGAGCCATCGTTTTCGTTACAGCCAACATGCCCCCTAAGGCTGGCGCCAGCGCACTGAGCGTGCTGCCCCCTGGCTTGGATATTGTCGATATTGCTGATGGACTGGTGATGGCAAACGCCAAGGCCAAGGCCGCGTTCTACGGCCCTGACATGGACGACAAGCTGGCCGATGAGTGCATGGCGACATTGCTGCCGCAGTCACAAGAGGCTCTCTTGGGTCCGGTGTCTGTCGGTTCGGAGGAACTAACGGTTCCCGTTTACTACATCCTTTGCGAGAAAGATCAGACAATATCTCCAGCCACACAGGAGCAAATCATCTCGACAATTCCGACGCTGAAGAGAGTTCTGAGGAATCCTGGTGGACATTCGGCCTTCATCACTGAGGTGAAAAAGTTTGTTGAGCAGATCAACGAGATTGCGGAGGAGGTGGAGAAAGATCTCTAAGTTGTACTTTCAGTTAGATACCCTCTCGGCAATGCCATCCGTGGCTTAAGAATAGATATTTTCAGGGGTCTGGCATCCGTTTGAAGAGTAGCAATCATATTGAATGCCCCTTTCAACTGTCACAGTCCATTCAAGGTGTCTTCAGGGCGCATGCACAAACACATATGGGGGTTTCGCAAGAAAACTGACTTGCGATGAAGACTATCGTCGATCAATCACACACTAACACTGCCTAACGACACGTATAGGCCGATCCTCAAGGTTGAAGCGCTAAATTCCACACAAATAACAGACTTACGAAATGAGCCCTTTTTGAGCGATCTCCATGATCTGCTTAAATAACTCGTCAGAGTCAGGTCCAATGGGAGTAGCCACTTCTAGCGCCCGATGACAGTCTTCAGGCATGTATATCAACGTCTGGTTGATGTACATCTTGGCCTGTTTTGCCAGCTCCCCTGTAAGCCGTACCTTTCTTTCCCAACCACCCGTAATGACGGCACCCCATGCGCCAAGATCAAGACAACAGTTCTAGGATTTCTATTTGCACTCGAAAAGGGGAATTCCCAGGAGGTCTGCGGCGGCATTGTATCCCGAAACACGGCCGAGCAGGAAGAGCATGCTGGCAGGACATCAATGTGTAGTGCCCATCGTTGTCAGTGGCAGCATAAGCAGCATCGCCAGAGGCAAAGACGTGCTCTGATGATGTGGCACGCAGATAGCGGTCGACGTGAAGGCGTGATAGTCTATCCTTGGGTCCGGGAATTTTCTGCGTCCAGGGTGTTGCCCGTACTCCTGCGGTCCAAATGGTTGTCACAGTCTCAATTTTCTCTCCCGAAGCGAGCTGAACACCCCCTGAGTCGACCGTTGTAATAAGCGAGGCGAGTCTAAGTTCTATGCCAAGCTCTTCCAGTGCTTGGTTGATGACAGGTCGAGGGCCTGGCCCCAGTTCTGGACCAAGCACTCCCGTCGCCTTCACCAATATTACTCGCGGATTCTTGATACAAAGGAGGCGTTTGAACAATTCTGTCGCTACCTCAATTCCAGTGAAACCGGCACCGCATACGACGACTGTATTGCGAGCAGTAGTTGGTGGGCAGGCGCCAAGGATGTTGAGGTGCGTTTCGAGCTTGGTTGCGCCTTCTAGCGAGTCTACATCATGCGCATGCTGCGCAAGTCCAGATACTTGATCCGGGCGAATGACCGAGCTTCCAGCTGCAAGAATGAGACGGTCATATGTGGCAAAGTGCTCTGTGCCTGCGCTGGACCTATAAGAGGCTGTGTGGGATTGGACATCGATATCATCGACGCTGCCAGGGATAAACTCGATGCCGCATGCCTTGAATAGCGGTTCGAGATCCTGGCTCATGCTAGACGGGTCTTCTTCGTAGAGTCTTGGTCGCATGACAAGATAGGGCTGTGGAGCTATGACGGTGACTTTGAAAGCTTCGGTCTGGCTGTGGATGTTGATAAGACGTTTGGCAGCAAGGGCGCTCCAGAAACCTGCGAACCCGGCTCCGACGATGGCGATCCTGTGGGACATATTTGTATGAAAATGACTGCTGGAAGTTGAGGCTTACAGTAGACGATGGGATTGCCGAGATGGTAGCTGTCAGACGAGTGAGATTGTATGAGCCTCATGTACTTGATCAATCTCAAACCCGTCGCAGTCCGTATATTCTCAGCATGCACTATTGCCAGCGTCAAGCTTCACGAGCACCTCCTGGTCGGTGCTAGATACGGTTTCTTGCTATGGATATCCCTCTTCCTGTTGCGCCGTCTCTAACTTCCTCGACGCTAATCTGCTTAGCCCTACGGCTTTCTTGCGAACGTGGCGGCCGGCTTACATCGGGTAACCGATTGACTTACAACGGGTCCCCGAATACCCGAGTCCCCGCAGCCGTCAAAACGGCCGGCAGACATCCGAACTTCTTGCTAACTTCAACTTCACAGACCCGCTGACACATCCACCGATGACCACCCCTGTCGCACCCGCTCATTCGAACGGCGCAGCATCTCGCTCCTCGCTAGCCTGTCTGCCGTGCCGCTCAAGACACCTAAAGTGCGACGGAAAACGACCTCATTGCGATAGATGTGCTGCCGCCGCGAAGGACTGCCAATATGCCCCGTCACGCCGGGGCGGCTTGGATCGCGCAGCACTTGCGGAACGAAGAAAACGCCTTGCCGCTGTAAAAAATGTCGGCAACAGCAGTTCGGAGTCACCAACGAGTCTACCATCGCAGCAATCATCGGATTCACAAACATTCGGCCAGGACTCTCTTGCTGAGTTGAACCTTGACCTGAGTATTTTCGATGACGTTAGTCTCGAAAATCAGATTCCGATATCAATTCCGCCCGCAACCTCGACTATACAGTCAGATGGTTTCGAGAACGACGCATTTACAAACGCATATTACACTAGTTTCCACAAATTCCACCCGTTTCTCCTACCGCAACAGCAGTTCACGAGATTTCGTCGAGATCCTAACTGGATAGGACGACTCAAACCACTGATAAGTACTATGCGTCTTGTAGGACACACTTATACTACCAGAAAATGGTCCTCAGAGCTCCAAGATGACGTTAAAAGTCAGCTTTCTGAGGCAGCTCCGACTGACCCGGTCATTGTACAATGCCGGCTACTCTACTCCATTGCCCTGTTCTGGTACAGCCTTAAGACCGAGGCTAAGCATCAGATGGACCTCGCAGTCCGCTTAGCACTCGACCTGCAAATGTTCCAGAAGGAGTTTGCAGCAACTCATGGAGCTGAGTCTCCTGTGCTGACTGAATGCTGGAGGCGGACATGGTGGATGCTGTACATCATCGATGCTTACTACGCTGGAACTCTCGGGACAATGAACTTCGCAGTCGTGGACGTAGAGTCCAGCGTCGAGCTACCATGCACAGAGTCAGAATACGAGTCTGGGGTAAATCTTGCTCCTGGCCAGACACTTTAAGGGATCATTCGCACTGAACTCACACTTCGTAGGACGTCCCAGAACCACAGACTCTCGAAGAGTTCGACCTCCGCGAGTTCGCTTCGGAGTATACGTCCTACTCCTCCTTTGCGTATCTCATCGGCGCTGTAAGATGCGCTGCTCTGGCAATATCCACGACACCGAAATTGGTTGCCCGAGAGGACTCTATGCGTATGATTGAAGATGCAGACACAATCATCGACGGCTGGTCATTACTGCTCCCAGAAGATCGTCGCCATGTCATGTCCAAGACTGGAGAGATTGATGAGCTAATGTTCCAAGCTCATCTTTTAATTAACGTGTAAGGTGAAGTATCTAATCTCTTCTAGAGCATGTCTCAGCTGACACTCGCCCGATGCACAGGGCAACCATCGGTCTACATCGACCTCTATCAGACCTGAGATTCAACCCCGTAGAGGACATCTCAAGCTGTGCAAGGGAGCCTCCTCAAGAGAACCCCGAGACGGAACTTGTAAATGTGCATACCGTAAGAGTTCTTCGGTCGGTGCAAGCACAGGTGAGGCTTTTGGCGCTGCCGACCGAAAGTTTCCATCACACTCCGTTCACCACCTGTATGGTCAGTGAAGGGACGTTGGCCCTGCTGTCGGCCTGCAGTTTTCTGCTCAAGGGAAAAGAGCTCGCTGTCGCGCGAGGTCAGATCCGGATGACGATTGGCTGCCTCAAGACTTTGGGGCAAGTGTGGCCTAGAACAGCCAAGAACGTACTGGAGATCCAGACGATTGCTCAGCATGTACTTGGTCTCAAATCCAAGGTGAACTGGGAGAAGACTGCCTCAAATACTGCCGGAAATCTTGCCATGTCTGATAAAGGCGGTGCGGGGAATTTGAATTTCCAAACCAATATATCAAGTAGCGACAGTGGGGTGTTCGCCTCGCTGAGCGCCATGGACGATGTTTGTGGCTGGTATAACATGGAGGATCTTGGTCCGCAGCTTTCGCAATGGGTGCAAAAGGACATCTAGCTGTGTTTAGCTAGGTCTCAAGGAGGGCAGTGTCAAAAGGAAGCTTCTCTAGAGGATTTCCATGCGAAGTTTAGTGGGAGTCCTCGACCGAGAAATCAACGAAAGCATCGGGTGTCCACGTCGCACAGCTAACTGTGTACAGTGAGACTTAGCGCTGTGGATCTTTCATGATGCTGCTCAGTAACAAGATTCCAATGTGTATATATCTACTAGAACTCAATGACAACTTTATGACCTCTTCCCCTCTGCCGGGCACACTCCCAAGCTTGCTCGGCCTCTGTGAAAGGAAATGATTTCACCGCCAGAGCTTTCAACGCACCCGATTCAACCATGTCAGATGCACTACACAACCTCTCAGCATTGGGAGATACAATAAAGTACTTGTATCGCACTCCAGGCCTTCTAAATGAATCTTCCGGTACGGCATCTCCGAGCGCCCAAGGAGGTGGTGGATCAGCAACAGTAATGATCATCCCATGATCAGCCACGACCTTCCAGGCATCACTCAGAATACTCCCGCCAACTGTGTCGATGACAACATCCACACCACCAACTGTGGGGGCCCAGCCTGGGTCATTGTAATCCAAGACTTCGGCGCCTAGCTGCTTCAAGTTCTCGTGATTTCGCGGTGAAGCCAGCGCAATGACACGAGCGCCGCTAAGCTGGGCAACCGACTGAACCGCAAGTACGCCAACGGCACCAGAGGCTCCAGTAACCAGGACAGTCATATCTGCAGTAATTTTCCCATGGTAGATGACAGCCTCCCATGCCGTTAGCACCGGTATCGGAAGTGCTGCGGCCTCAAGATCAGAGATGCAAGTCGGTTTCGGAGCAACCTCGTCTGGTAAGCAAGCGACGTATTCAGCTTGGCACTGTCCACGGTCTGCTGATGTGAATGCATAAACATTTTGGCCGATGGAAATATTCCCGGTGTATTCTGGTCCGAGTTCCACGATGGTTCCTGATAGCTCGTGGCCGGGGATCCGGGATGCGGTTTGGTAAAGTTCGGGCCAGCCGAGTTCATCGCCAGTGACTCCGGCAGCGTACACCCGGACCAGGATCTCGGCGCCAGTCAGCGTGGGCTTTGGCATGTCCGTATTGAGAATGATTTTGGGAGACTTTTTGTCACCCATGATCTGGACCGCTTTCATCTTGTCCGGTATTGTGTTCTCAGAGTTAGAGTTGTTGCTTGGGTGTGGGGTCGCTAAACCAAGTGGGAACGAGAGGCAGATGCCTTGAATGTGAACTGCTGTTGTGTGCTACAGAAAAGCACTTGTTGTAAAGCGTGAGGTAGCTTATGCGTGTTTTCACTGGCGAATTTGGGTACGATTCTGCTGGCTTTATCCCTCTGGCATTGGCTGATGCTCCTCTCGGGCATCCGTTCGGGCGGGAATTCGTTGACGGCGCTTGCGGGTACCCGCAAGTACGTACCACCAGCCCGGGTATTCGTGAACTCGGGTATCCACTTCCCCGATGGCGACGACCCGGTTCGGGCTTCTGCAACATGGAAGATGAGAATGAGCTAGCGGCAACTTCACTCATTGTGTCCGGCACTTGTGCTCAGCTTATTGAATCAGAGTGTCTACATATCAATATAGTTGTTTTCACTTGGGTCGCATCATCAAGAGAAAGAATATCAAATACCATAAACAACTCACCCTATAACTCGGATTGAAGAGGCCGACAGCTAGGTCAGTTAAACGATACAACGCCCTTTTACATGTCTTAGTACTGACGGATTCAAGCATGACTCGACCCCGCGAAACAGTCAAAGTCCTGTATGACTACAAACTAGCAAACGCCGAGGGAAAATCTATAGTTGGCCTCGAAGTGACCTATCCGCCCAACAGCGCCACCCCTCCCCACCGACACGCAGGCGCCACTGTTGTGGTCCATGTCATTGAGGGCAAGCTTCTCAGCGGCATGAAAGGGAATTCGCCCAAGGTGTACGAGGTGGGGGAAAGCTTCATGGAGCTGCCCGGCTGCCATCACACGGTGGGAGAAAACCCCAGCAGCGAAGGTCGTGCGGTACTTATTGCAGTCTTCATCGTGGATACTGAGGTCTTGAAATCGGGTTACGATGGGCTTACCGTGCTGGACGAGGGGTATTGATGATGGTCTGCCCCGGCATATCTGTCGTCAACAAGCTATGAGTCGGGTATCACTTCAAGACCGCCTCATGGTGCGCGGCGACACTGACATTATGGTGGTCATGAAACGTGAATATTAGGAGGAATAGTATACAGACCGGTGCGGATCGTAAAAGCTGCAACAACTGTCTCTCAAACAGCCCAGTAAATCTCAACCTTGACGCTCTCCACGTAATTGGCCCAGCCACCGAATCTTGCCTTGCCCCATACCGTGACCACATCTCCCAGCTTCAAATTGCGCACGAACTTTCCAGTCCCTGTGCCCTTGCCCCGACCTATCTCAGCTAGCCGGTCGGCTTCGGGCGACTCCGGGTGGATGTCATCGGTCCAAGACCACACCACCTCGTGGTCCATGAAGTCCCTGTTAGCAGTCTTGTTGGTTTGTATCTTGAGGTTCTCGAGTGGGTGCATAGCGTGGGAGTAGGCGAGCTTTCCATCTTCGGTCGGTAGTACGGGAGGATATATCGACTGAAGGCCGCAGGTGCACAGGTTCGTTTCGCTGATGGCGGGTGCCTCTTCGGACTCGCTATCCGAGCTTTCCGCTGCTATCTTGCAGGATCCATCGCCTGTTTCGTTAGTGCTTAGCAGGGTTTCGTTCCATGAGCAGAAGGATAGCTTACAGGTACGCTCCTTGTCGAACTTCTCCAAGCCAGCCTCGAACCAGGACCAAGATCCTCTGTAGGACCCACGATCGCCGTGTCCACCACCCCAACCTTGATCTTTACTCCGCAACTTGAAGACGATCTTCCGCACCGGGTGGGTCAGAGTCGGCGGCGCCTTCAAGGATCCTGTGAAGTATTCCCTCGGAGCTTCGGAGACGATCTCGGTGGGGCTCGACGTGGGTTCGAGGAGCGTCAGGTTGCGGAGCGGTTCCGTAACGGGGGACCCATCGCCCGACTTGGGCGGGAGCGGCGCGGTCTTGAATGCGGGGCCGACCTTTTTGAAGTCGAGGAATCCGATGGGTGGACACCGCAGGATGAACTTGTTCTCGTCTCTGGTGGTGCCTACGACGCGGAGGGCATCGCGGAGGGGTGTGACTGCGTGGTAAATGCTGGCTTCGGAATGCGGCCAGTATTCTGCCTGGTCGATGATGAGGTCTAGGATTTCGGGAGGGAAGTTGAAGGCCTTTTCGAGCATGACGCGGACGACGATGACATCGACGTGCGAGGGCTTGTAGTTTCCGGGTTCCTGCGGGCTTGGCCCGGAGTGGTCGTCTTGGGTGTCTGATTGCATGATGCCGACGGCTCTAGCGATGATGGCACCGGCTGCAACTGTTGCAAAGGTTCCGGCGTATTGTTGGAATTGGGAGAAGAAAGACATGTACGGATACACGGGAGAAATAATCTGGGGAGTTCAGAATGAGGAATGGGGGGAAGAGGGGTAAGAAGATGTGAAGGCGCTGGTTTCGTAGGGATCTCGTGGTTGTGGTACCTAAGTACGTATGGAGGCGACGTCAGCTCATGGCAACTCCAGAGGTTCATTTCGGGGTCGGTGCACGGAGGCCTGCAGCTTTAAATTGACGTCAGTGGGGATATGGATCTGATGGTGGGGTTGCGAAATGTCACTGAGAGGACCCCTGCTCCATGCGATAAGCGGTTCTTATCGATTAGTATCACGTGAAATTACACCATCGTTAGCCACTGACTGAAGACAATGGGTCGTCGCCGGAGGAGCTCCCGCTTACAAACCGAGAGCCGATGGCGTCGATATTCCTGTCGCAAGTGACCTGAAAGATGGTCCAGGACTTTTCACAATTCCCAATTGCCAATCTTTGTCCGTATTCGTCGCGATGAGGTGCCAAAGAATCGCCTCGCTGGCCCTTGGCCAGGCCCGCGCACAAGCGTCGCGCGTCCAAGCTCCCTCCGTTTTCCGGAGCTCCAAAGTCGCGGCGGCAGCTCCTCTAGGCAACCGACAATGCGCCCACCAATTCCACTCCAAGCCGGCGCGGAAGGCTTCGAACAGCCCCGGCGATGCGTCAAACCCGGCAATGGCATTCCCATGCCTTGATGCCCTCGAGAACCGATCCGCGAGCCTCGAAGCACGGTACGAATCAAGCGGCCCCGAGCCGTCTTACACTGTCGGCGCGACAGAAGTATACCACTGCAAGGACCCCCTCCTGCTCGACTGGGGCGGTGTTCTACCAGAATTCGACATAGCATATGAATCGTGGGGCAAGATGAACGCCGACAAATCCAACGTCATTCTTCTGCACACTGGCCTCTCGGCGTCGTCTCACGCGCATTCGACAGAGAGCAACCCCAACCCCGGTTGGTGGGAGAAGTTCATCGGACCGGGGTTGGCTTTGGATACCGATAAATACCACGTCATCTGCACAAACGTAATAGGAGGCTGCTACGGCTCAACAGGACCGAGCAGTATCGACCCAGCGGACGGACAACGGTACGCGACAAGATTTCCCATCTTGACCATGGAGGACATGGTGCGCGCGCAGTTCCGCCTTCTCGACGGCCTCGGCGTAGATAAGCTCTACGCCAGCGTCGGCTCGAGCATGGGCGGCATGCAATCGCTCGGCGCAGGCGTCCTCTTCCCGGACCGCGTCGGCCGGATCGTCTCCATCAGCGGCTGCGCCCGGTCACACCCCTACAGCATCGCGATGCGTCATACACAGCGGCAGGTGCTGATGATGGACCCGAACTGGAACAGAGGGTTCTATTACGGCAGGGTGCCGCCGCACGCCGGGATGAAGCTCGCGCGCGAGATCGCGACTGTCACGTACCGGTCAGGACCGGAGTGGGAGCAGAGGTTCGGCAGGCGGAGGGCGGACTCGAGCAAGCCGCCTGCACTGTGCCCTGATTTCTTGATCGAGACGTACCTCGACCACGCGGGTGAGAAGTTCTGCTTGACATACGATCCTAACAGTTTGCTCTATGTCAGCAAGGCGATGGATCTTTTCGACTTGGGGAGGGAGAACCAGCTCGCTGCCAACGCGAGGAGAGCAGAGCGCGAGAAGCTCCTGCAGTCTGGCGAATCGCCCGCGCGCAATGATGCCGCCTGCAGTCTTACGCTGCCCGAGAAGCCCTACGTGGAGCAGCCAGAGTCCAACGCCGGTGCTGCCGACCAGTCCGTCGAAGTCTCGTCCAGGCCTCCGGAAGACCTCATCGCGGGCCTCGCGCCTCTGAGGGATACCCCTGCTCTCGTGATCGGTGTGGCGAGTGACATCCTCTTCCCCGCGTGGCAGCAGAGGGAAGTGGCCGAGGCATTGAAGCTCGCGGGTAACAGGAACGTCGCGCACTACGAGCTGAGTGAGGAAATGAGTTTCTTTGGCCATGACACGTTCTTGTTGGACCTCAAGAACATTGGTGGAAACTTGAAGAATTTCCTGGGATAAATCAGCCAAGAGGGAGGCCAGCGGTCCAGCGAACGGGAACATGTAAAAGGTTGTTGGAGTTGAGGTAAATTTACTGCACGAATTATGTCTATGGGGAATATTCCACTTGCATATGTAGCCATGTACAGCATCCAGGCAGGAAAAGCATTGACGATTCTAAATCTTTGGACTGGTTCTCTCGTGTTGCCGACATTTGGTCTTCTCTCTGTTGTTCTGCTGATGCTGCCAAGAAGCTTACCTGAGGACAGACTTCATCACAACGATGCCTAAACGCACGCAAAAAAAAAGTTCACCACCGGTATGGCTACATTTCCTGGCGATTATTATGGTGTTCCTGCTGGGGTCGTATGCGGACTTAAACTCGCAGCCAGTCGATGAGGCTGTCAGGGAGTATTGTCGACTTTTTTACCATTCCACCACCCAGCCAGTTTGTCCTGACCAACCGACCTAGGAAGGCGCCTGCTGTTGCTGGTGACAGGAATGAGATTGAAGGGGTGTATATAGGCTCCTTGCGCAGTTCTGGTCATCTAATGTGGAAGCACCGACCTGCCAGGACCTTCCAGTCAAGATAATGTGACCCCCGTCAGGATGATTCAGAATCGTGGCACCATCGCTCGTAGTGCAGGAGTTCATATGTAGCAGGAAGCAGCTGGACCATAGACACCCGCTTACCTCTACGCATCGTGGCTAAATGCTAAACGGGTATCTGTCTGAAATAAATAATGCGGTGATCAAGAACCTCATAACGGGAGAACAAAGGAAAATAAAGCATTCAAACGGCGAGGGGGACCTAGCTATATGCTTACCAAGTGAGCGTCAGGTATGTTTAACACAGCCTTCGTTGAAAAACAGCTAGGGAGCCTCCGGGGTGTGCAGGGATAAGCTCTCCACAACCCCGGTCAAAGCTCTCCCGGCAGGCACTTAGGTGAGTCGGAGGAAGCCCCGCCAATCCCCTTCATTGGTCTGACGTCAATCAATTCATCTCCGTCAACACTCCACGACCATCTCAATGAAATGAGGGTCGCCGCGCTTCTGTTTCGACAAAGTGGTCTCAGCCCGAGACTTAAAGCGAAGGGTTTTCGATCATCTCACATACGACCAGGCATTCCAAACGCACATCCAAGCATCATCGCCCGAACCATGTCGACAGTCACATTAAAGGAGAGCGGCATCCAAGTCAAGCTACCTGATGGCTTATCAGAAGACCAACTCCTAGGTTTCCGACCATTCAACGTGTGAAGCTACTTCTAGTTTCTTCCCTTCAAGGACGAGGAACAGCGCTGACTGTCAAGCTAGAATTGGGTCAAGGTCCTCAATAACTCTCTAAGCCTGCAAGCCAGGAGCAAAGACCACCCATTCCACCGAGACCCCTACCGCCTATGCGGCATCACAGTTCAGGCCTTTGACATTTTTGGCTCCGGCCGTGTCGGGTTCCTTAAGGTTAAGGCCGATGTCAAGAATGAGGCGGGAGAGGGACTTCCTGCTAGTGTATTCCTTCGCGGACCCAGCGTCGGCATGCTGGTGATGCTCATCCCCGATAACGCCCCGCCCGATAGCGACGAGCGCTACGTCGTGCTGACGGTACAGCCCCGCGTGCCGGTCGGTAGTCTTTCGTTCGTGGAATTACCCGCCGGCATGGTCGACGACAGCGGTAGCTTCGCCGGCGCCGCGGCGAAAGAGATCAAGGAGGAGCTTGACCTGGAGATCCACGAATCGAAACTAACGTGTTTGAGCGAGCTGGCCGGCGTGGGCAGATCAGGCGGGAATGAAGCTGATGAGGGCTTGGCAGAGGCGATGTACCCCTCTGCCGGCGGATGCGACGAGTTTGTCACGCTTTATAGCCACGAGAAGAGGATTCCTCGCGAGCAGTTAAAGGAGTGGAGCGGCAAACTGACTGGGCTACGGGACCACGGGGAGAAGATCACGTTGAAGCTCGTGCCGATGAAGGATCTGTGGCGGGAGGGCGCGCGGGATGCAAAGTGTCTTGCGGCTGTGGCTCTTTGGGAGGGACTCCGGCGCGAGGGCAAGTTATGAGTTATGGCGGCACGATGAAGTGGACAATAAGTCTCAGGCATGCATCATCATTATAGCTTGAATTTCTTTGCTAATTCGATGCCTTCGGCAATGGTCCCCACGCGGGCATCGATGGCGTAGCCTTCCTTCTCGAGACGGACGCACTCTGCCCAGAATTTGGATAGCGGCACGGTGAAGACCTCGATGAATTCTCCTTCTTCCAGCTCGGCCTTTGGGTTTTGATTCTCGGGGAGGGAGGTGTCGATGGTGACGTGGATCATGCGGAGATTGGTGTTGCAAAACCCGGGGTCTTGAAAGCAAATCGACGTTAGAGGCGCCTGAGCTAAAGTGTGAATTGACCTGACGGGATGTGACATACCATTGAACATGATGGGAGTGGTCTCGGACACCTTGCCAACGTATCCCGTCTCCTCCTTGAGCTCGCGAACGGCAGCCTGCTCGGCCGTCTCACCCTCGTCCACGAGTCCCGCGGGGACCTCGATGCAGATCTTGTCGATCGGCGGGCGGTACTGCTTTTGAAGGATGATCTCGGGGCCGGTGGGCTTCTCGAGGATAGCGACGATGCCGACGCCGTCAATCTCGCCGTTCTTGGGGCGAGTGCGGCGCTCGGCGGATTCCCAAGTGCGGGCGTTACCGTTCTGGTCGTCGTAGTTGATCTTGATGAGCTTGATCCAGCGAGCCTCGCCCTCGCCCTGCGGTTCTATGGGTCAGATAGGGTATACGGGATAGTAGATTGATTGGAGTCAGCTGTGTTGGCTTACCAGAGGGCCGGTGGCGGTCACTTTGGCAGACATTGTGGACGTGTTGATGCTAACGTAAGGTACCTTAGGCTTGGAGTTGGATGAGAGGCGTTGGAGCTTCGGCGGGGTGGCGGGGTAGCTTCTGTCACTGCCGCCCTGCGCTGGCTGGTGCTCGCGACCCCGCGGTGGTCACCTCACTTAGTCATCACGTAGCTCTTGCCTGCATAACGCTTTTCAACTGAGTGTCCCTAGGAAGACAGGAAGTGTATTAATTTCGAACGACAGATATTCGACTATAATCGTTATATTTGACTTGAGTACCCTGTCCGTGACGTATGGTCGAATAGAAACTTCTCCAAACAATGCGCCCAGGCAGAATGTCGACCACTCATTCAGTCTCACAGCAAGGATCACGAAGCGTCCAACAACGGCATTAGTGACGTCTCTTGCGCCCTCTGAGACGTTCTGTCTTACGATACGAGTGGAACAAGAGCGGCCTCGGTCCGAGAACGCTATCTTAGCCTCGTAAGGTAGCATTTATTTCAACGTTCCTGGACGCGTCACCACGTCAGTCGCTAATAAGCTTTTGAGCACCGTCCCAAGCCTGCAGATGGCCAAGGGACCCCTGCCCGAAAAGTACTCACCGGGTCGAAGTGGGAGATTTACGGTCATGGACGTTTGGACGAACCTGCTATCCACAGATCGTCGGAGAGTCCTCGGAGAAAGCTTTCTGAAAGACTCATTCGAGAGGGAGAGAACGTAGGAAAGAACACGAAATCGTTATCGCTTCTGGAAGGGCCTGCACGACGTCAAGGTCAACCAACGAGCAAACTTGCGTCTTCGGGTTTCTATTGCGCCGATGAGTGTAAGACGCACGAGGCCCTTGACGTTGCGTTCCCACCGCGACTAACTGCATGCGCTGCGGTACTCCGTACGCAGGCAAGGACGCGGCGCCCGGATTACCAACCGGTCGGATTCAGCCCAAACGACCACTGGTGTCAACGCCGTACGGATACGTACTTGCGCCAGACATGACAAGCCAGCGGAGAACATCACTGCAAGTTCGGATCGGGACACGACAACGTGCTATCATAGAACCTTCCTTGTCATGTCTATCAAATTGGAGGGGAGTCTCTGTGACGTCCAGCAGGCAGTCTGACTCGCATTTGTCATTGGTTCAGCGTGCCCACAGGGAATGGCCAACTTGGGCGGTTCACGACCAGGGTCCAATTCCTCCGTATTACACTTAAAGGCCGCCGACTGGTTAGCCACGCGACGTTTGCATCCCCTTCATCGACCTTCCTCTCCGGGAAGGATTGACCTATCCACGACCCCAGCACCGCACCTGGTGATACTTGAGACTCTGGCTTCAACGCAGACTTATACTTCTTCAAATTCTCTTGAAATATCTAATTTTTCTTTCTTTTGTCGGCTTCTTTGTCTTTTCTAAGCACTCTTATAATCGTCACGGACGACATATGCTCCAAGATGGCACCCACTAAAGCACTAGACGACCGCAATGGCGACATCGAAAGCAGGCCTGAAGAAGAGACGCCGTTATTGTCGCACGACTTGCCGCCCACGGTCGCCCCGAGCCGTAGGTATCAGCTAAAGGTCATTGGTCTTGCAATGACCTTTATTCTTATCGTTGAGGTTGGCGCCTATCTTCAGATCCCGCCTTCATATCAGCTCATGGAAGAAATTATTTGTCGCCAACGCTACCCCGACCACATCATCTCGGCCGAGGATGATGATGTATGCAAAGGGCCGGATGTACAAGGCCAGCTAGCCATGATTAAAGGCTGGCAAAACTCATTCGACTGCGTCCCGTGTATGTCCCACCCTCCAACCCCAACTGTCAGCGCCGGCTAATTGTTGTATTTGCAGCATTGCTCACTGCGATCCCCTACGGAGTCATTGCAGATAAGTATGGCCGCCGACCAGTCCTATCTTTGGCCATGCTCGGTATCACGCTCGAGCTTGCCTGGATGCTGCTGCCTCGTAGGTTATGAACTTACCTCTTTTACCGGTAGACTTTGCTTATTGACGACAGTTCTGTGGCCCAACGTTCTCCCTCTTTGGACTATGTGGTTCGGAGCAGCTTTCCAGTTTATAGGGGGAGGCGCAGGCATGATTCAAGCCATGACCTGGACCATGATCTCTGACGTCGTCCCCATTTCCAGCCTGTAGGATTCGTCCATTGCCGAGATCAGTCATTCAGAAGCTCACGTGTGATAGGACTGCGGTTTACTACAAGATTGGCGCAATCGCGCTTGCGGGAGAGCTTGTAGTTGCGCCTCTCAGCGCATACCTCTTGAGCAAGAACCCATGGCTGCCTCTCAGCGTCGGCATGGTTCTCTTAATCATCGGCACATGCCTGCCGCCTTTCATCCCAGAGACCCTGGATCTCCGCCGCGCCGCTCATCAAGAGGTCGAGCAGACACTCTCGCGGTCCGAAGAAGACGCGAGGGACAAGCGCACGCTCAAGCAGCAAATCATCTTCGCTGTGAAGAACGACATGGCTCATGTGTACACCTTTTTGATCAAGTCCAAGAGCGTGATTTCTCTTGTTCTCGGCTTCAACCTCACAGTCATAGTCAAGTATGTCAAGATAGACATCATGCCGCAATACGTGCACAACTTGCTGGGCTGGTCTTGGGCAAAGGTAAGTCGATGTCGCACCGTCTCGGTCACATACCACGGGGTTCGTTATCTGACCAATCTTTGCGACACGCAGGCAACGCTCTTGGGAACCGTCTCAACAGTCACAAACATGGTCATGCTACTCGCCATTCTCCCCGCGCTAAGCTGGCTAATCACCAAGCGTACGGGGGTACATCCTCTGGTTCGGGACCTCTGGCTCACCCGAATGAGCGGCATCCTCCTAGCTATCGGGTGTTTCATGGTGGCCATTGCATTCGCACCTTGGTTCTTAATTACTGGTATGTTTTCCCTCTTTAATAACTACCTGCATCGGGCTGGCTCTGGTCCTCAGGCACCCAGATATGCTGACCTTTCGTATAGCCCTCATCATCTTCTCCATGGGCACCGTTTACACAAATATTTGCCGAGCCATCCTCAACGCCGTAGTTGAGCCGCACACGATCGGTACTCTTAACACGGCAATTACCTGGGTGGAACAAGTGAGCTTGCTGGTTTCGGCCCCTGTAATCTCGGGCTTGCTGAAAGCTGGCAACTCGGCAGGAGGCATATGGCTCGGGCTGCCGTACATGGCTGCGACTGTCATGGCTATTGCTGGTACTGCGATTGCGTTTGCCTATCGATTGCCTAGAGACAAGATTTGCTAAACATGCACCTTGCTATTGTCTAGAGGGATAGACGTCGATTTACGGAGTACATGCCCACCAGGATATAGACAGATGTACAAATAAATGGAGCTCTCCTCAATTTTTCATAGGAGAAAGGTTACAAAGTTATCAAGATGGTAAATTTAATCCCATCAAGTTTTGTCACTGGTGAACTGTGTCAAAGCCAGGACAGTTCAAAGCTACCTCGACTTCCAATCACACCCATTTAATTGCTACGACTACGCTGAAGATGGCAAGATTCGAGGACGGTGATATACAATAATCTACCTACGCCCAATGAACGTTTGCTGACCCTTCCAAGTTACTTGCCCGTATTCCCGGTCTTGGCCCGCGATATCCGCCACTGCTGTAGGGCTCATCCGATAGCGATAAGAGCTCCAAACGCCCGAGCACGACGCTGAGGGATGGCGGGGGTGGGGTCGCCGCATGATGTAACGGCGAAGCGAACCAACGACTTTTTTGTGAGTCGCCGGCGAGGCAGATAGCTGCCTCTTACCTACCATCCATCCACTCTAGGCTACACTCGCACTTTGACCGAAACACAAACCTAGAGCTTCTCTTATACTACACGATAAATATCTCGGGCGTTTGTCGTATACTCCTCTTTCTTCGACGTTTAGATAGACGGCAACTCGCACCGCGCGACCTGACTTTTTCTCCCCGCCATCCCTGCCCACCAACCCCGCCAATCTGCCCACCATAGGCCGCCGACGCCGCGAGAAACACCCCAAGGGCCGGCCCAACTCCAACCGGCCGCGCAAGAAGATGGGTAACGAGGAGTCGACGATGCTGGACGACAGCGTCCAGCCCAAGACGCTCGAGTCGCGCTCGCTAGAGGCCATTGCTGATTACATCAAATCCGGCGATGTGAAAAAGATTGCCGTCATGACCGGCGCCGGAATCTCCACAGCCGCTGGCAGTATGCGCCCTCCCTTGACGATTCTATAAGAATCAAAATGCTACAAATGTCTAACCTAGTCTCCCCCTAGTCCCCGACTTCAGATCACCCGGCACCGGCCTCTACGCCAACTTAGCCCGCCTCAACCTCCCCTACGCCGAAGCCGTCTTCGACATCTCCTACTTCCGCAAGCACCCCGAGCCCTTTTACTACCTCGCCAAGGAGCTCTACCCGGGAAAATTCCACCCCACCGTCTCCCACGCCTTCATCGCCCTGCTCGCGAAGAAGGGTCTCCTGCAGATGAACTTTACACAAAACATCGACTGCCTCGAGAGGCGCGCCGGCGTGCCGGACGACAAGATCATCGAGGCGCACGGCAGCTTCGCCACCCAGCGCTGCATCGAGTGCAAGGATCCCTTCCCCGCCGACCGGATGGAGAAGCACGTCCAGGACGAAAACGTGCCCAAGTGCGATTCCTGCGGCGGGCTCGTGAAGCCGGATATCGTCTTCTTCGGGGAGGCGCTGCCGGAGGCGTTCCGCGATAATACACACCTGCCCGCCATGGCTGATTTGATTGTGGTCATGGGGACGAGTCTCTCGGTCTACCCCTTTGCTGGCCTGGCCGAGGCTTCGAAATCTGGCGTGCCGCGGTTGCTGCTCAACAGGGAACGGGTGGGACAGATGGGTCGCAGGGCGGATGACGTTGTTGAGTTGGGGACGTGTGACGCTGGGGTTCGTAAGCTTGCTGCCCTGCTTGGCTGGGATGACGAGCTAGAGACGCTCTGGCGCGGTATCGTGGGCGAAAAGGAGGCCGAGAGGCAGCTTGCGTCAGCGGCTGGCGAAGGCGAGGATGATTTGGAGGAGGAGATTCGGAGAGTTACCGAGGGCGTCGACACGGCGCTCAAGCTTGACGACGACAAGGACGACGAAAAGGACGAGGATGCTGCGACAGCCACCAAGGAAACGGAAGAAGTCGGCTTCCCTCTACGGCAAGACGGTAGAAGCGACACTGAGGACGCGCAGAAGAGTATCCCTGAGGGCGTCGTCCAGAGGATGTCCAAGGCGATCCAGGGGCAAGGGGGCGAGATCGGCACGGACATCAAGGACGATCGCGGCCGCGAGGGAAGAACCGTCAACGGATCTGAAGGTGCACCGCAAGACGCAAAGGACTTCCGGATCGAGGCCAAGAAGAAGATTCAGCTTGCGGCGCAGGGGGCGGCCACCCCTCTCGACGAGGTCGCCATCGTCTTCGACGCCTCCGCGCCCGTGGCTGAGATGAAGCACGAGGATCCCAAGAGCGCTGAGTTGCTAAGTGGGGTCTCTCGGTATGAGGAGACGTCCGCACCTGCTGCTGGTGTGGACAAGGAGTCGGCGGCGGGTGCGAAGGCTAAGTCGGCTTCTGCTTCCACGACGGCACAAGAAGCCCCCGGGAGTGTAGAGAAAGAGGAGAAGTCTTCATCGGGTGATTCCAAGTTATGATCTTCCACCGACGATACCTACTCATAGCCTCCTTTGAACATTACGTCACACGGTCACAGCCGCACCTTAGATAGCGGTCAAGCCTTCTATATCTCGCTTATACCCACATCGCGGATTCGCGTTGATTCCACTCCATGCCTCTATTTTCAAGTGGTACATGAATATCTACACCTCGTCCCTGTTCTGATCTGTTCTTCCACGTGTGTATGATGACTATTTGTTAACTATTTTTACTACTTGGACGTGTAAGGAAGATATCTTGCGTTACGATCTAAGAGAAGAAGAAAAAACGAAAAAGGGCATCGACAAGAAATCGAACAAAAGGTCAAGTTGAGTGAGGCTCAAGGACTTTCACGTTAGTACATC
>JFBX01000505.1:2396-17829 GCA_001563135.1 Colletotrichum simmondsii | reverse complement strand
CCCCCCTCATACCCCTCGGCCACGTTCCCCGGACCTCTGTATGACAGGAGAGAGGATGAACGTACACAAGTACCCTCTGCGTCTTGCCTCGGGAGTATTCTATCCCAGGATGATGGGCTATTCAGACCGGGACGGGGAAGGAACTAAAAAAAAAAAAAAAAATGAAAAGCTCCTCGGCTGGGGATCGAACAAAAGGTCAGGTTGACAGTGACTCGAGGACTTTCAAGTTAATACAAAGACCCCCCTATCATACCCCTCGGTCACCTTCCCCCAACCTTTTATGAATGGTCTGGAGGTTTTTTGACCTAAGTACCTCTCACCCTCACCTCATCCCAGGGAGTATTGACGACCTTCGAAGACCTTCAGATGAAAGAGTGGAGCATCATCCAGCTTGGGCCAGCAAGTAATACACCACGGCCGGTCGAAGTGAGTTGCTAATCAATATTCAACTCCTTGTAGGTTATTGTTTGAGGTTTGATTATGTCCGATTGAATATCCTGGTCCCGGCAAAGCTCCCACAAAGTCTGCTCATGGTCTGGGCCAACACCCCTTCCAAAACTGATATCCTATTCCATTCATTCTGACGCAACACCACTACCCAGAAATACCCCAAAGCCCCCTAATAACACATCCAGCGAGTACAAACCCTCCCATCACGTCTGTATATCCTCCATCGGCACCTCCTCCGGCTTCTTCAAACATGGCGTCTCGTCCCACATCCCGCTATAGCACCGGAACCACCCATGCCCGCACCGCTGGTGGACAATCTTGGGCAGGAGCCGTAGGCACCGGATGTCCTGGTGCGAGAAGAGGAAGTGCCCGCGCTTCGTCTCGTAGTCGAGGCAGATGGATATCAGGAGCGTTCGGGAGTGCGCGTTGCGGCAGCCCTGGTTGGCGTTGATGGACTGCCGGCCGCCGTTGAAGTGGAAGAAGCTGTCTTGGCGTTCACAGGATTTGGGGTCCCAGGAGCGGCAGCGGGTTTGAACTACGATGTAGTCGGCGGTGCAGGTTGCGAGGAGGAGGGACAGGAGGAGGACTAGGGTGAGGCGCATTGTGTTCGTTCCTGTCTTCCGTGCTTCGCGGATTCTCCTCTACTCGGTAAGTTTGAGGGCGAATACCCTTGTCCTGCTTTTACCAGTCTGTTAGATTTCAACGTCTGAGATTTGTTGGAGATCGGGGTACCTTTCTTACTTCAATGTGTGTTTGAGATGAAATTGTCTTCTAGACGGCAAAACTTCATTGACGATGCGACATCTGGGGGGGACACAGTGTTGCTCCAACAAGTCTCCGTCGGTCTTTACAGCATATGTGGTGCGTCTTCAGAAAGCGTTTATATACTGACCCACCTTGTTGACCCGTTGGGTACTTTTACTTAACGTCAAGAGGTGTAAGTTTGGTGTGGCATACGATATCAACGCCTCGAACTGTTGTAGTCTGTAGTAGGTTATTGCGGCGCCAAATCGGGCAACGAGGACCCGGGCGCCAGCACTTTTCTCACATCATGTGCCTCTAATAATGCGTTAAAGACTAACGGGTCATTCTTGTGTCGAGAGTTCGATCCACGATCACTCCTTCCACTGCTAAGGAGGTTGATATTGCAAGCACTGATCTGGGCCGGGATTAAACTTGAGGCAAGTACCTTACGATTAAACGCTGATGTGTTGCTGAATGTCTAATTCTATGACAAGAGATGGAAGGAAACAATGTATGAGTTATGAGCAATGCTGTAATGAAAGAGAAAAAAGACAGGCTATCTAGTTGTTTGAGGGTCTAGCATCAGGGAACACCCCAACCTCAACCCCCCGCGTCTCCTATTACTCCATCATCGGAAACTAGAAATCTTTTCCATCACCCGCGAGAGCAGCACCGACCCTCCAGCGCCATTTTCCTGGCGTAGAATGCGTGCTACTAGGAAGGCAGTCGCAGCAGCGATAGGGATCGTAGCGACGACGCTCGCCCTGCTCAGAGTCATGGCCTTCTCCTCCACGGTCTTCTCGTCGCTGTAGAGCCACTCGTGGCCCGAAGAAGGCGGCTTCACACCCTTCAAACTCAGGCCGCCAGCTATCTGGTCGCTGTAGAAGTTGAGCCACCTGGCGAGCGGGAGGAGGGGCGCAACGTATTGTTGCACCAAGCGGCCCTTCCAGGTATCCCAAGCAGACATGCGCATGGCTTCTTGGCACTGCTCGACCATGAATGCCAACCTCTCCACGCGCTGCTCTTCAACAGTCACGAACGCAGTTTCCAGACTGGACAGCTTCCAACTTGCCGCAGCAGAGACACCCTTTCCGATAATGTTCTGTTCCTGGAGGGCATTGACCAGCGAGGCGCAGGACTCGATACAGCTGTTGCCACCCTGCCCCACGAGCGGATTGAACTTGTGCGCCGCGTCGCCGAGGATGACGATGCGTCCGTAGTGCCACCGCCGCATCACAAAGTGTGGAAGGGCCGTGACGCCGCTGTACTCGAGGTTCTTCAAAACCTCACGGAACCGCAAGCCGTTGTCGGCGACAAGGGTGTCGACGCTGCGGCCGAACTCGCGCTTCTTGTCTTCTTCCGTGAACCGCGGGATCTCGTCGATCGGGTACGAGCGTTGGCCCTCGGGCAACGTCCAGAACCAAAAGACAAAGACCTCGCCGCTCGGGCCGCCCATACAGCCGGCCACTGTGCCGTGGCCGCTGGCGCCGACGACCTGGCCAGGGCCTACGCCGGTCGTAGGCTTGGCGGTGCCGAAGATGCAGGCGTGCTCGCAGGGGATGTTTTGTCTGTCGCGGGCCGGAATGGCGCTGGAGTCGTTGTTGTCGTCCGCGTTCCTCCACATTTCCTGTCTGATTGTGCTGCGGACGCCGTCTGCGCCGACCACCATTTGTCCCTCAAAGACGGAGCCGTCTTTGGTGTAGACCAAGGCGCTGTCCTTGAGACTCTCGACTCTCTTGACTTTTTGATTGACAAAAATCCTGCTCTTGTCCTTCAAGTGCTCGTACAACACGTTCAAAAGCTCGAAACGCTCCATGAAGATATTGGGGTAGCCGTGTCGTTTGGTGATGAGACTCCTCGACTTTCGGGTCATGATGCGCTTGCCAGTGATGCTGTTTCTTACAATATGCTCCTCGACGGGCTGACCTCTGGCGAGAATGTCATCGTAGCATCCGAGTTGATCGAGGATGCGAAGACCGTTGGGGAACAAGCCGATACTGGCTCCGACGTTGGGTGTTACCGTGCCGTAAGCCTCGAGAAGCACATAATCGACTCCGAGATCTTGTAGCATCAACGCCATCGTCAGGCCCGTGATGCCGCCGCCGACGATGATGACCTGGCGTTTCTCATCTTGGACCGCCATGGTTTGATATGTAGGGAGCTTAACACTTTGTAGTACGTGTTCGGAAAGATGTCGTCATTCGATGCTGCTGATGACCAGAATAAAATATCCCAGTACCGAAACAGCGGAGGGAAATGGAGCTCTTATATCTCAGGACATCTGCCAAGCTGAGATCTGCAATATCATCGTGCGCCGGACTTTAGAGCCGTGCAGTCCGTCGTTTTACCGCAAGAATTCGAGAAGGGTATCATTGAAGCGGGAAGCTCATGGGCCCCGGAGATGAATCTTCCCTGGGCCTGCAAGCCGGCGGGAGTGATGCCACGCAGCCAGGCCCACCAAGCGCTTGCAATAAACTCCATAGTAGCCAACGAGTCCGCCACAGATTGATCCGTGACATCGACGTTATCTGATTCATGTAGTGGGGATAGCAGCACAGGACACCATGGGCCGTTTTATCACCAGTTCCACTTGTTTTGACGAAAGCCAGCCCGCTGTTTGTCGCATCCGGATACAACCCACTTCAAGGAAGCAGGACCGCAGACTGCGAGTTGAGAGCGCGGGATACCGGCGATGTCGCCGCGGAATGCATGGTCCTCAACTCTGGCGGCCGAGCTTTTTATCATCGGTCGGCACTGAGACACCCCATATTTCACAGTTCAAGGGCCGTCCGCGGTCCGCTGTCGACTATCCTTCGCATCCTCCATCTCTGAGGGATGTGGGTTTCGCCCGTGTGAAGCGGGATATATCCGCGATCAAGGCAGGGTTGACGTTTCCCCTGAGATGCGGGTCTTTCAGACTTCGACCGTGCAGCTCTGCCTCGGACTTAGCGTTCTAAATAAAAATCCGAAAAGCAATTGAAAGTCTCCGAGGACAAGAGCATTCCCACCTTGAAGAGTCCTCTGGCAACTGTCCTTCTATCACTGACTTGAATATAGTCCGCGTATCTGAAGCCGATGTTAGGAGTCGCGTAGCGATTCTTCAGTCAATATTATAGATCCTTCAAGCAGGTACCTCGTTCCGGTAGAGACTCAGGAGACCACACCTAATCCTTGAGACAATCACAACTTCGACTCGAATAATGGGAGAAAAGCTGCCTCGTTGTAACATGAGATAGCAGTGACGAAACTTCAAGCCATGCTTATGTGTAGATACGACCGAGTATTGAGGATGTATATGTAGGCTTCAAACTCTCGTGCTTTTACATATTAGTCAACAACTCCGTAGGCCGATCCTCACAGGGAATCCATCTGCCGGATGTGCCCCGCCCCCGCCCTTTACTGCTTGATACGCCCTATTGCCCTTGACGCTGCGAATACCGGATTTAGGGTGAAGCTTATCCCAGTCTTCGTACGCAGGCTTGATGACAAACTCTCTCACAGTCATGACCAACGCAATCCTCAACTCGAGCATCGCCAACGTCTGCCCGATACAGTTTCGTGGACCCCACTCAAATGGCCGCCAGGCGCCCATATGGGGATATAATGGGTCTCCCGGGCCAACGAGCCAACGTTCAGGAATGCAAGCATCAGGATCTTTCCAGTACTTGGGGTTGTGATGTATAGCCTGCACAAGGGTCCAGACGTTGCAACCTTCTGTGGGGAGTACGCGGCCGTCCGCGTCGACTATCTGGACGTCGGAACGTCCTTGACGCATAGCACCGGCCGGGGCAAATATGCGCAGAACCTCTTTGATGAACGCCACGGTGTAGAGTATCATGTTAAGAAGTTGAGGGTCCTTGTGAATTTTATCCTGAACCTGTGATGGGTCCGTTCCAAAGACTTCGTTATGTTCTGCTATGGTGCGAGATATGATCTCCGGGTTCCGGGAGAGAAGATAATAGCAGTACAACAGGGTGCTGCTAGTCGTATCATGACCTGCAAACAGGAAAAGCCGTACCTGGGGTGTGATGATATGTTTGATCTTCTGCGTGGTGTCTGGGTTCTGTCTCTTGCCTAGATTTTCCTCTCCTAATTCCTTAAGATAATCATCGATGAAAAGCGAAGCTATCGACTTCGAGCGCGTTGTGTCGTTTGAGTTGGAGAAACTTTCAGAACGCTCCGCAAGTCTCTTGTCGATCTCCGCAGATAGGTACCGATCCAACTTCTTCCCGTTGAGCCAGAGAACGAGCGGACGGATTGTGAGATATCTCTCTAAAGGGTTCAGCGGCTCGCGGAAGGAAGTCCATTCTATCTGCTTTCGAAGAGCAGCTGCTAAAGGGTGATCCCGCGTCTGATGGCCAAGTCGAGTATCTCTGTCACCGCATAAGTAAGCATGGTGCACGGAATTTCCTACATAAGCTCCGATGAGAGGTCACGATACTTACAGCACAACGGACCCGATGATATCGAAGGTCATCTTCAGGGTCAGATCCTCGAGTAAAAATAATTCGCTCTGTCCGGTTGCGCATTTAGCCAGAAGTCTCTGCCGAAAAATGCCCACTTCGTCTGCGATGGCAGACGTCAAGCCCATCATGTACCCAGCACTAAATCCCGGATTGAACAGGCGTCGCCAGTGCTTCCATTCATTTCCTTTCATAGTCAACAAGCTCTTTCCACCAGTGACCTTCTCAATGGGGTCGATTATGTCGAGCCCTTTACCGAGAGCCAGGCTATCGAGCTGTGACGCCGCGTCAGCGTCTGCGAGAACCATCATGGTGCCGCTAAAAGGCCAAAGACTCAGATAGAAGATGCCATTGGAGTAGTCTTCTGATATCTTCCACATGATGTTGTGGATGATACTGTCTGAAGGTAAAGTTCCCATGATCCTTTTTATGAGTGGGAAGTGCCCGCCTTGGAAAGAATAATCGGGCATTGGCTACAGCGATTGTTAGTACGGATGTTATTATCTGGACGAAGCTGGGTCTTCCTACCAATCCTGCTTTCTGCATCCGCCATATCGTCTGACGAGCAGCATAGAACTTCACACAGAAGTAGACGAGCGCCGCGACGCATGTGGTAATTGCCATGGACCAGGGTCCCCCGGCCATGTTCAATGCCGACACCATTGTATCCAATTCTAATGACCAGCTAAGATGCTAGTGATAAAGCTGATAAAGCTATACGTCTTGCATGGGCCGGAGCGCAGGCGGGAAGAAGTCGTTCATCCCACTAGGAAGAGATTCTATCGACGGTTGTACGAGGTCTCATACTTGAGGCTAAATATGGAAGAAGTTGGGCTTTTCAATTTCGCGGAACATGAGGTGAGACAACCCATGGTGATGTTGAACTTTGATGTCAGCAGAACGCCCATTCGGGGAAAGCGTCCCCGCTAATAACATAAGTTTAAAAGCAACATCTCCATATCCCCATGTGGGAAGATGTCAAATGTCTCGCGATGCAAATAACGAGGTAGGCATCATCAGGTAATTTTAAGACCTTATGCCCGACTTTTCAATTCCTGACATTAATGAAGCAAACATCCAGATTGAGGAACTATCACTGGCTTGCTACCAATTATATCCGAACGCACACCTCCGTGTTGTAGTCTCAATTCCATGTAGTAAACTCATCTGCCCTTACAAAAACTCTCGCAGACTCTGATTTACACCGGCAAAATCTTCGAAAACATGCCAGTGGCCCACATTTGGTAGCACAACCTTGCGGGAACCGTTGATCTTCTGCACGTAATCTTCAACTACCGCTGGTGAAGATACCGGGTCATCTTGTCCCGTAATCAGCAGGGTTTCCGTATCAAGCTCTTCGAGGCCAATAGCATCAGCCGAAGCAAAAGCCGAACATGCCTTGGCGTAGGCCTCTGGGTCTTGACCCGCGAGACTGAGTCGCACGGCAGCCACCGCCAACGGGTTGGTGTTCTTGATATGACCTGACACTTGGGTCGCGACTACATCCTCGATAATCTTAGACAAGCCCTGAGTTCTCGCGAGAGCGGCAAAATTGATCAATTGGTCCTTGATTGAGGAATGGAGAGGCAAGGGGGGTGGCCCGAACAAGATCAGTCTTTTGACATGTCCAGGATGGGCGAGGGCGTAATTGATGGCGATCAAGCACCCGTGAGAGTGGGCGATCAGAGTTGCAGGGGATGTGCCCGAATCCGCCTCAGCTAGGCTGAAGACTCCCGAAAGATCTTGAGTAAGTGAGTCGACACTGATGGTCTCCAGAGGGTGTGTCGGTGTAAGGCCATGCCCTGCAAAATCATATACGTGTACCGAGGCGGAGTTCCCGAGTTCCAGGGGAGTTATCAACGGCAGCCAGTAGTCTTTTGTGCCTCCAAGGCCATGAACGAGAATGATGGGGTCTTTTCCAACACCAAGTCGTTGGTAACCTGCCCCAAAGCGACCAATATTCTTTGTAAGGCCGAATTGGGCTTGCTTTGACTTCTCGCTGTTGTCGAGGCGAAACAGATTCATCGATTGCTCCTGGATCTTCTGTTCAGTGGGGTTCATCTGCGAGTGGTCGGCGACTCTGTTTCTCAGGGTACCGAGGCCGGCGATAGTGACGGCGAGTTCATCACCGGGTTTCAAGAAGACCGGAGGGACTTTGCCGATGCCAACACCAGCAGGCTTCAGTCATATGTCTTTAGTAACATTCAACTAATACATCTCAGGTAGTCCGATAGAAGAGACTTACGGTGCCTGTAGCAATGACATCACCCGGCTGGAGGGTCTGACCTGCAGACAGCGTTCTGATAAGATGAGGGATGGAGAATATCAGGTCTTTGGCTGTGGCATCTTGTCGAAGTTCTCCATTGACATGAGTTTGCAAACGCAAAGACCGCCCCCAGTCCGGTAAGTCCTCCTTTCGTACAGCACTAGGGCCCTGGCCGAAGGTCATCAGCCTGTATCTAGAGCTGAGAGGTGGTCAGAATACATACCATTGGGCAGAAAGTGTCTGCGGATTTGCCGATGTAGAACTGCTTGTGGTCTCTTTGCCGTTCCCTGGCAGTAACGTCGTTGATAATGGTATACCCCCATACGTAATTCCAAGCCTCATCTTCTTGAATTCGGTACCCTGGTTTACTGATGATCACGCCAATTTCGCCTTCATAATCAGCGCTTTCGGTGAATCCCTTGTGTATATGCAGTTCCTCTCCATTCGCTATGATTGAAGTGGCACGCTTCGTAAAAATAACAGGATGGCTTGGCAAGTCCACCTTATCAGAGCTATCGTAGCCCGAGCTGTTGAATTCCTTTGCATGCTCCAAGTAGTTTTTGCCAACTGCGAGAATATCTCTCCCTGAGATAGGAGGCAGAAGCTTCACATCCTGAACTTGTAAGACTGGACCAGCAGCTAAGTATGTGTGTTCGCCCGCCACGATAACCTGATACAAGTTCTCAACAGCTTTCCCGGAGTTGAAGCTGAGGGGTTGAATGATTTGCGCTTCTGTGTCGAGGTGTCCAATTCCAGGGCGATTAGCGCCTTGCTGTTGGAAAGCAACAAAGCTGATTGGGTGTTTAATAGTCTTCGGCATGGCTGCTGTTTCCGTCATTCTAGAACTCTGTCAAAGTTTCTTCAAGGGTGCGAAGCAGCAACTCGGATTTGCCGCAATGCGAATGTGTTGCAACAAGATAAGGGCACAAGTCGATGATACCATTTCCCACGAATCTTATCATGTCCTGTGACCCACCTCCCAGCAACTCTAGCCCCACTGTTGAGGGGTTGAAGAGTATTGTTCAACATCCCTCCATAAAGGTTAGGGAAGTCCGATGAATGGACTTGTCAGTTTTACTACCGCCATCAGTAAAGTAATTCCTTTGATCTCAAGTTTCGGCTTCAGTGCAGTGTTTGGGGGGTCTTTCTTTGTTAAAAGGCGCATCAGCTCTTAGACTTTGGGTCTAACTGTCAAGTTTGTCTTCGTGTTAGGCATTGGGTCTCGATCTCATGATCTGTTCTTCTATCGAAATTTGCGAATTATTGGAAACTAGCTTGGTAATTAACTTGAAGTCTCTCAATACAAATTTATTTAGAGGCTGCACCTTGAACCGGCCATGTATGGTGTAAACAATCAACACAAGGCCGAAGTGGAGACATGAGGCCAGTTCTTGTTCCCGTCTTTTAGATGACTTGAGAGAGTAAGTTACTGTGTTGTGTTATCGGGATTGCAAGACCTATTTGCCAATGATTCGCTACATTCTCAAGTCTAATTGATGGCTTGTGTCGATCTCGGTGTCTATGTTCGGCATCCAAAGTGGATTCCCGGCGTCTGGGTCGGTGTCTGGCATCGGTGTTCGCTGTAGTGACCTGTAAGTGCCCGATCGTCCGTTCGCTCTCCGGGACGGCCGATGACCTCGCGCTGCGCCGGACTTAAACAATCAAAGGTCCATGTGGTGGTGTGTTAACGTGGGGTCAACGAATCCTGATTCTCCCTGAGAGTAAGCGCGGTTTCGCTATTGATTTCGCTGCCAAACAAGTCAACGCTACTGGCTTTCGTCACCAAGTCTCTTCCGCCGTAAGTATGGATTGCTTATAAATCTATAGTACTCGCCCACTTGAAACCCGAGACATAACGAGGCATGTTTTGTACTCCTGATCAGCTTTTCAACCTTTCGGGCTTGCGTTTCACACAACGATTCGAGCCTTGATCCGCCAATAGCACCGACGCAATCATGGAACAGAACAATTCATTCGTTCTCAAAGATGTCAGAATATTCACTGGACACGAAGTAATCAACAAGGGCTATGTGTACGTCAAGCATGGCATTATCACCCAAGTTGCTGCTGGTGACTTTCCTGGAGATGCAAAGGACGGGTTGCCGATCATTTCACGGCCTGGTGATACAGTAATTCCTGGATTGATCGATGCTCATATTCATGCACTTGGCGGAGACATCAACAGTATCGAGCAGTCCCTGCGTTTTGGTGTCACTACGGTGTGCGATATGCACAACGAGCCAAGCGATAACGCCAAACTCAGGCAGGTGAGTTCGGAACGCACTCCCCCTAGGAAGGGACTATCGGGATGGTCTGACTTTACAATAGCTTGCCAGCGTCTTGGCGAATAAGTCGATATACGCAGACTTCAAATGTGCTGGTCTGGGCGCCGTCATCGAAGGCGGATGGCCTATCCCGGTGATCAGAAGAGTCTTCGCTGACAATCCTTGCGGAGATCATATCGTTGACCAGATCGTGTCGACCTGGCCCATCTTGCATAAGCCGGAGGATGCGGAACCATTTGTCAAGCAGCAAGTCGAAGAAAACGGAGCATCTTACATTAAGATGTTCCACGAGATTGGCGACACTCTCGGCATGGATCTTCCGCGCCCTCCGATGGATATCCAGCAAGCCGTCGTCGCCGCCGCGCACAAGTATGGTGTGACCACCACAGGCCACGCCTTTAGCTATGCTGGTGCCATGGACCTTCTCCGCGCCGGAGCCGACGGGTTGAGCCACATGTTCCTTGACAAGCCACCTAGCGATGACTACGTTCAGATCATGTTGAACAACAAAGCACACTGCAATCCAACTCTTGGTCAGTGTGCTTCACAAACAGTAGAAGGCCAAGACTTTCAGAAATCATTCTTCGAGGACCCGTTCGCCCAAGAAATGCTCATACACAAGACAGCCGGAGAGCCAATGGGAATGGCCGCGAAGCAGAAGCCCACATCCTCTGTGCTGAATGCATATGCAAACACCAAGGCTTTATACAAAGCGGGTGTCCCTCTCGTTCTGGGAACTGATGCCGCCGGTGGAGGTGTTGGTCTACCTTACGGTCTTGGGATGCACATGGAGATGCGTGTACTCATCAAAGAGGTTGGCATGTTCCCCTTGGATGTACTCAAATCCGCTACATCCATTACTGCAGAACGGTTGAAATTCCATGATCGTGGGAGGATCGAGAGCGGTAGAAAGGCAGATTTGGTATTGATTGAGGGCGATGTCCTAAATGTGTTGTCTATGAGCAACAGGAGGTGCCTTCCTATCAAGGCAGTGTGGAGAGACGGCGTGCTCGCATCCAGCTTCGCTGTATGAAGGTCTCTCTCTGCTCTACAAATCCACGAGAAAGAGATCGAGTTGGCGGTAGTACTGGGGCATGTAACCTACAAGTCATCTTCCGTATCGCAGGGGCTGTGGGGGACACAACAAGCAATACAAATAAAATGCAACCTCTTATATACTCCTCACGTTGAAGATTGACAATTGAGTATGGGTGTCATGGATATCTCGTCTTTTGGTGTATAAATGGCAATAGCGGCAATCGCCCGGAGCCCGAATTTCGTCGTCGCAGGTTGAGCCAAGCCATCAGATGAAAGACTGTTGTGCTGTATTAAGCCGATTGCAGATGCGCCGAGTCAAACCTATTCACAGTTCTGGATTGGAGAAGTCAGTGTCATGAGGTTTCTAGGCGTGCGTAGTAATTAGCAGGACAATGCTCTCGATCGCCTACTGTGATACCATTACAGTACCTTACATAGATGGGCGCATTATGTAGAGAGATACAACAGTATTGAACCGCTTGGCGTTGGCTTACGAATTTCTTAGCTTCCCTAGCACTACTCAGCTGACTGGGCATCTAGTCGAACATTGTGGGGCCTTCGGTGTCCTGTGAAGGAAGTTATGGCACAGAATGCCCATCTACTCGAGTTACTTAGTCCAGATCTTTGTTATTTTGTTACTACTGCTATCCGCGTTTTATCGCCATTGACACTTGTCTTATTTATTTCTTGCCCATTCTTCTAAAACATGACTCGAAAAGCTTAAGAAAGAGACAATCAGGAAACTCATAGTAATGGCAAAGGAAACGGTGGTAGAATGGGTAGTGGTGATAGGACAGGGCACTAAACGGGTGCCGCTAAGATAGGCGCCACAGGGGCTGACGCGGTGGGCTCCATTTCGGCCTCCGCGGAAAGGGCCAACCGTTCGCCAACAACTCATCGTACCGACTTCACTCATACGCTCCTCATCCTCCGGTGATCAACCCGATCCCGCCAACAAAAACAGAGGCTTATTTAATTTGAGCTGTACATTGGATCCTCGGTTAGGGCGAATCGAGATTGTAGCAGAGCCGTTGCTGTACCACTCATACCAATGCCATGCGGGCAGCTTGATCAGCGACGTGCTGGGCACCGCTGCGCGTCTTGTAAGAGGTTGCATGCAAAGGTTTGAACCCCTTCTACAGTTGCTCAAGTAAGCTGAACTAATTCTTGTCAGTGTAACGGTGGCCGCCCGTGTTCAAATTGCGTAGTTCGTGGCCTGAAGTGCGCCTCAACGGGGCCATCAGCGGGCTTTCAGTTTGTCCAGCAGCAAGCCTCTTCGGTCCCTAGAGCATTGGTACAAGACTCTTGGAAATACATCAGCACTTACTTCCAGTCGGTTGGATGCTTGACCCAAGCGTCCGTAATGCGAAGCGCCGATGTGACGGCACTCTCTCATCGAGATGAGAATGTCAGCCGCATGCTGTCAATCATGGGTGGTCTTTACGCCTGTCAAAACCCCCAAGTATTGCGCGTAAGCCAGAAAGAAAGAAGGACACTCTTGGGCACATGGGTGAAACAAAAGGCTTTGATGGCGGCGGAGTTGAAGAAGCCTGACCCATCGTCCTTCAGCTCAGTTTTACTCAGTACCCTACTTTTGGCAGTGATCGAGGTGCGCATCCAGGTCCCCTTTCATGTGTTGATTAATTACAGGCTAATAGTACAAAGCTAGTTCTTTGTGCCGAAGATGGCGCCTTCCAGAAATGGCTGCAGAGAATCTCGAGCTACATTGCACAACATTTGGAAGCAAAGAGTTACGCCGGCTTGACTACGTTTGAGAGAAGTTTGATCCGGTTTTTCAGTTTTCTCAACACGCTCTCCGCCATCGCCCTGAACGAAGAACCGTTGGATCGTCAGATGGACTTTGAGCTTTCATCGTCGCGTCCAATCGCACCTAGAACTATTTCAGACGAAGACAAAATAGACGATATGCTCTCATCCCTCAAGCAGTGGGCTAGATTACAGTCAAGGTAAGCTCCTGAAATCATCAACGTCACAAGATGAGCAAAAGACTTGGTACAGAGGTACTGACTACCTTAGGATGGTCGAGTGGGCTCTCAAGTTGGAAAAGAGCACCATGAAATTCCAATTTGATAACGATAACTATCGGGAAGCCATAGACCTCAAGGTACAAGGCCTCGATATCATCTGCGAGGCATCGGCTCTTCAAGCTCGAGTCATCAACGATCTCCTCCAACTGTCAGAGGAACCCGATAGCCAGGTCTCTGTCTGCATTACTCCTTACTATCATTGGGCTCTCACTGGGTTGTCTCACCGCCTGTACCACGAAGCCTGGAAAACACTCAAGTGCGAGCTTCCGGTGATGCCGGCCGAATCACTCCATCAGCAAGCACTAGTTACCCTTAGCTGCGTTGAGACGCTTGCCAGCCAATCAGGCTTTGATGTCGCACTGTATCTGCCCTTTGCTGACTTCATAGGACGAGAGATGGAAACGCCCATGGAGCAAACTCGTGTGCTTGCGTTCCTCGAAATTGTCAGATCTCGTGGCTTTGGACTGGCAAACGAATATAGGAAAGGCTTGCTAGAAACCTGGGGAGCTGCCACGCCAGCTGAAATGTCTCAAAATGTTGGTATCCCTATCACAGGGATATTAGTCGATTAGTTCGAACCGTGGGTTGACGTAGTAGTAGGTTAATTGAACTAGATAATCTACTGCGTACGTATAAAAAGGAGGTTCTAACTATAGGTTAAATAAGCTATAATAATTAACTATATAATTAATTAGTAGCCCCTATGCTACTATAAAGTCGAATTAGACTTTTAATTTAATAATAACTTTCTTTTTCTTTTATTATTTAATAATAGTAATTAAAAGTATAATTTAACCTCGAGCTAGATTATTAAATTTACCCCTTTCTTTTTTTTTTTTTATATATAACCTATCTTTTTATTTATATTATTACCCTCTTTTTATTAACGAATTATTTTAACCCCTTATTAAATATTATTTTTATAAAAGCATTAGTTACGTTATTATCTTTATTAATTTAATAAATCTCGAGGATCTCTTATTATTTATATAACTACTTAAGGGCTATAATATTAATTATAAGCCTCTTTTTTTTTATAATACCTAAGTTAATAAAGTATTCGTATAATAAATATAAATTAATATAAACGATCGTAGGGATTATAAAAAAGTTAAGTTAATCCGTAATCTTTTTAAATATAATAAAAATCGTATAAATAATATTTACTTTATTTATTATTTTATAAACTTTTAATATAAATACGCTCTTAATAACTCGCTTATTCTTTATTAATAAGTAGTAAATAATATTATTTTAAATTATAAACTCGTCCTTACTGAGGGTTTTATTAATAAGGATAAAAATATATCCTAACTATAAAATTATATTATTATTATTTATAAATAATCTATTAATAAATATATAGAGCTTTATTAAAGCGAGCTTAATAAGTTAATATATAAAACTATAAATATAATTCTTTTATTATTATTAGAGCTTTTAGTTAAGAATATTAAAATTACGCTCTATAAGCTTATTACGGCTAGCTAGTCGTAATAAGTATATTAGTAGAAGTTTAAGCTACGATAACTAAGTAAATAGTATCATAGTTATAATAGCTTTTTTAAAACTATGTTTATAAATCGTAAGGTAAGTAAGGTAAACTATATCTATAAGTTATAAAATAAGTAGGCTTCTAGTAATTAATTATAGTCTTATTAAAAAGGATTCTTAGTAAGGATAGCTAAAAATAATTATAAAATTTAATATTAAGTTAATTATTAAGAAAGCTATAAGAGTCTATTTTTAAGCTTAGTATAAGTTTATCCTATATATAAGTCTTATTCTTAAATATATCCTTTACGATATTACTATTTATAATTATTTAATTATTTATTAAATAGTTATTTATTTTATTTATATATAATTATTTATTTTATTTTTTTATAAACGTCTATTCTTTATTTTATTATATAATCGTAGTTACGTAACTTATTTATAGTTTTTCTATCCTGAGAGGAGTTATATTAAGTTCGTACTTTTATATATATAATATAATAGCTATTATAGGTCCTATAGGGTAGGCCCTAGCCTTATTATATATATTAAGTTATAATATTAGCTCCTCTTTTTAAAAGTCTAGTCCCTTAAGCTTATAAATAGGTCCCTTATTCCTAGGTTAAGGAATTATTAAGTTTA
>JFBX01000502.1:312375-353911 GCA_001563135.1 Colletotrichum simmondsii | reverse complement strand
AGTTAATTAATTATATAATTTTATTACGTATGTATAAAAAGGAGGTTCTAATCGTAGGTTAGGTAGGCTACGATAATTGATTATATGGTTAATTGGTGGCCCCTGCGCTGCCACGAGGTCGAATTGGACTTCTAATCCGATACTAATATATAAAAAGCCCTCCGAAATATCGAGCCAACGACCATGACAAATCTCCCCACGTCAGGCTTAAGACCTGAGGGATGCGATAAACGGCTTTACCAATCGATAAGATCCAGACTACCTAATGACCTACCTAGACTGGCAAAATCTGATGAGACAGGCCCACGCATGGCCCCGGCGAAACCTGGGCTCGCGCCTGGTCAATGAGTATATCGGCGACATTGGCGAAATGGATTTCACTGAGCGATTTGATCTAGTGCATCAAATTCGAGCGAGAATGCTGGAGTGTAAGCCTGTCAAAAGCAGTCCGACAATGACCCAAGCACTTGGCCGGAAGCAAGTGTGGGCGCATCTCATGATTGCCAGCATGCCAAACCTTCGGAAATTCGCCTCGCTGGTGCTCGGCATGGAGGACCATTACCTAACGATCTTTGTCACAAGCAGTTTGGTAGTTTCATTCAACCAGATGGATCAGCTTGTGTGGTTATGTGAGTAATGTCATTCGTCTACCTTCCATCCCCTCAAACTTTCCCTCTCATCTCAACCTTCCCTCTCATCTCAACCTCCCCTCTCATTTCAAACCTTCTAACCTCCTGCTTCTTATGTCGTATTTAAAGCACCCGCTAACTTGGTACTAGTCATGGGGCCGCATAAGGATTGGGAGAAGGTCAAAACTAACCTCACAGCACGCAGCAATGCTACCAGAGTCGCGGTATGTAAACTTCGATCCCGCGCTCTTCCGAAGTCACTCAACTAATCAAACCGTGCTAGGTCGACGTGAGAGACAACAAGAATGAGGACGATGACATTTTCTGTTCCGTGACCGGGAAGCCTAGAGGCCACAGATGCCACATCGTTCCTTTCTGGACCCTGAACCGACCGCAATCGAGTGATCCAATCATTGCTGCCATGGCAGTATACGGCGGAGAGCGCATGGAAAGGCTTCGAGAGAAACTCGTCGATAAGGAGACTAACATTGTCGACACGTCGCGAAACATGATCACGCTGAGTCGAGAACTCCATAGCTACTGGGACGAAGGTTTCTTTGCTTTCGAGCCCATCCGTCTGCTCTATGAAGAAGACAGAGAAGCGACCATCGTCGCCAAGGCAGACGCCAAGGGAGAGAGCGGTGTTCCGGATCCCTCGACCGTCTCGATGCCTTCGCAGTCCTCGCAGCCTTCGCAGTCTTCGCAGTCCTCCAAGCCTGGCGAGAAGAGACCCAACCAAGGCTCTCCGGTTACGCCTTCCAAGAAGGCCAAAGGCAAGGGTAAAGAGGTGTCACGGTCGGGAGATGTCGAGCACACGGAGGAGGTCGGCGAGCACACAAAGGATGCTGACGAGCTCGACCGAGTGCCTATTGGTATCCAGCTTTGCTTACACTGGCTAATGAGAACGACCGGCATTACCCTTGACACGATCCCGAAGAATATGGAAGAGCTACGCGCGAAGATGCGCCCGTGGGACACCCGTTTCATTGTCCACCACGCCGATGGTCGACCAATCGATGACGGTTTTATCATCAATATCTTCGACAAGGATGATGCAAAGGCGCCGGATTTCGACATCGTTTCACTGCAATGGGATGTATTCAGAATGCACGCTTTGTCTGCCAGGGCAGACCCCGCCATCTATGCTCCCGATTATTATCATGATGATGATGGCGACCTCATTGTTGGAGTTCCACCGGAGAAGGTCTTGGCTCTCGAGAGATACGAGGCTCGGGAGGCCCGTGAGGCCCAGGAAGCGCAAGAGGCGTTGCATGCTCAACAGGCCCAGGAGTCTCAACAGGCTACGCCGGCTTAGGAAGCCCGCCGCGTCGCGTTGTCTGATCCTCCTTCATCTGCTACTCCTTCTGCCAAGCCCCCTTCGTCTAGAGTTCTGGACCGAGGGTCCAAGTCAGCCTTCGTATCAGGTGGCGAAAAGGCCCAAACACCACCCGGCGGTGTAGTGCCTCTCCAGAGAAAATCGTCAGTTTTCGGCTCGATCCGGAAAAGATGGCCGGCCCTCAAGCCGGACTCCAAGCCCGGCTCCAGGCCCGAGTCCAGGCTTGACTCAGAGGCTGAATCCCGATCGGACGCCAAGCCTGACTCCAGGGTGCAAGCTATGAAGCGCCGGTCCAGTTTGCTCATCAGCAGTGCTACTGGTCTATTCTCACGGAAAGAAGGGAACCGGCGGCGCCAGGCTCGCGAGCAGGCCAATGATGGTCAGTCTGATGCCACCCCTCAAGCCAGCACTATGGGAGAGCAGGCGGCAGTGGGTCAAGGCTCTGGTGGTGGCAAGGAGAACGTCGACCCAGCAGACCCCGACCGCTCGCGTCAAAGGCCGGAGCAGCCTAAACGGCGCCCTCTTTCCGATGGCCAGGAGCGTGTACCAAGTGCTTCCGCCCAGAGATCGCAGGGTCATGAACGTTCCAAGAGTGGTGGTTCAGGCCAGGCATTGGAAAAGCCCAAGAAGCACCTTTCTGCGCGCTATCTTTCCAAGCGCCGGTCTGAAGCCGAGTTCAAGAAGCGCTCTTCTGCCGATCAGATCGAGAAGCGCCGTTCCGTGGGCAATCTCAATGAGCTCCTGTCTGAGTATCCCGAGAACGCACCAAGTGGTTTAGGACTCCAATTCTCGGTGGCTCTGCGTCCTCGAGAGGTCTGAGAAGGGACGCTTGGGTTTGGCCAACGGAACTGAACGAAGTGCGATAATGGAGGAGTAGATTCATTAATGTATTGTTATGGTGCTTGGAGGGACGAGGGAAGTTTTCGAGTTATTTTTCTTCACTATTTCAATCGCCCTCCCCTTTGACTTGCGTGACTCTCTACCTATTGCGAACGACTGATCTAAACCTCTTGGTACAAGAGCCTTGCTTGGTGACTTTAATGATGTGAATCTTTAGGCCAGGAAATATCCATTCAACCATCAATCAGGCCTTTCTAGATGATGCCTCCACCTACATAGTCGAGAGACCGCGTCGATGAATTACAGATCCATCGTCTGCTCAGCGGCGTCTCAAACTCCACCACCGTCTTTGTTCGCCACGAGCATCCTCCGAAATCTCTCCCGCAAGAGTCACGATGCCCTCTTCCTTGCCAAATCCAGACACAGCAGCCTCCTCTTCGCAAGGGGTAACCCCCAACTTGGCCGCCTCACTCGCCGTAAACGTGTCATACACATCCACCTCATCGTACTCCCCAAGACCCTCAACAGGAAACAAAACATTCACCCCCCAAAACAGAGCAAACGAAATCATAAACCCGATAAAAAACGCAACATAATACAGCTCGTACACCGCGTCCGGCGCACCGCCCACATCCCCCGCACTCACAATCAGCCCGCCCACCGTCGGCGCCCAGCCCGCAACCCAGCACGGGATCACCCTCCAGTTGACGCCGTGGCGGTACCAATAATCAGACCCCTCCGGGTCAAACAGGTGCGTCAGCCGGACACGCCGACGGCGCAGGACGAAATAGTCGCAGACCATGACGCCCATGATGGGCGCGAGGAAGACGGCAAACGAGTTGAGGACGGCGACGAAGGTGGCGGCCTGGTTGATGAGCTGCCAGGGCTGGATGATCCAGACGGCGGCGAAGGTGAGAAGGGCGCCGCGACGGATGTCGAGGTAGCGCGGGAAGAGGCCAGCGAGGTCGATGCCGCCCGCCACGGCGTTGGAGCAGACGTTTTCGAACATGGAGGTGAAGCCGAAGGCGAGGGCGAGGAAGAAGACTGCGGCGCGAGAGCCGGGGGAGCCTTGGCCGTCTGTAAATGGGTGGCATGTTAGTGGGCGTCCGGAGGCATGGGTGGGGAGAGGAAAGTGGTGATAGAGCAGAAGAAGACTTACGATCCATCATGACCATCAACAAATCAGGCGGGTTCCAATAAATCTGCCCGTAAATCTTCTGACACGCCGCAGTAGTCACCAGCCCGCCCAGACACACAAGCACACCAGTAACCCAGTACACCGACACCGTGCCAACGATATAATCCCTCTTATTCTTCGCGTACCGCGAAAAGTCGCTACTATTCGTCATGCCCGCCGCCTTCCCGCCGATAGCCTGGTTAATCCCCGCCATCATCAGCCACGAGGCGCTCCACCGGGACGAGGAGGGTACTTTCTCGCCCTGGTAGAAGACGGGGCCGACCCCTTGCGCGACGGCTACGGACCAGGCAAGGAGGGCGACCATTGCGGCGCCGCAGGCGACGGAGGAGACAAAGAAAGGTTTCTTGAAGCGCTCGGGACGGATGAAGAGAAAGGGGATGGAGACGATCCAAAAGACGGTGAAGCCTAGGAGTTCGTAGGTTGTTGTTGGGGTGGTTTCGCTGAGGGTATTGGGGATCTTGGCGAAGGAGGGCCAGATTGCGGTTATGCAGACGCTGCGAGAGGTGTACCGTCAGTGTTTGAGACTTCGTTCAAGCAGGGGATGCTAATCATACGTTACTAGTTTACCTCCGTTCCAGCCTATCCGGAACCAAATCAGTCATCATGTCGTACGTAGAAAAGGAGAGGTGTCTTGGAAAGACTAGAGATAAGCTTACACTGGAGAGCGGTCCAGATAAAATTGAGAAGAATGCGCTGCAGCAACGGGATGAAACTTGCTCGGAAGCCCCATGTATATCTGTTCTGGACAGTGAAGCCAATGTGCCAGGTCAGACCGCACCAGGCCACGAGAATGGCGAAGAAGCAGCAGAGAGCGCGGGAGACGACGATGACGGCCATGGCCTGGCCTACGGAGAGTCCCTGGGTTAGGAACGTGTTGGGAGTCTGCCATGTTGCGACGTTGAGAGACGATCTGTTGGAAAGGGGAAAGGTTCAGCATTTGAGCATAGGTTGACTTGGTTCTCTCAAAACTCCCTGGGGTCTTCCGCCAATTCGATGGTAGGATGGGAGTCAAACTTACAAAGACCAGGAGCCGAAAAAGTTGAACCAGCCCCAGGTGCGGCGGGAGGGCGGCAGGGGGATGAGGTCGCGGTTCGACCAGGCGCTTACTTCTTCGTGGCGGGACTCGTCTGACTTGAGGGTCAGGGCCTCTTTGATTCTGCGCGCCGTCTTGTTTGCCATTGTTGCCGTGACAGATTAGGCGCTGCAAACTTTGACGTTTGTCTCTCCGCCTGCACCGTTTGGGAATGCTTCGTTTCGAGCCCGTGGAAGGGCGTGTACTAACGGCTATATAGGACCATCTTATTTCGACATCCTTGCAGCGGTCACGTTCTCTCTCTCATGGTTCTCGATTTTGTAGGAGAGTGAAGCATAGGTTGGCGGGCGACATGCGCTATTAGCTGTTACCTTATCTGACTTGCATGCCGGGCAATGTTCGGGGGCAGTTCTCCGGGGCAAGTCTGAGTTTGCCCCAGTTCCCTTGCCCTCTTTGTTTCTGAAAAGAGGAAATACGTCGGCGACTTTCCGAACGTCGGACGACGTGCCCGCGAGTTTGTCAGCTCCCAAAGCGGCCTTGATGTAACCAACTCCTCCCGGCCAACCTGGTCCTCGATGCCGATGATAAGGATGCGGAGCAGTGGGGCGTTCCCCGCCGGTGACATGCCGGGTGATAAGAAATGGTGGTCGATCGCCTCGGACTCACTCGTCTGCCAGTGTTCCAATCCAATGACAGTGTTGAATTGAAGGGTAGAAATGTTCAATTAAGTAGATAGCTTCCCTTACCTAGTAGTCCTTCACATTGGTACCTGATAGGATTGACGCCGTAAGGTGAGGTTGGTGCAGTGGGGTTCACTATCTCGGAATCCGGGGTTGAAATATCGGCCTCTACCCCGATGCCGGCACCGTGTCGGAAAAGGTGCGATATCTCAGTTGTACCTAGGTATGTCTTGCATCTCACCTGCTATCATTATTGCAAACGCCCTCATTGCAGAACCTCGTACTACCCTCCCTACACACAGTTTTCTTTGCATGGAATGCAAATTATCTGAACCTTCAAGCATTAGAGAAACAAGTCTAACATCATCAGCTCATCCACAAAAATGACAGTCCCTACTTTGAGGATAGGCGTCGACGTCGGCGGGCAAGTACAGTTCCTCTCACCTCACTTCACCTAGCCTCACCTCTGCATCCACGCACTTGACATCACCAACCCCAAACTCCCACCTCCCTACCATCAACTTTCAACTCACAACGCACAACGCACAAACAGAACAAACACAGATGGCGTAATCCTCGACCCAACACCCTCCTCCTCCTCTCCCCTCGGCATCCTCGCCACCCAAAAGACTCCAACAACACCCAACCCAAGCACCGGAATCACGACCGCAATCTCCCACATGTTCTCAGCCTCCAATATTCCCCCCTCCCGCATCGCAAGCGTCACAATCGGCACAACGCACTTCATCAACGCCGTAATAGAACAAGACGCGACCCGCCTCGCCCCCGTCGCCGTCATCCGCCTCTGCGGTCCCTTCTCCGCAACCATCCCCGCCGGCGTCGACTGGCCTCCCGCCTTGCGCAGCATCATCTGCGCTCACCGCTCTCTCGTCGACGGCGGACTCGAGATTGACGGGGATCTGATTGCGGAGCTCGATGAAGATGCCATGCGACGCGAGGTGGAGGTGATCCGCGCCAAGGGAATTCAGAGTATTGTCGTCGTGGGGATTTTCAGTCCCATTGACGTCGTGTATAGACAGGAACAGAGGGCGGCGGAGATTATTCGTAATGTTTATCCCGGAGCTGACGTGGTGATGTCAAAGGACGTGGCGAATATTGGGTTCCTTGAGCGCGAGAACGCGGCTATTCTCAACGCTTCCATCCTCCCCTTCGCCAGACGGACTATCCGTTCCTTTCAGGATGCCGTTACTAACTTAGGGTTGAAATGTCCCGTCTTTGTGACGCAGAATGACGGGACGATTCTGCCAGCTGCTGCGGCGGCACGATTGCCCATCAGGACGTTCTCCAGCGGACCGACGAACAGCATGCGCGGTGCAGCATTTCTCACGAGGAACTTGGAGAGAGACAAGGAAGAGACGGGCCCGATGATGGTTGTCGATATCGGCGGGACGACGACGGACGTGGGATTGTTACTGGTCAACGGGTTCCCAAGACAGGCTGCAGCGTACAGCGAGATCGCCGGAGTACGGACGAACTTTTCCTACCCAGATGTCAAGAGCATCGGGCTCGGAGGCGGATCTATCGTCAAGAAAGACGAGCGCACCGGCGAGATGATAATTGGACCGCAGAGCGTGGGATACAAAATCCAAACAAAGGCTCTCATTTTCGGCGGCGATGTCGCGACGGCTACGGATTACACTGTACTCGCAGATCCAGACAGCATTGATATCGGAGACCGGTCTCTCGTTGAGGGTACAAGGGGCCTCGCTGATGACGTACCAGCGTTCAAGGCCAAGGTGAAGACGATGCTGGAGCGGATCGTGGACACGATGAAGACTTCGCCAGAGGATATACCCGTTGTTCTCGTCGGCGGGGGTGCATTTATTGCGCCGGATGAGTTGAAGGGGGCGAGCAGGGTTGTGAAGCCTGCGTGGTCTGGAGTCGCGAATGCGATTGGGGCCGCGACGGCAAGGGCTAGTGGTGTCGTGGACGCGATTGAAAGTACCGAGACCAAAAGCGTGTCCGAGGTCGTGGAGGCGCTGTCGCGGAGGGCTGTTGATCGGGCTGTTGAGAATGGGGCTTTGAGGGAGAGTGTGACTATTGCTGAGGTGGAGAGTTTCCCTTTGCAGGTATGTTTTCTATGACACGAGGAGTACCTCATCAGAGGTACGCTTTGGCTGACTGGAGATTACCTTTGACAGTACATTGCAAACAAGTCACGAATCATCATCAAAGCCGTAGGAGATTTCGACTTTTCTAGAATAGCGTCCCTGGACACGACCACGATCCCAGACGACATCGAGCACCACCACGAAGAACTATCCAGACCACCCGCACCAACTCAAAACGAGAGAGTCCCATCACCGCAATCTTTAGTCTATACCAAAGACTACATTGACGGCTACAAGCCAAAGGTTCTTAACCGCCAATGGCATCTTTCCGAGACAGATCTCGACTGGATCACGACAGGCTGCTACATCCTCGGCACAGGAGGCGGTGGCTCACCTTACCAACACATGCTCCGCCTTCGCGAAATGATGCGCGCAGGCGCCACGGTTAAGATCATCTCCCCTTACGACCTCAAGGACGATGACATTGTAGCCTGTGGCGGAGGGAAGGGGTCGCCGCAAGTGTCCATCGAGAAGCCATATGGTGATGAGTGAGTCCTCCGCCTTTCCTCCACAAAATTGTCCGCTAAAGACGGGATATTCGGATTCTAATACTTGTGGTTTGCAGAGTCATGGAGTCGCAGAGAGAACTCTACGCTTATCTCAAAACAAAGCCCACGGCCGTGATATCCCTTGAGATTGGAGGCGGCAACGGCCTACAGGGCCTCATCCTCGGTGCCAGCACAAATCTCGATATCCCGACAATCGACGGCGACTGGATGGGTCGCGCGTATCCCATCTCTCACCAGACCACGCCTGTAGTCTTTGAGAAGAAGGCGACGATGATTCCGTCCTGTATATCAGACGGAAACGGCAGAATCATGGTACATCTCTTTCTCGTCCTTCATCCTACCCAACGCCCCTTTGAACCTACTGCAAGATACGTGTGAGGAAGATGAAAGCCTTTGCTGACTTGTATGTGAACGAATGATAGCTCATGACAAAAGCACGCACAGAACTCGACGCAGAACGCGCCTTCCGTGCCGCGCTCTCGCAGATGGGCTCCCACGTAGGCTGTGCAAAGGGGCCCGTCAGCGGTCGCGATACCAAGTCCTGGGTCGTCGAGAACACTGTCTCGCTCTCCTGGCGGATTGGTCGCGCCGTAGCGATGGCGCGGTGTACCAATGCCGTCGACACCGTTGCTGAAGCTGTCGTTAATGTTGTCGGCGGGGAGCAATCGGCGAGGGTGCTGTTTAGGGGCAAGATTGTGGGCGTGGAGAGGGTTACAAGAATGGGGCACGCTTATGGGGAGGTTATTATTGAGGGGTATACTGAAGGCAGGAACGATGGTGATGGGGCGGTTGAGAAGTTTGTTATACCATTCAAGAATGAGAATATTCTTGCGAAAAAGGTTGATGCCGGCGGGAAGGAAGATGTGAGTCCCGACAACTCCCCATCCCAATCACGAGAGGAAAGTAAGAGTACGAAACTGACACATCCCGCACTCGAACAGATCCTCGCAATCGTCCCAGATCTAGTCTGCGTTCTCGACGCGCAAAACGGCGAGGCCCTCGGCACGCAAGAGTACCGGTACGGGCTTCTCGTGGTGGTTCTCGGCATCACGGCGTCGGACAAGTGGACTTCCACGGCGCGGGGCATCGAGATTGGCGGACCCAAGGGGTTCGGAATGGATGAGTTGAAATATGTGCCTCTCGGGACTTTTACGAAGCCTCGGAGCGTCATTGACGAGTTTGGGGGCTAGTCATGACGGACCAGGGCTAAAGGGTTCTTGAGGCTTTGAATGATCAACTATCATGCTTGTCCGATGCGGCTTGTGAAGATGGGTTCATTATGGGTCAAGCTATGTCCTCCTCATGTCCTCCTCATCTCCGGTTTCGGGTGGATGTGAGGTTGATTCTTGGATAAACGTAAGTCAAGAGTGGCATGTACACTGCCGGAAGCTATGTTTATAATAGTGCCCCTTGGCATTTAGATATAACCGCTTAGCAGTAGGATGAATAGACTTCTAGACAAAGCCTCAAGGATCACCAATGCTTGCATCGCTTACTGTTCTTAACAGCGAATTCGGCTCATTGACCGCATTCTAATCTGTCAATCTCCCAGAATATGCGCGAACCCGCACGTGTGTCATCATGATGGACGAAAGAATCGACAGGGGTTCAACCGTCGAACCGTTGTATTTCGTGCCGGGGTGTGATAACGCAACTCGAAATAGGGGCCAAGGGAAGATGGTGTGTTGGGGTCGTCTCCAAGTCGTCGGAACTTTCAGCGCCGCACCGTCAAAGTTACCGAAACTCTACCAGGTTGGCGGAGGAGAGGAAGAGGGGTTAACTGAGAAGTGAGAACCAGTGAACCACGTCGCCGTTGTCGGTTCCTGCGGGAGTAGCCGGAAACCGAGGGTGTCGAGTCCGGAGTCCTGTTTGTCTGGCTCTCTGAGAGAGAATTCCAGAGAAGAGACAATCACGCAATCGAGAGAGAGAATGTCGGCTAAAGAGGAGAGCAAGGGTATGACAGCGGAGAAGGAAAAAGTTTGTTCTGGAGAACGGTAACACTGAAGAGACACAATGCGTCCCGGTTCCAAGCGGTCGGCAGTCAAAGGCCCGGAGGTTTTGGGGGCGCGGGGTCCCACGTTGTCGTCCATGTTGATGGAAGTTGAACCCCCGATCGGCGGGCCCCACACCAGGAGTGTCTCGCGTCATCGGACGGCCATTGCGATATGGGGGGGCCTAAGCACGCAATCTGTGAAGAAGAGCTCGACACCATCAACCCGGCCAGACGGTTGTAGCATTGTTACATTGTGCCTGTTCGATTGTGAGAACCTTACACAGTAAACATCAGTGATGTGTAATGAGGGGTAGATCAGATAAAACCTCTCTCTCCCCGTTGCAGAACCTTTTTCCCCCTCTCCAATTTCAGTCTTTGTGATATAAGTCCGTCTCATCTGCCACTTCCCCTCATTTTGAGACCTCATCCAGATACCTCACCTCAACACCTTTTCATTTCTCTCAATTGATACCCCCTCCCCCCCGTCTTCATCACAATGGCCCCAGGTGCTCTCATTGACGAGCCCGTCCAGCCCTCTCAGGGTCCCTGGAAGGGCAAGAACGACGATGCCCCCAGAAACATCTTCCCCGACGGCATCCGCACATCGGGACAGCACAACCCCCTCTACGACGCCCTCAAGCCCTACGCCGAGTTCCCCAGGGAGATCTCAGGGCCGACGGTCTGGCACAAGGAGGAGTTTGAGCAGCAGCCTGAGAAGTGGACGCACCGCTTCACCCCTGAGGAGGTTGAGGAGCTTGGCCGTACCTCTGATGCCTTTATCGCCAGCAACACCCCTCTGACGGGTATCTCCAAGGTACGCCTGACTTTGTTCCTCAAAGGGGAGATGAAGAACTGCACTCGAACGACTTCAACCCTTAACCAGATGACAGTGCACTAACACAACCACCAACAGTCCAACTTCCCCCTCCCAACACTAGGCAAGCGCCTCACCGACCTCCGCAAAGACCTCATCGACGGCAAAGGCTTCGTCCTCTTCAAGGGCTTCCCCGCCAACGAATGGGGCCCGCACAAGACCGCCGTCGGCTACATGGGCCTCGGCACCTACCTGGGCTACTTTGTCTCCCAAAACGGCCGCGGCCACGTCCTGGGCCACGTCAAGGACGTCGGCGACGACCCGACCCAGATCGACAAGGTCCGCATCTACCGCACCACCGCCCGCCAGTTCTTCCACGCCGACGACGGCGACCTCGTCGGCCTCCTCTGCGTCCAGCGCTCCGCCGAGGGCGGCGAGAGCGACCTCGTCAGCATCCACGCCGTCTGGAACGAGCTCCAGCGCTCCCACCCGGACGTCGCCGAGACCCTGACCAAGCCGATCTGGTACTTTGACCGCAAGGGCGAGGTTTCCGAAGGCCAGGAGGAGTGGACGCGCCAGCCGGTATTCTACATCGAGAACGGCGGTCAACGCCGCGTATACTGCAAATGGGATCCCTACTACGTGCGCTCGCTGACGCGCTTCTCCGACAAGGGCGTGATCCCGCCGCTGAGCGAGGAGCAGCTGCACGCGCTCAAGACGCTCGAGGATACGTGCCAGAAGCTGGCGCTGCACATGATTCTCGAGGTGGGCGATATCCAGTTCCTGAGCAACGCGCACCTGCTCCACGCGCGGACGGCGTATACGGACCACCCCCACCCGGCGCCGCGCCGGCACTTGTTGCGGTTGTGGCTCTCGACGCCCGAGAGCGAGGGCGGGTGGGTGCTGCCGTTCCCTGATAGTAAGGAGTTGAAGAGGGGCGGTATCCAGGTGAACAATGTGCCTCCGCGCGCGCCGTTGGATGCGGAGTAGAGTTTGTTCTGGTGAGGTTGGTTAGCATTTTTTGTGAAATTTGTATTTAGAGCGTTTGTGAGGATGAGAGAAAATATTCGATGCACCATGTGAGGTGCGATGACATGGATGTTGCATTGCTTCATGAGATTGGCGAAACCCCCGCATAGATATTCTCAGAAGATATGGCTCTGCAGACATGAATGAAAAAAAGTAAAATTTGGGAATCAAGATGAGATCACCGTCATGAAGTGAACATTCTCACACTGCAGTGATTGTAGTGTGGCCGCGCATAGACGCTCACCACACTGGTGAGATTGGACATTCCGCATGTGAGAGACTAAGATGAGTAGTTTTCCGGAACGCCCAACCTATCCAGCGGGAAATGGTGTGATTGCTGTGCTGTGAGAGAGATTGTACATGGAGAGATGAAGGATGAGCGACTGCGGTCCGTCCGGCGAAGTTTGGCGAAGTTTTCCGCGGAATACGCGCTGTCCGAGTTTCCCGGCAGTTTTCCGCTCACTGATGGCGGGGTTGTTTTCATGTCCAGTCACGCACTGCGACCTCGAAGTGACCCCGCCGCGGGGCAATCGTCTTTATCGCAGGGGAGAGAGGTCCCCTAAACGCCATTGATGGAGGGGCAGCTTCCGTCTCACACCTGTCTCGATGTGCTCACTCACCTTACCGCGACGTTGTAAACTCATCGTGAGACTGAGTCCAGCTTCACTTGAGCAACTCATCGAAGTTTACACTCATTCATTTATAACGAACAAGGATAATTCGATAACATTTGTCTCAGTCGAATCAAGTACACTAAAATCAAGCGCAATCATCATCTCTTATCGCCAAATTGCCCCGCGATCCCGTTGCAGATAGCAGGTGGACCACTGCACCGTCCCCCTTATCCACCCGCCCGCGTTGCGCCCACCCGAGTCAAGCCCGCCTCTTGGCCTCAACCCATCCGACGTCGCTCCTCGTCACATCACATATCCATCGACTCTGTTATTAAAGACGAGCCATGTCCTCGCGTTCCTTCACAATGTCTCTCTTGTATCGTATTCCTCTCTCAGTATTGCTTCTCTTCGCCACTTGATACCCTTCCCTTTCCAAGTAGACTTATTTACATCACTCAACACCACACCAAAGAACACAAGATGGCGGCAGTCCTCCCCGAGCCCTTTGCGAGCATCCCTCGCGAGAACTTCCTCTTTGGCCCCTCGCCCATCGAGCCCCTCCCCCGCATCTCCGCCGCCCTCGGTGGCAAGGTCAACGTCTACGCCAAGCGCGAGGACTGCAACTCTGGTCTGGCCTACGGCGGTAACAAGACCCGCAAGCTTGAGTGAGTCCTCCTCTTCCTCCTTATTCACTGCATTATGAAGGCAACGTATACCCAGAACCAAACTAACACATTCCAGATACCTCGCCTCAGACGCCCTCGCACAAGGCTGCGACACCCTCGTCTCCATCGGCGGCGTGCAATCAAACCACACCCGCCAAGTCACCGCCGTCGCCGCCAAGCTCGGCCTCAAAGCCGCCCTCGTCCAGGAGAAGTGGGTAGACTGGACCGACCCCGTCTACGACAAGGTCGGCAATCTCCAGCTCTCGCGCCTCATGGGCGCCGACGTCCGCCTCGACCCCTCCACCTTTGGCATCGAGCACAAGAACACCCTCGCCAACCTCAAGGAGGAACTCCTCGCCGCCGGACGTAAGCCGTACTACATCCCCGCCGGAGCGTCGGACCACCCCCTCGGCGGCCTGGGCTTCGCGCGCTGGGCTTTCGAGGTACAGGCGCAGGAGAAGGAGCTCGGCGTGTTCTTCGATACGGTTATTGTGTGTGCGGTGACGGGCTCGACTATGGCGGGTATGGTTGCGGGATTCAAGCTCGCGGAGAAGTTGGGAGGAAAGAAGCGCAAGGTTATCGGCATTGATGCCTCTGCGACGGTGAAGCAGACGTTTGACCAGGTGCTGCGCATCGCCAAGAACACGGGTGCCAAGATTGGTCTCGAGGAGGGCGATATCACCGAGGCGGATATCATTCTGGATGACCGGTTCCACGGCGGTGTCTACGGTATTCCCGACCAGGTCACGATTGACGCCATCAAGTTTGGCGCCAGCACGGAGGGTTTCATCACGGACCCTGTGTACGAGGGTAAGAGTTTGGCAGGTATGATGCAGCTCATCAAGAACGAGGAGATTGCTGCGGGTAGCAATGTCTTGTATGCGCACTTGGGTGGCCAGTTGGCGCTCAACGCGTACTCTGGCATGTGAACGGTTCTTGATGTCTAATGATGAAGTTTTTAGAGTTTTGCAAAAAATAACAATACCCTTTCATGTTCAACCTTGGTAGCCATCGTGACTTTTGTTTTGGTGTTTGATCGGAGATGGCAGCAAGGTTCTTCGAGACCAAGGTTCGTACAAGTCAACTACCATGCCTTGATGGTCTAGCATAGACCTATCTCCGAATAAAGGGCTAGACTGGTATAAAATACCGGATACCGCAACTGTCTCCTAGAGTTGAGCATCGTAAATCGATCGCCAAAAAGAATGGTAGGTGATCACCTGTTCCTCGCTTGGATTCTTGGGTTGAAGAGACTGGGGAGGGAGAATATTTGCTGTGGATAACAACTAACATTTCAATCTTCAGAAGAACAACAGTTATCCATCACCGTCTCCACCTCTTCGGATATTCATTGCAGAATAAACAATACTTACTCATCAGCAACGACCACCTGCCACTGTATAACCGTTCCATCCTCATCCGCCGCTAATGTCCGTCATCTGGGATATCGCCTTCCTCTGCAGCCTCGTCATCACCATCGAGATACTGCTTAATTCGCTCATAACAATCAAGACGCTCTCTACAAAGAAGCGTGTCCACTATGTCGACGAGCAGTAGCCCTCTCGCTCTCGGTGCCTCTGCTGATGCTCCTGCGAATACCACCACAGACACGGACGCTCCTCAAAATCGAGAGCCTTCGCCCCTGTTCCTCAAGCTACTCAAGATCTACATCATGGTATCCAACCTTTGGATGGCCATCAAGGCTTTCTTCTCAAACAGGGGCATATGGAAGCCGGAACCCGTGGTAGAGAGACACCCCAATTACGAGAAGCTCATGGATCTCGCACAGCGACACGAGTATCTCCAGTGTCATAGAAAACGGAAGATTGCCAAGGAGAACCATCCCAGCGATTACTTCCAGCAACGGGTGTTCACCCCCGAGGACGATAGGAAGATGTGGAAAACTCTCTTGCTGCCTACCATCGAGAGTAAAGAGGAGAAGGAGGAGAGGGAGAGGGAGGAGGAATCAAAGTACCTTGTTGACTTGATTGTTCAGATGCCTATTATGGATAGACCTTGCACTGGAGAGGAGCAAACCAATACTGATGAACAATTCAAGGCTGGTGAGCGAGTCGAGGCTGATGAGCAAGTCGAGGCTTATGAGCAAGTCGAGACTGATGAGCAAGTCGAGGCTAATGGACGGCCCGAGGCAAACGAGCAAGCCGAGGAATACGAACAAGACAAGGAAGACGAGGAAGACGAGCAGGCCAAGCCCGATGAACTTGATCCACACGACTGGACTATCGAGGGGGTACTTGCAACTGTCGAATATGAGGCATTGGGCTTGCAATGAGAGGCGATGGAGGGTTTGGGAGGCTCACATGCGACGCCATTATCAAAGACAGGAGAAGGTGGCATACATGACGTATCTTATGGAATAGTCTACCTTGATATTCAATATGAACACTCCTCCTTCCTAGTTACTACCGCAGAGGCAATTGAAGGAGAAATGCGCATCCCTCACGAAAATATCTTGAATAAGATGACTCCCAAACATTGTGGTGAGAAAAAGGATGCCAGGACTCAGGATGGTCAGGATGCTAACCTTGGCATCGAGAAGATCTAATCCACGCCCACTGAAAGCATGGATTAAATGCATTAGATTGCTAATTCACACCAAATCTAAAATTCATCCCAAGTCCCCATCGCACCAGCCTTTGACTTGCACAAGGTGAGAGAGAGGAGGGCAACTTCCGTCAACCAAGCCACTGCCAACAAAGAGGGAAGGCAGGAACTTTCCCAACTTCACCTTCCCAAAATTATTCACCACCCGACGACTCTTCAGCCTCACCTTTGAGGCCCACCTTCTTTCACATCCTCCATCCCTCTCCCAACTTCCCAACTTGCCGTCGCAATTTCTCCCGCCGCACCTCACCAGTCACTCTCCCATCCGACACAATACCTTTTCCGCAAGCTTTGCTACCTTGATCGCCAAACACGGCAAATAGCGAGTCAATCATTTTTTCTCTACAAGCATCGTACAGCTATCGGGCCTGCCGACATTTTGCTTTTGCTTTTTGGAATCACTGAACCCTTCCTGCAGCTTCTGCTCCTCCACAGAGGTGAAAGGAAGATAGCTGGAAGACAAACATGAATCCGGTCATCATTGAAGTAACGACGGCGCCCCCAATGGAGCTCGCAATGGATCCCACGATGGAGCTGGTCGAGTTCGAATGGGGCAACAGCGGCGGCGGCAGCGTATCATTGTCGTCTTCCGCATCTAAGCCGAAGCGGTCTTGCCTCAAAAACAAATCGACCGACCCGAATCACAAGTACCTTGGCAGTGATTCCCCTGGCTACTTCTGTTTGTTGCTTCCTATTCCTTAGTTGTCTTTCCCTGCTTTTTTTCTTGTTCACGCCTCATTCACTTTGTACATCCTCACTTTGTTACGCTGCCATGAATTCAAAAGCCGACGACTAATTGCGCTTTCCCTTTCACAGACAAAGACTCCTGGCACCACGAAATCGGCTTCGTGAAGAAGTACTTTCGCAAATTTCACCACAGGGGACAGATGGCAGCATACAGGGATCGAGTTCATGCAGAGAACACGGAGGCAGAGCTTGCCAGGAGCAACAGTAAAGACACGGACATCACCATGAGCAATGACACCATCACCAAGCTCACCGTTCGTTTCTCAGAGCCCTCGGAGATAACGTACTACTGCTACGAACCCGAGGAGGCCATGGCCGAGTGTCCGGGCTACATGACGTCCAACAGGCGCGCGTGGGCAGAGGTTTCGTTTGAGCCGGGCCACCAGATGAAGCTGGATGGTGTCCGAATGTGGTATCATTTTCGTAAGCGGAAGGATGAAATGTTCTACTACGGGGAGGACTAGCTTTGGAATAATTGCCCGGAGTTGTTTTCCAGGTCGGCTTTTGGAGTGGAAGGCGTTTGGGCTACGACGTGATATTCTTTTTCGGCCAGGTGGTGTCTGTCTCCTCAGCGAGGAAACAGTCTTTGGGTTTTGGCGTGATACATACGCGTTGAGACCCCTTGCAGATATGAAATGGCTGGATGGAGAAGAATTTTTCAATTCACTTGCTCTGTGTAAAAGGTTCCATCTTCCCTTGTGTTCGAAGACTCAAGTCCTACCGCTATATTGACCTCGGGTGAGCCGAACCATCGTGACTGTGGAACAAGGTAGGCATTGAACTAAGGTACGTCCCAATGATTCACGGGGCCGTCAGTGACCAGAAACAAGAAGGAGCGTACTGCTCCCGCCCCCGTCCTACCTGCCCCGAGACCGATGGCAAGCCCTCATATACCCCGTCAGTTCCATTCCTGTTACCAACGGCAGCAGGCGCCTCACAGGCCTGTGAGGTCAGGTCAAACTGCCGTTTGGCGGGATGGTTACGGGCGAGCCTGCTCAACTGGCATAGCCTACGCTGGGGTCTAGGTTCGAATCCCAGCTTGAACACCAGAGATGTAGCCCCCGTTCGCCACCGGGGGGGTGAACTCTTTTGCTTTTTGATGTTTTGGTTATTTGGTTACTTATATAAGGTGGCTGGCTGTTGAGTGAGATTTCGACTTGTCTTCAGCCACGAACGGCCAGTGGCGTTGAGAGTAACTTGGCGATCATTGCCAAGGCTGTGTGGCGTTTGGCTCCGAGGCTGTGCCGGTTCAGACCGATCGTGAACATGTATGGTGTGGTGAGACAAGGTTCGTCATGTCTTCCATGCATCCGAGGTGGCGCACCCATTACGATTCTGGGGTAAATAGACTCATGTATGACAGATTACCCCATTTGAGGATACAGCCGCATTCCACGTATCACGAATGGGGCTTTTTCACGATGGTGGTCACGAGGCAGACCCTCAGCCTTTCTCATGTTCCATACCCCAGGCGATCTCCTCTTCTCGGCACCAGGGGGCTCAGCAGTTCAAGAATCACGACATGTGATGATATGTTACACATCGCGATCCCAACTGTCATTGGGTTGTGCTGATGTTGCCTCGTTTGTAGCGCTCGCCCTGTTGCGCGGGTGAGGAGGCTCACGATGCGGGGTATAGCCATCTCCGAATGGTCCAGTCGGATGCATGTAAGGTAGTGAGAGATGACAGCCTGCTTGCGATTCGGGGCTGAGCAGCGACGGAATTCTTCTATAACACACTTACCCGAACTCATATGCTCGATATTGTGAGACCGTTTCATATTGGTAGACCTGAAAACACAAAGCAAACATATCTATTGAAAAAACAAATCAAAAAAAACGGAAGCTCAAGGAAGCTCGAGACCTCACGATGGACATGAACGACAAGATGGAACTCCTCAACGTTCGTCCACTCATCTCATTATCAAGCTCATACCCGGTGTTCCAACGCCTCACTCGCTCCGCTCATCCAACACAAAACAGGCATCTTTCTCTCACGACTCGCAAATCTCGCGTCTGCTTGCAACACCAGCAAGAAACCGGTACACTCCGTTCACCAGCAGAACTGAACTTGAGAAAGCGAATCACCCGACGTGTAGAAGAAGCTCAGCAGACGCTCACAATCACTGACTTACCACCTGAACTCCACCACAGCATCATCGACTTTCTCGACCCCATCGATAGCACGTGTCTCGGGTTGGCAAGCCGCTACTTCTATGCCCTTCACCGACGACGGCATGGCACTGTCCACCTCTCAACGAGACGTCCGAGGCCCGACGATCGAGAATGGGCACGGAGACCAGTAGCAGCGTTATTGACCCTGGAGTCAAATAACATAAAGACGGCGAAGACGATTGTCGCTGACCCGCCAGACAATGCCACCGTTACCACTCTTACATACGAGCAGCCGATATTCCTCCCGCAGCCGCGACCACCCTACTGGTGCGAAAAGTGTGGACTCGAGCGATGTGAACTACAAAGACACATCCGAGACTGGTTCCCTCGAGACCACGAATATTGCACCATCTCTGAGAAGTACGTGAGATTAGGCCTTCACAGAGAGAAAGAAGAGTTCTGTCACAGGCGCTCGCCTAGGAATTCCAGCTTGTGTGGGAAACATCATCCACGATCCGTGGCCAAGAAAGTGGCCTCAGAAATCATAGGGCTGGGTGATATGACCACTGCTCAGCTACCGAAAAGGATGGGGTAAAATATGATCTGGGGGGTATATGAGATGAGCACCCCTGGTTTACGCAACATTGTGTCGTAAGAAAGAGTAATAGAGTTTAGACTCGAAAAGCTTGTCTCAACTCACTTGTAAATGAGACGGGGCTCATCCGAGCTTCACCCACTCTTGATTCACCCCTCAAATCAGTTAAATAAGGATCAACTGACTCGTTGTATGCCCCCCTTGGAGCAGCATCTCCCTGCCGCATAGCCGTTGATCGCATGAACCCTCGGTTCGGTTCATGATGAGTTACAATTCGTCTTCACGATTCCCCGATTTCCGCTGAACTTGACCAAAAAAAGAGTGCCCTATGTTCCGAGGTGGTGATGGCTGGTGATGGAGGAGTGTCTTTGTATCTACACTATGAAGTCATGATCAGCAACCAAGAGGCAGCCGTGTCAATGAATTGATTCCACAAGGCAAAATAAAAGCAATCTCGAGTACAGAGTCTTAGGCAATCGCGGCCAGATCGCTAGAGGCCTGAAGTGAGTACGGGTTAGGAGTCGCGAAGAAGCCGTATCTCTGCCATTGCTCAAGGCGGCACGCGAGTCAACTAGCCTTCCAGCTACTGCTCACGAGCAAGCCCTCCAAAGTAGGTCAAAATGTCGCACGGTAAAAGAGCACCTCCAGCTCCAGCACCCGTCTTGTTACATAGGGACGCCAAGACTTTGGAAAAGTTCGAGAAGCAAGCAACGCCGCAGACCAGCAGAGGCCAGGAACCCACAGCTTCCCGCGCCCCCCGGAGTTGGAGAAGTGGCAACTCCGGCTCCCCGGATTTATCCCCTCCCTCTATTACCTGGGATTCCAAGTACTCGCCGAGTCATTGTGTCTTTACATCAATTACCCGATTCGATGCGCAGGCGGTATAGAACCCGGGGTCGAGCCAATCACGTCGAGTCGGACGGCTGGATCTGGGAGTGATGGGCTATGCTTCGCAAGGATACTACGATGTCGCTCGAGACGAGGGGGGAGGCGGGAGGTGAGAGGGGGACTGGAAAGTCTATTCCAACTGTTGCGTTTATAGACGCTTTACGAGATGTACTGCCCCAAGACTTCTGTTGAGAGAGAATCACAGGATAGGCTTGTCAGTTGAGAGTCCAGAGGCTCACTTCTCTTCAGCGCATCGAGTCGCGGAGGCGCGACCGAGGCCGACAAGAAGTCCCTGTTTCCACTTGTTTCTCCCCACCGGCCAAGTGATCTTCGTTCTGAAGTGGATGTGCTCATTGTATAGAGTGTGGCAATGTAGATCAACTCGAGTCATGGAACCTGTACCGTCAACCTTGCTGATTGACATACCGCTATTTGTTCTTATTGACGTGAACAAACGCATCGGTTCTCTGCCCTCTTTGACTCTGAAGCGCGCTGACAAAGAAACTGCTCAGAGCTGAAATAAAGGATTACGAGATGATGAATCTGAACATGAAGGGTCTGTGGCTTATGTGATTTTGTTGAGTAAAGTAGAGTAAAGTAAGGTAAATATCTGTTGATGCCGATAGTAATGGCGCCAATGTAACACTTTGACCCAGAACGGTCGTTTTCTCTCGAGAATATTCCCGCGCCAGCGAGTAGATACGATACAAATGTCCATAGTCTTGGGCAAAGCAGGGTCTTCTAAAATTTCAATGCTCGTCGCTATGATCGAAGCAGGGCAGTCCACGCTCATGGTAATAATATGCAAAAAAGAAGAGAAGAAAAAGAAGGTGGGAAAGGGAGGATTTTGTTATCGCGCTTTGCCCTCTCGGACCGGCAGCAAACACGAACATGAACTCTTTTCAAACTCATGACTCGTCCCCTTTTTCACTCCTCCCTCCCCGAAAACTCGTAGCCCTCCATCCAGCCGGCAAGCTGATCCAATTCACAGCTGCCGCAGCGGAGCAGCAGGCGTTGGGTGTACGGGACCTGTACCGCGACTGCCGACGATGATTTATCCTTTTTATCGTCCGTCTGGACCAAATCCGCAAACCGGGCGTCGGTGAGGTAGTCCTTGACGCGCATCTCCTCGGCCGGCAACGAAAACAGGCTGGCGTTCTGCCTCGTCACCTCCTCGATGCTGACGTTGTGTTCCCGCTCAATCATCCGCTTGCCGATGTAGTGTAGCTCGTGTCCCTCGCCCAGCGTCACGGGCTCCCGCCTTCCCATGGCGAGTTCCCACGCAATGAGCCACGCCTGGTACCGTATATCGAGCCAGCGGCACTTAACAATCACAAACTCGACGAGGGAGAGGAAACTCGGTTTAAAATCGAATTGGAAATCGTCCGGCGTCTCGGGCGGCACGTCCGGGCAGCTGTCGAGGATCAACCGCGCGAGCACGACGATGCGCGCGAAATTCTCCTTGAAGCAGTCGTACACAGACTCGTCGTGGGACCGGCAGACGCTGATGCAGATCTTGGCCGCCTGGTACTTCATCTCCGTCTCGGCGCAGATGAGACCCTGGTGCTTCGGCAGCGGGCGGTCGCCGTCGGCGTCTTTGCGGGGGTTCTCGACAAAGGCGAGGAAGGCGGCGTGCCAGCGGTCGAGCGAGGCGCAGATGTGTTTTTGCTCCTCGGACATGACGGGGCCCTTTGAGGCGAGGCGGGAGTCGGTCTGCGACCCGGGGTCGGCGGAGCGGATGTAGCGGATGGCGTCGAGGAGGATCGGGTCGACGGCGCGTTTGGGGAGGTAGATGCTGCTGCTCTTATCAAAGGGGCCGAGGTTGTACCTGGATCCCAGCCCGCCGAGGCTTCCTACGCCGCCCCCGCCGGTACCGCCGCCGTGTTGGAGGTTGAGTGAGGGGAAGCCCGGTTTGTCGTAGTAGCAGAGTTGGATGATGCTGAGGCGGTGGAATTTCGGGACGATCTCGTCGAGCGTGTCTTGTTCCAGCTCGTCGTAGTCTACGTTGTTGAGGATGTTGATGCCGCTGGCAAGGTGCTGCATCGCGGCGTCGAAGCTCTTGCGGAGGAATTCCGTGGCGATGAAGAGGATGCAGCAGGAGAGGACGACGTCCACGTCGTTTGGTTGCGTCATGTCGTCGTCGGGGTCGTCGCCGCCGGCTTGACTCTGGGGTGATGTGAAGGGGTTCGTCGGCGTGAGGGTGTCTTGCCGGTCTGGTTCTGCGAGCTCTGGTATGCTCGAGATGCCTGGCGTCATAGCTGCCGGGGATTGGATGGCTGATGACGGTCCGGCGGAGGACAGGCTCGGGGATGAACGGTTGCTGGGTGATCCGAAGGACCTGCTACTGTCGTTTCGTATCGTCGTCGTCGTCGTCGAAGTCGTCCTAGTGGCGGTAGTTGTTCCCAAGGTCGTCTGAACATCTTCAAACCCCCTTTCCGGCGCGACCTTGTTCGCCATCAACCGCAACGCCTTGCCATAATGCTCGTCGGCCTGCGGATTTCCTCTCCCTCCATCGGCAGTCGTTGCCGTCGCCGCTGTCGTCGTCGCCGTCTTTATCGTCGCTCCTTGGATCGAGTTACTCGGGGGTCCTCGCTGCGGGAAAAGACTGCCAATGGCAGCCATGGCATGCCTCACGGCGGGCTCCGACTTACTCAGGCGCGGCACGAGGTCGGACCAGAACTTGTTTTCAAAGTTCTGCGGCAGGTTGGGGGCGACGTCCCGAGCAAAGTACTCCACGGTGGCCTGGTCCGATTCGAATTCCCAGCCCGCCCTGGCCTGCGCGAGCGCGTCTCTCAGCCTCGTGGTGCGCGAGCGGGCGCGGGCGATGGCCCGGTTGCTGGGGACGACGACGGCGTAGCCCTCGCATTTGCGGCCGGTGCTTGTGCAGCGCGCGCACGCCGGTTTTGCTTCATCGCACTTTACCTTGCGTGACCTGTTTGAATGGGAGAAGAGAGAGAAGTAAGAATGGCGGAAACGACTTTACGACGGAGGGAAGGGAGGTGTTCCTTTTTCTTCTTGAGGACGGGATTGTGAATGTGGGAACGGAGACGGAGACGGAGGGTGAGGCCCGGTGGCCGCTTGGTCACACACGCACATCACACACTCTCACATACAACACATTCTACGACGCGCGCACACGGTACGGCACACCTTACACACACCACATATACATGTATACCACCATACATACGCAGCCGGAGACGGGGCTGTTCGTCCGGGCTCGTCTCGGTAGCCGGCCCCGGTTGAAAACTGCAGCCCCGGAGACAATCCGGAGACCATCCGGAAGTCATCCGACTTTTTGAGGGATATAACACGTTCCGCCCGAGGCTGGGATTTCGGGGTTGAAGCCAAGGCAGCGCCGCGCAGCAGCCACCCTCCAGATCGCCGATCAGGAAAGAAAAAGTCAAAGTGAAAAAAAAAAAAAAAAAAAAAGAGGAAATACAGTATGAGAAAAGAAACTCACTTGCAAGTTAAACAGCCTGTGCGAACCTTTGGCTGGCCTTTCCGTGTCATTATGCCTGTTCCGCGTTGCTCTGCTCTGGTCTGGACTCTACCGTCCCGCGTGTGCTTGCTCCAGCTGGCGGGCGGGAAGGTTGAGAAGGTAAAAAAAAACCCGGACCCAGGTCCGAGTACCCGCACAAAGCACGTTCGACAGCGCGGCAAATGCGTGCGGGATTTGGGTGTGTGTGTGTGTGTGTGTGTGTGCAGGAAGTTTCCGAAGACCCGGAGGCTGCGGCTGCGGCTGGGGGCCTGGCGGAAAAAAAGAGGAGGAGGAGGAGGAGGAGAACGGGAGTTGACGGGAGGCAAGGCTACTCTCTTCTGAAAGATCTAGAAGGGAAAAGGGATAAGGAACAGAAAGAAAACCAAGAGAGCAGCAAAGTTGTTGCGTTTCAAGTTTCGGAGGGGCAGAAAATCAGCCGCGCCGATGAGGCCAGGCAGACTAGACGCAAGATGCAGGTCGCGAGGACGCAACTGGCCGAGGCTGAAGGATGAGTGAGATTGGTTCGTGTCTTGTCTTGTCTGTCTCTCTCTATAGGCTACTTGCTTAGTTTTTCCCTCTCCTCTGCCTCTTTCTTGTTCTCCTCCTCGTTCTTCTTCTTCTCTTTTTGTCTGCCCGCCCCCTTCCCCTCCGCCCTCCGGCCCCTCTCCCCCTCGACTAAAAGGTGACTGAGCAGCAAATTCCTGCCTGCGGCACTGCCTGGTCTGGCATGGTCTGGTTTCTTACCTACCTAGGTAATTCTGGTTCTGCTTCTGCTTCACCGTTCTGCTTCCTACGCGCAAGGCACAGGCACAGACAGGCGCAGGCGCAGTGCGCGGCGTGGGTGGGCGGCGCGGGTTGCGGTGTCACTCTTGTTCCCCTGTCTCTCCCTGCGTCCAGTCGACTACCTACAAAGTATTCTTTTTTGGCTCTTCTCTGCTTGTGACTTGTCCTCAATTTGGGTCAAATTTGGGTGTCAAATTTGGGGGCCGCTGCGGCCACCACCGCCGCACCACCAACAAGATGCGTTTCTTTACCAAATTGAATTCTTCGGGCTTCTCCCCTCCCCTGCACAGCTGCAGTTGTCACCTGAGGAGGACCTGGTACGCCTGTGCTTCCTATGGCCGATCCAACACGGCGCTAATTTTTTTGGTCACTTGGACTTGGCGTCGAGAAGACCAGGGGGAGGGGGGGAGGGGGGCGTGTAGTGTACCGTCGGGTGTTGATGAGATTGATGACCCAAGAAGGGAATGCGAGCGCGGCTGTGCCATGTTCAAGTTGTGTCTGTTGGACGGGGGTGGGATGATGATGATTATGCAAAAAGGACTTTTGTTCATAATTATCTCTTGTGCCTCTTACTGTGCCGTATTTCTACGGATGCCTCTTCTTCACTGTCTTATCACTCTCTCTGCCCATCTAAGTTATAGAGAGAGTTAAGTACAGACACTCGAGTCTTGACATTGACACTTTGGGGGGGAACCGAATACCTCCGCCCGTTACCGTCCGCCTAACAAATCAGACGATTTGATTGTCACGAGCTAAATTGTTAGGGCTCGGATAATGACATGAGCAACTAGCGTCTCTGGATTCGTCTGGATTCTAGGCCCTGTCAATGGCTCATGCTTCATGGTGTCGGGCTTCAGCTACGTCTGACAGCTGGCCAATGAGACGTTTCTAAACCGAGACAATAGAAAAAGGAGATGAATGCAGAAACAATGCTCGCATTCTGCGCAACCAACCCTGGCCCCCCCAACCCCGTCCACCCGTCCACCGGTGCGTTGCGGCGTTGGACGGCGTTGCCTGTGCCGGCCAGCTATTTCGCGAAGACACCACGTTTCCGAACACCAAACATGCCTAAACTCATGGATGATGGGAGGGGGCTTCAGGCTTGTCAGGGAAGAGGGGAGACTAGGTAGGAGGGGCCGCCAAATGCGACGGATCATCGGCAGATGACTTCCCAAGCGCCTCCCTTGTGAAACATTTGTCGAAATATCGTTTCTTCTCTGACAGAGAAACTGCCGTAAACCTGGCATGTCTTGTCTAGTCTCGGGTGACACCGTGACTAGCTAAAGATGATCCGCCATACTCAATACACAGAAGGGAAAAAACGGCCTTAGGAACTTGATAGAATGGGATCAGCATTGGGGAATGTTTCACTCCAATCAAAAGAATTGACCCAATAAGCTCAATCATAGACATTCGCACCAGCTGTGAGAACAAGAGACAAGGGTTGGTTTTCGTGCCTGTAGCCCATAGATATAGCGTATCTCGCAAGCTGCACGCTTCTCCCCTCCAAAATAGGAGTGCTCCGTAAGAAACCACATGAAAAAAAAAACCTAAGCTAAATCCGCCGATCTGAGCTTCAATCGCCGACTCACACACACCCCCCAAAATAGTCCATTCCTCGCGAATCCCATCTTCTCAAAATACTTGACACACCGGGGACCATTGGTCTGTGTCTTTCGGTTGACCCGAGTGGTGTCGGTGTCGGAAATTGGTAAATGAAATGGCTGGTGAGCCGAGGCAACTTCGCACTTTGATGAATAAGATCCCAGCAGCCGGTTTAGTCTGCCCAGGCAGGCGAATTACGAGAGAGAGAAATCTCGAGCAAAGGCCACCTTTGCATCCCGATTAATTTCCAAAAAACCAAAACAAAGGAGAAACCATTTCCCACGGTCGAATCCTGATTCCTTTCGCAAGAATCCGTCAGCTCGTAAGTGCGTAAGCACACTGATGGATTGTGCTGCAAGTGTACAAGTCATCAAAGAGAGAGTTGGAGGGAATGCAATTTGTCAACATGCCGAAGCCACAAGCGTCACTATGTTTGAGACAATTCCAGATATCATTTACCGACCGGTCTAACGCCAAAGATGGCTTGGCACGGGTATTGGGTAAACCCAAAACTACATATAGACACAACCCCTTGCTGTCTCTGGATTGCCGGCGGGATAGGTATCTCGATTTTAGCACTAGATGTTGGAGCCTAGACGTCTCGAGTCGTTACCGCGATATTCGCCGCCCACTACTCTCCAGAACTTTCCCAGCATAGCCCACAATTTCGAGGCAATCCTCAACAATCAAAAATCCAAGACCCGCCTTGCTAGCTCAATCGGTAGAGCGTGAGACTCTTAATCTCAAGGTTGCGGGTTCGACCCCCGCGTGAGGCTCAAATCCTCACCGCGATTGACCAAGTCATTCTTCGGGCAATTCTTTTGATGTTTTTGATCATTTTTATCGAAATTGACAGAGTTTCGAGCACTTTGGTTTAACTTTTGACCTTACGCTTTTAGCTCTTTTGCGTTGACGGCTTTTGACTTATGCACACGCCACTCGTCTGAACTAAAGTTGGAGAAACTCTAAGTTGGCCTTGAACTTAGAACCAAACGGGTATCGAACTATCGGTACAATGATTGGTCTCCTCGCACGATGCCCATCCATCTCATCTAGATAATCCGAAAATCGCTGACATACCGGGAGATATAGATGCATGCCGTCGAATGGCCAGGTCGGAGCCTACAAGAATGATGCAGTCAAAGCGCTCGCTGGAAACTTCTCTCCGTGGTATACAAAGAAGTCTCTCATAGAAGCAGCGTTTTCTTCAACGTGCCTAGACTGCTTTCTTTCAGCGACACATTCTCTTCCCCGCATCACAATGGCTCGAGAGGACCTCGCGAAGCTTTCTTCTTCCACCTTCCCCGTCATGGTCGTCTAGAGTGATGGATATCGAGACAAAGAAGCCTAGGCGTCTCTCAGCCTTCAACATGGACGAAGATGGGTGAACATGGAAGCTCAGGGTTTCCCATTCCGTCGAGAGATCTAGAAGAGACTCCATCGACAGGGTACCTAAACCCCTTGCTCAAATATTGACTATTTTTTTTCATTCCATGACCACCAAGCTCTCCATTACTGGATTTACTTCGACCCGAACCAACGACATGAACCACGAAAGCCATGCCGATACCCAGACTCCTCAGCCTGCCGCCAGAAGTGCTCCTGGAGATATGTGAACACCTAGCAGCACCGATGCAAGACGCGTACCACTCGAGGCGCTTGTACTGGTCTCTTTCTCCCGTCCATAGCGGTATCGCCTTCCAAAGAACAAAGCTAGCCAACGTCCTCGCATGCGGTGCACCCCTTTCTCGACTGATGCGAACGTGCAGAGTCATGCACTCGATGGCGGGCCACGAGCTCTACTCTTGCTACTACGACATGCTTCGCGAAGCACTCTTCCCAGACCTTTGTCTTTTGCTACACATTCCGGTTCCTGCACGCTTTGTCCGTCGTTTCCGATTACCTTGGACGTTGACAGAGGGAAAGGAGGACATCTGTGCCGCTCTGGCAGGCCTGGATATCGCGAACAAGTCAGGCATGTGTGTAGATGTTCAGAACGACGGTACTCCAGGCATGGATTGGTCGGATGAATAGCCTTGGTACCGAACAGATCATCAACGCCGCAAACCGCGTCTTTATCCCTTTCCCCAAGAACTGGAACAATTGTCGTTTACCTTGGAATGCGGACCGGAAGACCACATGTCTGAATCTACTGCTCACCTCCTCCTTGACTAAGGTACTTCTCCAGTTTGACCAACCTCAACGTCAATCTAACCCGACCTCAGAATTTCGCCCTTCAACATTTAAAGACCGACGAAACCGAGCATAGCTTTATACCAGAACTAAACACCTCACGACCTGTCTCGGCTCCATCGAGAACCGGAGCTCGTCAGAATAGAACTACACTCAACAAAAGCCTTCTTGCCCGTTCACGACGTGTTCTCCTTTTGAATCCCACGGGATGTTTGTCTCTAGCACCTCCGCCACGACTACGTCCTGCTCTGCGGACCGCTTGCAAAAACACCTGTCGATCTCAGGGTGGAGAAATCACTGCAGGGGGGACTACTGTCAATAACCTTGACGAGTTGAACCCCGAGAACCTGGAGAGCTTGCCCGTCACGCGCTTGGAAGACTGTTTCGGCAAGCGACCCCTGCCAGACTTGTGCCGCGAGCTGAAGTCTGGGCGGTTCAAGAACTTGGACGACGTTGAGATCTTGCACTACGCCATCGATAAAGATACACGGTCCAATACAGCGCATAGCCTCTTGAAGTTGTTCAGGTGGAAGATCCGCAAAGTGTGTAGTTGGTTGTTCGAAGGGAAACTCTCCAGGGTTACTGGTACTCGGATTGCTCAACCACGCGCAGCACCGTACTTGTTATAGACGTTCGATGATCTTCATGAATTCGTTGAGAACTTTTTGCAATCAAGAAATAATAGACCTTGAACCTGAATTGTGTCAAGCCTGGGGTGGTAATGCCATCATGCTCTTCTCCTCATGAATGATTTGAATGCGTATGCTCATGAATCTCCACCGACTTGTTCCCCGAAGCCGTCCCCCTCGACTCAAACATCGTCAACCCATGCTCCTCAATATCATCCTCCCGCCCCATCCCCGTACCCAACGACCGATGCTTCCTCCTCTTCATCCCCGAGCTTCCAATCGTCTGAATCGAACTATGCACCTTTGGCGTCTGATCCTTACCACCACCCGTAAACAATCTTCTCAACGTCGGCGCACACCCGCACACAATCGCGAGGTTCGCCTCTAGCGCGGTCCATACCCAGATATTGAACCCATCCCACGTGAGATCGTACGACGGGTCCTCAACATACAAGACCTCGACGCGGATGACCCAGTACGTGCGCATGATGCCCGCGAGCACGACGACGGTGCCGAGGCCGAAGAGAATGATGAGGCTGATGCGCTGGGTGAGAGGCATCTGGAGGCGGAAGAGGGTCGGCATCGGGAGGACGTAGACGGCGATGTCGGTGAGGACGTTTGTGATGCCTTGGCCCGCGAGGGGCGGCCATTCGGGAATGCAGTTTCCCCAGTCGGCGAAGAGGGTCCAGTAGTGCCATATCGGCCTGTAGTTGGAGTATCTGTCAGTCTTTTTGCTACCTGGTAGGCTCCAGGGTGAGAGTATTTTCTTACATGCATTGGGTCCAGAGCACAATGAGAAAGACCCAGACGAGGGTGAAGACGAGACCGCCAGTCACCCAAGTAAGCCGTTGGAACCACGTTCCCGGTGCCGCAAGTCTCAGGTAGCTGGCAAGAATCGAGAGCTTGGACAATCCGGAGGCGAAGAGGAAGAGGGTCTGCGCGGCCATGGAGATCTACCATGCATTCACCGTTAGAGTTACGCCTCTGGAGTTAAGATCGCGCCAAAAGGAAAACGTACCTGTCGGCTTTGCTTGATCAGTGACAGTGGAACATCCCACACATGCAGGTTCCAACCGTATAATTCAGTGGCTGATCGCAAAGTGTTAGCATCAAGGTTCCTGTTGCCGTACCAATACATTCCACGGCTCCAGTTGGAGGGGCCCATACCGAGAATGACGCAAATTGTGACACCAATGCAGAATATCATGCCAGCGACCATGAGCCAGTCATCCCACCATGTCTGTCGAATCTTGACGATCCTGATGTACATCCGCAGGCAGAGGCATATCAAGGCGATGCCCAAGAAAACCATCTCGATGATGAGCAGCCCCGGCCCCCGGTTCTCCGGGTTGATGTAGTTTGGCCGCGGCCAATGGATGAGCACATCAATGGGTGGGATCCTCATCGTGATAGAATCTCCGTTCCTGTCTCGGGCGTTTCCTAGCGATTTTGGATATCGTCGTCGAGAGACATAGGCAAAAGGCCTCGAAACTTTCCCCTCGGCCGTAAGTCTTGAGAGCCGCCGTTGAGGATCAGTCGACGATTAGTAGTTCAAAGGTTATTACAAGGGAAGTGGCCATGGCTGATACTATTAAACCTCCCCTCGCCAAGCAAATATGTAGCGCTATCCTCCGTTGTCACATCGCTTGGAGAAATGTTTTTTTCTCTCCTCAGGGGCACACCATTCAACTTGTCAGCGTAATAACGCTACGGAGCGGCTCCGCGAAAAAAGGTGTCAAAGAAACAGTGCGTCTCAGACAGCCGGATGCATCTTCGACAAGGCGCGACGGGATCAGCACTAGGCAGTCCGAACCATGTGTTTTGGGTCGACGCCACACTTGGGGCGTCGCGCAATCCTCCAGAAAAACCCGAAGATCATGCAATCATAAGGGGGGCACGGGGGCTAGCTCTCGATGTGACGCCCAGTCTTGCCAGCCTAGGTTGTGCTTAGACCACATCTAGAAATCTAGAATTTCGCGGCCGCATTCGACTCTCCCACATCGCAAAAGAATGACTACAAGGCGGCCGCTGGGCGTCGACCCGGACAAATGGCACGCTTCAAATCTTTCTTTCTAACCGGCGGGGCTAGCCTTGAAGGCTTCTTGGACTTGCTTCTCTTGACTTGGTTCCAAAACATTGGGATAAAGCAGCTCGTCCTTTGCTCGTTGTGTACGTAATGGGGTTGGCTTTTCTCAATCAACTTGTTGATGTCCAGGTGCTCCCATATCCTCCAGGAATCGGATCACCTCCCACGCCGCGTGGCAGCCCTACCGACAACACCAGTCTAATGACAAACACTCCATGTCCCGGCTCCCGACTCCCGTGTGCCCCAAGCTCGATGAGGATCCCCGCGCGCGTGAGGAGAAAAAAGAGAGGCACAGACAAAGATCATCATGTAATGACTTGCAGCTCGGACGTTTAGGTCCAGACTATTGGAAGCTAGCGCGCTCGCCTTATTGGCAGCCCTAAAGCCTCGTGCCTGCGCGAAGTTTTGGGTTGAAGATCATTCTCTGGTATTCTTCTTGCTCCCATGGAACAGCCATCGACGATTTCCATTCCCCGTTCGTGACTAGGAATGGCGCCTCGATGATCTAGAGCTTGGATGGATGCTCACTTGAGGCTCCGAGGGTCGAGGCCAAGGAGTTGAACATCACGTTCTGTAGTATGAGATGTGGTCTCAACAGAGTCTTCGCCCATTTCGAGCCGAAGCAGAAATTCTGGATTTGGAGAAATTCTGCTGCTTTTCCCAGACACCGATTGCGCATCCGGTTCCCCGGCCTACTTCGGGGTCTGGTTGAGCTTGGCAAACTTGAGAACGGCTTTAATTCCGACGTGCTGGGTCCACCGTCTAGCTTACTCCTGTCTAAGAAAATGTGAAATGAATCAATTGTCCTATCTGGTCCTTCGCGGCGACGCCACATTCCCAGTGGTCCGGCAGGCAGAAGGATGGACCAAGTCCAACTGACTAATTACCCCAGCCTAACCCAGAAGGCCCAAGAGCGCTCTCCCACTGGAATTTGGTGATCTCCAGACATGAGTGAAGAGTGGTACTCGCATTTTCTGCTTTCGCGTGGTCAGTTAGAATGTAAGGAAACTAGGCAAGTCCAAGCGCGGATGGTCACAATCAATGGCGATGGGGATATCTGGCATCCATACGGAGAACGGCTCACAGAAAGCGTGCCTCAAGAGGGCGGATCAAGACCGGGCTTGGTCTCGGCTTCGGCCCCGAAATGTCGGCCCCACGCTTCGGAGTCTCCTCCGAACGTCAGGGAGAAATTGCTCCGCTACCCGGGTGCTCAAAGTAATGCGAGCCATGCATTGCACATCACCTGGTGGCGTTTTTCCGGATTGCGGGATAATGTTTCATCACAAACTACTGATTGTTCAACCGATGAACCGTGCTTGTGATCTTTTCCTCGTCATACTGTATCTCACATTCAGTGTGGAATATCCCCCTCAATATTGGAGCGAAGAGTGAGGAATTCCAAACATATGTGGTGTTTGCCATGAGTACAAATACATGTGCACCGGGATAAACAAACAGAAAAGGCAAACAAAATCAAGCCAATCATAATGGACAGATATGAGATTCCACCCCACAAACCTTGAGCGCTTTAATCGGGCAGTTTTCGGCATCTCAGTAGCATCACCTCCTCACCTAAGGTCAGCGTCTGCTTCAAGTGACGATATCCTCACAGCGGCTGATATTTGTCATTGTTCCCTCCTCTCAACAGCTCCCGTCTACTGGCTCCTGGCGCCTCAATATGCCGGCAAGTTCTCACCACGGTGCTCATCTCTCAGTCTCGGCCCCCGCAATGCTAACATGATCTCACTCACACAGCCCTACAATCAGGTCGTCCTCTTTGGAGACTCGCTATTCCAGCTATCCTGCACACCTCAAGATGGCTTTTCCTTCCAGGCTGCCCTTCAAGACCGTAAGATGGCCTTTCATCATCCATTTTTCAAGCTGGCGAGCAGTCCAATGCTGAAACAAACAACGAGCAGTCTGTATGAGGCGTCTCGATGTCATCAACAGAGGCTTCTCAGGCTACAACACGGCCAACGCTCTAGGAGTTCTCCCAGACCTCTTCCCACCACCTTCGGCAACGACGCCTAAGATAGACTACATCGTGCGTCGAACAGTCCTTGAGTCTTCCAGATATCTACATCAGCGATATTAACCTCTTTCAGCTAATCCTCCTCGGTGCCAACGACGCCTGCCTCCCAATCCCCACAAACAGCCAGCAAATCCCCCTAGACCAGTACAAGCAGAACCTCAAAGCCATCCTTACCCACCCCACCATCCGCGCCCACAGCCCCAAGATCCTGCTCGTGAACCCCCCTCCTCTCGACGAGATCCGCATGCTCGAACGTGATCTCGAAAAGGGCCACGGACAGGCGTCGCGCAGCGCGGCCGTGAGCAAGACGTACTCGGACGCGGCGCTCACTGTGGCATCCGAGGTGCCCGGTGTCGTGCCGATCGACCTCTACGGCGCTGTCATGCGACGGGCCGAGCAGATGACGATTGGGTTCAGTCGGAGTAGTCTACCGCTTGGGAGCCCCGGGGGTGAGCGGGGCGGGTTGGAGGTTTTGGTCCCGGATGGGCTGCATTTGGGGGGTGAAGGGTATAGAGTGCTTTTTGAGTTGGTGAAGCCACACATTGGGCCGTTTGATGAGTCGAGAGAGGATTATCGGCATCCGGATTGGAAGATTCTTAACCCTGGTAGTCTGGGTTGAAGTGGTGGAGGGATATAGTGGTACCTGAAAAGGACCTGCGAGTGGAATTCTCTGATAGAACTTAAACATTAAGACGTTATCATTAGACTATGGCAAATAGGATTCGGAATAATAATCCACTACACCCAACGACTTCTCGCGAACCATCCGAACATGAGACCCCCTCAGTCATTAGCATCTGGATATTCATCCTCGCTCAAAGAACATATCGGAACATGGGCTACACAAAGTTAGCAAATCACTCAACGACCGACTCCAAACACCAGGCAGACTCACATTGGCTTTATCCGTCACGTCCTCGAACCCAAGCACCTCGCCCTCTCTCTGCATCTCCTTGACCTCCTCCTCAGACTTATCCTCCAGCATCCGATTGCGCTTCTTGTTCTCCAGCACGTAGATGAAGCGCAGAATCTGGTTCAGCACCAGGTTGAGAATGAACCCGCACAGCATGGCCACGATGCCGCTGTGGTACGCGGGCGCCTCGGTGCTCTTGAAGAACTGGGGCCCGGCAATCTGCCCGACGCAGTAGCACACAAAGACCCAGCCCGAGGCGACAGACCTCTTCGTGCTGCCGGCGATGTTGGTCGAGAGCAGGCCGAGGATGACCATGAAGCCGACGGGGTAGGAGCCCAACAGCCAGACGCCGACGAGGCGGCCCCATTTGTTGTCTGCGTGGAGCTGGTTGATGAGGCAGGTTCCGATGATCTGGTTCAAAAGTCAGCGAAATATCAAACAGTAGGACCGGCCACAGCATACCGGAGGGATCATGGCAACAGTGGCGACGTGCAGCCTCGAACTCTTAATCTTGCTGCTCAAGAAGCCAGCTCCAAGCTGCGTGACAACCTGCACGGTAGAAAGCGGCAGGTTCATAAGCGTCGTGTTGAGGGGACTGAACCCAAGCCCCTGAATAATCAACGATCCAAATGCCAACCCTCCCGACGCAATCGCATTCACAAACGAAATCAGCCCCAAGATAATAACCGCCGGGTCCTTCGCCGCTTCAATAACCTGCGCCTTGACAAACGTCCTGCTCCGTCCCGTACCAGTCTGATTCTCCGCCACGCGCTGCACAGCAACGACCTTCTCCCTCTCCGTCAACCACGTCACCTTTGCGGGCCCATCCGGCACGAAAATCGTAAACACGACGCCCCAGACGACGGTCATGGCGCCGAGGATCAGGAAGATGTACTTCCACGGCGACAGCGAGCCCGTGATGTGCCCGATGCCGTACGCGAGCAACGTGCCCACAAAGCTTCCGACGCCCAGGAACGAAACCCACAGCGCCGAGCGGCCGGCTTGCTCTTGACGTGTCCACCACATGCCCGTGACGGCCACGAAGCCGGGCGAGATGGTCGCCTCCGTGACGCCCAGCAGGAATCGAACCGACGCCAGCCCCGCAAAGGAGCTACACGCCGCAGTAGTCATGAGAATCATACCCCAGAGCACAATATTCACACCCAGAAACTTGGCAACGGGAAACCTCTGCAGGACGGCGACGCCGGGATACTCCGCGACAAGATACCCAAAGTAGAAGATGGAGCTGGCCCAACTGTACTGCTGCCCGACGAGCTTGTTGTCCTTGATGATGCCGTAGACGGAGCTGTAGCCCAAAGAAGTCTTGTCAATGAACTGCAGGGCGTAGGTGATGCAGAGGAAGGGGAGGATGCGCCTGTCAAGCTTGGCGAGGATGGAGCGGGACTCGGCGGCGTCGAGGGGCGCGGAGTCGAGGGCTGAGGCGGCGAGGGCACCGGTTTCGTCGGTGATGCGGTGCTTTGAGGGGATGGCGTCTTCATCTAGAGGGCCGGTGGTGGCGGGGACGATGTCCGCGGGGACCCGCTTCTCCGGGTCGGAGGCTGGGGTTTCGGTGGGTGCCATTGCGGAGTATCTTACACAGTACGGAGGAGGGGGGGTTTGTCAGATAATGGAGAGAACTTGTGGGTTTTACCGAGTCCCAGGTTCTTGGGTCGTCTTAATTTATTGGTACGAGGATCCGGAAAAGAAACTTTTATCCTCCTTCTTGAGGTTCTTGGGAGCCCACGACTTCTTTATCAATGGGACGTTGAACGAAGGCCGCGGGCTGGAGTCATTGGAGTGTGTGGGTCTCATTCATCGGAGTAGATCCGACCATCGGCAATTTCACGTTTGTTCCCCCCATAGTCTTATCTCGCTCGGGTGATTTCTTCCACTTACCAGCCCCTCATCTACACATAGTGTCATGCCAGCGGCAGAATGGTTGCAGAATGGTTCATGTATCCGATAACATGGATGAGGTCTCGTCGGGCTTTGATCGCCCCTTTGCAGCTTGAGCCCCAATGTGAAATCAACTCTTTCGAGTGGAACACTGGTTCGCCAGCTTGCTGAATAATACTCACTTGAAAACATATACCCTACGAGATATATCTTAAGATGCGAGATCCTCATCTTTCCCAATAGTTATGACCGTGATGCTTTCTTCCCTCGGAAAACTTGAGCCTCTCGATACGGAGTATCCAAAGCGCAACCGGCGCACACTCCGGGACCAAAACAACCGATAACACCGGGTCGATAAGAACAAGGGTCCGGCCAACGGGTGGCTATCTCCTGCGGGGAACAGCCGGTCTCCCCCCTCCACTTCCAGACTCCAAGCAGTCGCCGCCTTTACCCGGCGCACCACACCAGTTAGCACAACGATGCATAATCCCTCCCAACAGACCAAATGAGGAAGCTCCCCAAGGACCAACACTGGTGAGCCATGAGGCGTTAGACAGCCAAGCGCCTTGGCAAGACGGTTGGTCTTGTCAGCCTCATCTCGAGAGGACTGCGTGTCTTTATCGTCGTTTTCATCCGAATTCATTCACATTTGCCGAGCAGCGAGCGCATCACTTATTCATCCAATCTCACAAATCACGGTGAGTAAACCCCAGCATCGCTCCAGCAGATTGATCTTAGAGTATATCTAATCACATCCATCAGACCCCAAGCACCACAAACATGGCAAAGCAAAAATCAACACCAGTCACCTCGCCCGCCGCAGGAGCGCCAGTAGATGAGGCATCGCAGACCTCGCAGACCTCACAGCAGGCGCAGGTCGCGGCAACATCGCCGGCGGAGAGGATACTAGCGCTCCTCATGCCCCCTCCCTGGGCGCGTCGCCTCATCTTTGTCGCCCTCATCTTTTACATCACCCCGTTCCTGCTCACGCACTGGATCGAGACGTCGGCGAAATTGATTAGAATGATACGGACCTTGACTGGCCAGAGATGATTGTTCAATCCATGGGAGAGAGGTGGGGATTGGGTTGCGGGGGTTCATGGAAGCAGGTTAAAGAGCTCAGAGCGGTCATCAAGATACCACGCACTGATTTGGCTCGGAACGAAAAGTTAACAACTTCAAGGCCTTTGGGTGGAGGCATTGGGACTGTCGCTATTTACTGGAAGCAGAGTCATTTTCGTCTGAGCTTATCTGAAGACCTTTGCTCACGTCCACGGTCATGAGAGAGAGCCACAATACAATGATGCCCGCCCGTTCGTCTCAAGCATGCAATTAAGCAGAGCTTACCAAAAACATTGGAAAGAGTAAACGGTCCATCACTCAGTGAGATTGCACGCCTCTTGCAATGACTTTCGATATATATATGCGCGTATTCGTTCTTTTCTTTCCCCCTACCTGCTCTGAGGAACTGTGAACTGCGCCGATTTATGCACAACCAGGTTCAAGCCAGGCATAACGCAGCGAACACGCTAGCTGGAACGGGCAACTTGCATCACATAACACCCGCGGCCTCGGTACAGCGTCCTCCAGACCGCTGCAGATAACATCAATCGAAACCCGGCCGGTGGTCGGAGACACGCCGCCGCTCGGAAGCGTCTCCTCAGACGCAACCTGCTCTCGACTCACTCACTCACTCACTCACCCATACACCTCACTCTCACCGGAAACACTCAGGCTCATTCAACGACGCCAGCTCTCACAAAACAATTGCTGTTTTACAGAACTTCATACTCATCATAAGTTACAACTCACATTGAGCTCTCTCAGAATGGATACAACAGAAGACGACTTTGTCCTCGTCTCCCACGCAGACACACACCCCACATGCACATCGACCTCACCTTGCTCATTAGCCTCAGCCTCAACATCAACCTCAACCTCATCCCCCCCATCCTCATCGTCACCACCGCCGTTCCTCGACGAAATCTCCTCCATCGTAACAGACCTCGCCGACGCACTATGGCCCGTCAACAAAACCATCCACGACAACCCGGAACTCGGCTACCGCGAGTTCATCGCCCACGACACCCTAGTAGCCTTCATGCGCACCCAGCCAGGATGGAAAGTCACACCTTCAGCCTACGGCATGAAGACCGCCTGGGTCGCCGTCTGGGAAAGCGGGAAGAAGGGACCGGCTGTGTCGTTTAATGCCGAGATGGGTGAGATCTATCCTCCTACTCCTCCTCCTTCTTCTCAATTAACACCCCTCAACAGACTGCCTCCCAGGAATAGGCCACGCCTGCGGCCACAACCTAATAGCAACAGCCTCCCTAACAGCAGCCCTCGCAACCTCAACCCTCCTCGCCCGCCACGACCTCCCCGGCAAACTCATCCTCTACGGCACCCCCGCAGAAGAAGGCGGCGGCGGCAAAATCGCCCTCCTCAAAGCCGGCGCCTACAACCCCTCCACCTGTCCCGGCTCCCCCTCCCGCGCACCAGACATCAACCTCATCTCCCACCCGGGCATCGTCCCCTCCACAGCCCTGATGCGCACCTCAGCCTACACCTCCCTCCGCCTCGAGTACTTCGGCCGCGAAGCCCATGCCGCAGCGAACCCGTGGCTCGGCATCAACGCGCTCGACGCGCTGGTGGTGGCGTATACCTCGATTTCCGTGCTGAGGCAGCAGACGCGGCCGGGCGACGTGATCCAGTGTAATATTTCGCACGGCGGCGCGCGGCCGAATATCATCCACGCGTACGCGGCGGCGAATTTCGTGGTAAGGTCGGATACGCAGCCGCGGCTCTCTGAGCTTTTGAAAAAGGTGCAGAGGTGCTTCGCTGCCGGTGCCGAGGCCACGGGGGCGACGTTTAAGGTGACGTTTACGGGAGCGTATAAAGACCATGTGCCGAATCGCGTGCTGGGGCGTTCGTATACGCGGTACTTTAACGCGTTGCTCGGTTCTGGCGGGGATGGAGATGGAGGAGACAACGACGCTCCGATCCCGACGGACGAGGATGTGGATGAGATTCGCGGGCGGACGATGGCGAGTACGGATCAGGGGGATATTAGCTACGCCATGCCCTCCCTCAGCGTCGGCTTCGCGATTCCACCGGGGAAGGGAGGTCAAGGCCCGCATAACCCGGAGTTTGCGGAGGCGGCGGGGACGAGAGTTGCGTTTGAGAGGAGTTTGCGGGTTGGAAAGGGGTTGGCTGGTGTTGCGGTTGATGTTTTGACCAAGGAGGGTATGGTGGACGAGGTGAAGGCTGCTTGGAGGAGGGATATGGGGATGTGATGGGGAGTTTGCGTTGTTATAGAGGAGAGTAAAGGGGTAGATAGGTCTTGTGATGAATATATCGGACATACTGAGGTGGCTTGTAGATATAGTAGTAGGTACGTATCTTTGAGTATTCACCTCACATACTCGAAGATTAGATGGAATCGCCGTCTAGACCTCATGTGTAGCTTCAAGTCCTCATGATTCAACAACAGGTACTGGGCCACATGGTCGAGACGTTCCGGGCTGTAGAGGCCCCGGTTGGGCCGTGAAGTCTCCGGTCTATTTCGGGGTCCATGTTCGAACCCTCGATCGGTCCATTCTTTTTCTCATGTTTTTGCAATTTTACTTTCCGAGATGATGTCCGATCTTCTTTCAACGATGAGATGGTTGAAATATATAAGCAGGCTTTTGAGAACTTATCCTCGTATCATGGCGCACACACACACACATACCTACACATATGTGTACAACAACCTACCTACCTGTATCATGTCATTCAGCCTCTCATTTGTCTAAAAGTCATCACGAATCTGAAGTCATCAAACAAAGCATCAGAACTTCTTCATGTATACAATGATCAAGGTGAAGAAATCATGATTGTACAACGTCCTAGTACATCCCAACCCGTAGGTATAATAATACACGCCCAAAACTCCCCCATCATAGTCAAGACACCCCCAATATCAAAACATGTCTCATAGTCGTACCAATTGCTTCTCTTCCTCCATCCCTCCCATTCCTGGGTAGACCTAGAGGGGCAGACAAACCCCAGACCTTCAGACCCTCGTCCCTACATCCTCTTGGCACCCATCTCCTCCGCCCCAAACTCATCCCACTCCTCCCTCCCAATCCTCCTCGAAATCCACACCCCCAGCCCAGTAACACCACAACTCGCCAGAAACCACCCCTCAAACCACCAATCCACAAACCGCGGCTCCAGCGCGCCCGCCAACGCATCCCCCACCGCGCTGCCCATCTCCCGCGGCAGATTGCTCCTCAGCAACAGCGCCGCCGAAATCACATACACGGCCGTGATCTGCCCAATCATGAGCGCCAAGTTGGCCTGCGCCTGGTACAGCAACCCCGGCATCCACTTGGAAAACAGATGGAACGTCTGCAGCACGCTGTTGGCGCTCGCCGCGAGCATGACACCCGACAACAGGAAACTAATCTGCCTCGCCCACGCAATCTGGTCCAGCGACGGGTCCCAGTGCCGCGCCAGCAAACCCAGAAACCGGTTAATCGGATCCGAGGAGCTGAAGCTCGAGGAAGGATAATACGCCCTCCGCAGCGTCGCCAGCGTCGTCGCCAGGATGCGGTAGAGGCAGTACAGCGAAAACACGTAGTGCGGGACGGCGAGCACTTTCCCAATCGTCGTCGCCGCGCGCGCGTCCGCCGCCCGGCGCGAGCGCATCACCCCCAGCGAGGAGTGCAAGTTCGCCTCCATCGTCTCGAGGCCCGTAATCTCCAGCCGCAGCGCGCGCATCTCGGCCTCGTCGCCGCCGCCCATCCCTCTTACGGCACCAAGCATCTTGCCCATGAACCCTCCACCACCGGCCCCCGAGCTAGACGATCCGCCCGACTGCGCCTCGGCCGCCTTCCGCTCCAGCGCCTGAAGCCGGTGTCGTTTCGTAAGGAGCATCTCGTTGGTGGCATCCAGCCCGGCCTCCTTTCTCGAAACATCCGCCTCCGTAACGGGCCTCTTCCTCCGTTCCGACACCGCGCCGAGGGTATGCCACGGACTCGACACCGCCGCGAACCCGCTCAGCATCGCCATCAGCGAGATCCCGATGACGCCAATCCTCTCCAGACAAGCGCGCAGCACCCCGCCGCCCGCCGTCGCCGTCTTGTCGAGCCCAACCAACCCGCCCAAGCTCCAAAACGCAAACACCCACCCTCCGAAAACGAGCATCTGTACAGCCCACGCGAACCTCGGTATCCTCCCCCTATTATTCCGCTGAAACTTCCACCCAGCACCCGAGACCACGCTCTGAATCTCCAAAAACGGGATAACACCCACAAGCAGCACAAGCAACGTCGGCACCGTAACCCGCAACCCGACCTCCCTCGCGCGCCTGCTCACCAAATCCGAAATCTCGCTCAGGATCAACTCGCCCAGCACCGTCGCCAGCGCAATCGTAACACTAAACACAGCGGCCGCGACGCGCCGCCGCGCGCTCTTCTGTCCGTGCTCGGCGT
>JFBX01000502.1:300589-312365 GCA_001563135.1 Colletotrichum simmondsii | reverse complement strand
GGAGGGGAGGTAGTGGTCTTCCCCATCGTGGGCGTCGTGGACCCTGGCAAGTTTGGGGAAGATGGTCTGGTTCGCGAAGACGGCGACGGCGGCGAAGGTGAGGAGGAAGGGCAGCAGCGAGAAGAGCAGGCCGAGGGTCGACGGCGCGTTGGGGTCTACGGCGGCGCAAGCGGACTCGTCGCAGGAGGCGCTGGACCAGAACCAGGGCATCTTGTTGGTGGTGGTGGTGGTGGTGGTGGTATCGTCGGTAGTGGGGCGTCGTCGTCTGCGTTTGCGCGCGAGCAAAGGGACATGTGCGATATGTATCCGTAGCCGAGCAGAGCAAGATTCATCCTATGTCTGCTTCTCGATTGTTGTGTAGGATGAAAGCAGGTGTGGCAGAAAAGAAAACAGAACTGGTGTCCTTAGCGAGGAATTAGCATGGCTGTCTTCGACATTGTTTGGTATGCGTTGGCTGGCTTCGGACAACCGTTACAGTGCGACGGCCGCGACGAGAAAAGAAGGGCGACATTGGATTCGTAACCTCTGTGTCGGACTTGGGGGGAACTCAGCCACACGACAACCTGGCCTCAGCTCTCCACTCTGAAGCTCCGGCGACTTTTTGCTTTAAGCTTCAGCCACATATCTTTGCGCCACACTTTGTACCTCCTGGTCAACTTTGGAACCTCAAAAGTCTGGAACTTTGGAACTCGCCCACCTTCGTCAAGAGCAGCCCCGCAAGATGCAACGGAGCGGCCAATGGACACCAGGCAAAGACTCACTCAAGACTCAACAGCCCCTGGAACAACAGATGCTGTCACAGAAAGATGTACGCCCCATCACCAGAAGCTGTACGGATAATGCCATAGAATTTGGACCAATTTTTATCATTTCAGTCTCTTATGGGTATCAATCCATGGGCTCCATGCAGAGCAGGAGGTTTTAAAAACTACGCCGACTACCTAGACAATCCTCCCTCGACACGTCCCTTTGTCTTCGCACACACACCACAACTACGGGATATGTCGTCCCAGCAAACTGAAAATGCCCACGCTATCGACCAAACGCCGTCTAATCCCACATATGCTACTTCGTGTCCCTGCCTGCCTCTCCATTCGAAGCCATGGGACTGCTGTATCAGCTGTTGCTGCTGTGTCGCGAGGCTTTGGACTCCTCGTCTTCGTCATCGTCTACTCCACTGGCGCTAGAGTCCAAACTCGACTTTCGTTGCTTAAGGGCTGCCGCCTCGTTGGCCTCCATCTTATGGAGCTTATCCATCTGCGACGAGTTGATAAGCTGGTCGCCAGAGAACGTCTCGAACTCGTCCTCATCATCGTCATCTTCCTCATCGCTGTCACCGGCCGCACTAGGCGGGGCGGATGATCTACCCGTACCCACGCTACTCGTTTGTGCGAGATTGGATGGCGCTGATTGGTGTCTCGGGTGCAGAAGAGCATTGAGGTCGACGGGCTTGATGGTTGGGTCAAATGCCGCAGGCAATCCTAGCGCTTTGGCGACTTGATGTGCCTCTTCGTCCGCCGTGTTGTGAACCTCCACTTCGTACATGCTGCTTCTCTCGCTGTCGGCCTCGTGCTTTCCGCCTGTCGCTGATAGCATCCTGACATATGTCTGCCGTTCCGTATCATTCTTTCTCTTATTCTTCTTCTTCTCCCGCTTCTCCGTCGGGCGGACGACGACAACAGGAACAGGCGAGTACTGCAAACAGTACTTCGAAAAGGAATTGCGCGTATTAACCAGGCCTTGGAGGCCACCGAGCGACCGGCCCCTCGTGCCAACGATGAGCATTGCAGGCTGGTGAATTTGGATCTGGGACATGATAATGATTAGCACCTACTCCACTGCCGTGCGCCAAGGCATGCCGCGTCACGTCTCTCTACTCACCAGTCGCTGGAATGTCGCATGAAGTTTTCCACTCGCGTACTCCAGTACAATACTGATGGCTCGGTTCAGGCCGTTGCGCTTCAGGATGCCATCCATGACCTTCTTCGCCTCTTCCTGGTATATCTTGTTCGTTTCGGCGGCTCGTAGCTCTTTCTCAATAACGCGCACACAGACGACCTCATCTCCGTCGTCAACTAGCTCGTCGAGTAGCCACTGCAACGCATAGTCGGAGTAAGCATGCTCGTCGACGCCGACCATGAAGGTGCGTGATCGTCGTTGCGCCTGGTACCCCCGGTGACGGACATTCAATGTCAGCGAAAGCGTGTTGTTCTTAGTCGCCTCGCCCAAAGGAAGGTTGTCGAATGCGACATGTGACTGGAACCTGTCAGGCAGAGAGGGTTGAGTTAGTGTCGCCATTAGGTAACGTTGTTTCGAGCAATTGGTAAACGCAAGGACGCAAAAGGGCGGATGAGATGAAATGTGCTAAGAAAACTTTGGGATCTGGGGTTGAAGTGTGGAAAAACGACGAGACCACTGGTCAGAGTCAAGAGGGGTGGAAATGAAAAAGGGTCGAGAGGTTGCGATTTGGTAAGAGGCACCCGGGATCCAGGAAAAGGACTGAGCGGAAATGCGACAATGACAGCTGCTTTCCCTCCTGTCAGGTCCTCCTGCGGGGGACGTCACGGTTGCGCCAGGCTAAGGGTGGCTGTGGAGGATGAGTCGATGAGCGCCCACCTCCGCCATTTCCCCTTCTCTTTGTGAACCCAAGAACACCGTAAAGAAACAGCTACAGGCGCTACAGCGGGGTAGTGGGGCAAAGACAAGTGACTCTAGCGAATAACAGTAACCAATGCGTCATCCAGAACCGGCAAGGTCGCTGTCAATGAAGTGTCGTGTGATCCTCCTGATGGCATATTGCAGCCCGATGAGTGAGGCCAGATATGGACCTCAACGCGACATGGAGTCAGAGTAAACATAGGCGTTTGTTGGAGTTGCCGCGGGACGCTTGAAAAGTTCGTCTGACCTCAAGGTTGAAATGCTCAGGGGATGCCTGTTGGTGACAGTACTTGCTCAGTGTAGTGACGCCGACGGGATTACTCGGAAACTGGAAAAAATGGGGTGCCATAACAGGTACGAGGCCGCCGCTGGCCGACTGGTCCGACCCCGCCATCCCGATTCTGACGCTGGAGTCGGCGCCCGGAGAAGGCTTCCTCAGTAGCGACGGCAATGCCCATGCATCCTAGGCGCAGACTGTCTCTGGGACGGAAGCTGAGAAGCGGAGTGGGGACCAAGACGGCTGCGGCCGACGAGTCGTTAATCCCCGGGCGAGCGAAGCGACCGGAACTGCGGCATGGCTGCGGAGAAGGTGGCCGTCGCATTGAACTCTTGATCCGAGGCTTCCGGACTAGTGGAGGACTGCAGAATCCACGCATGTAAGGCGAAACCAACGGCAGCATATAAGTAAGGTGGTCCTCAAGCCACACTGCATCTGATTCAGCTACATCTGCCACCAACGTACTTACGTCGAGTTGACCCAGATGCTATATGCCCAGCCCCACGATATCGGATACAGACACCGAACCAAAAAGCCTCACGACTGAAGCTGCCACTTGCAAACACTTGATTGTCAAGGGGTCGCGAATATGGGGGCAATGAAATATGCCAAACGATAAGAACGGGAAATGATACACTTACCTTTCAGGTGGAGGCGATGAGGCCCTTATGCGCTCCTTATTCGTCTTTTTCTGGTTGCCCTGCGGCAGCGACGGGTTCCGTAATGGTGCAAAGCTCAGCGACGCTATCGATGACCCTCGCGGCCTTCCTCCATACGATTCGGTCCGCGACGACTCGGCAGAGAAGCTTCCTGTTGCGCTTTCGAGGGGGGAAGGGCTGGCGAAGCTCGAAAGTGTGGTTGCACGGCTCAATGGCTCTGCATCGTTGGCCTTGGCTTCCTCGTCTTTCTTTTGCGACTGCGCCTGCGACGAAGACTCGATGGAGAAGTAGTCCGTCTTTGTTTGGTCAGAGGGTTGTATCGGAGTCTTGGGCGAGACATCGGAATCGGGGCTTTGGACGTTGAGCATCGAACGGGGGGTTGGCCCAGACATGGTGTGCCGCCGTTCTGCCGTCGTCATCGGTGTCGGCGTAGTCGTCGTCGTCGTCTTGGGCTCCCACTGGAGTTCTGGAAAGTGAAGTCTCGGTGAAGATGGCGAGGAGTTGCCTTTGCTATTCTTCTTTTTCTTTTTGGTGCTTTGCGGAAGCAAGAATACGCTACGCCAATTTTCTGATGGTTTCATTGAAGACTGTACAGCTGCTGTGTAATCAATGTCAGCATGAGCGCAGCGGCAAAGCAGTCGTCCCGGCGGGGAGGAATTGGGCAGATGCGCTGGGTTGAACAGAGTCGCTCAAAGCCTCGGACTAGATATGTGCGACGAGCCTGTCTTGGAAGGGACGAAAAAGCAACGTGGAGAAGATGAAGAGGTAATTTGCGCCGAGGTGAGTGGCTGATGGTGGACTGACCACAGCGTCTGAAATTGGAAAGGAGCGTCTGTCGACTGATAGTTGGAACGTGGAGGCCGAACGGTGACAGTCAGGTCAGAGCGTCTCGTCGTCGTCGAATATGCGTGGAGAGGTAGGTATGTAGGCGTAAGTGGTGAGGGTGACCTTATCGATGGAAATCGGATGAGCTCTTGTTCACGACAGGATTCGGCTCCGGGTACGTATGATGCTTAGTTGAGTTGTTTGAAGTCTGTACGTTTCTTCATCGGTCGTTCCTGGAAGTAGAAAGGGGATTGGCGAAAAGGCTGTTCCGACGAAATGATATGTGTGTCCAACAATGCCAAGGAAGTTATGTTTGCAGCCGCACGCCGTGGTCTTTGAAGAGACGGAGCTCTCTCTTATGGCGAGGAAGCACAGCGTAGGAGGCGGTTCCGCCAAGAACTGCGGGTCCTCACAAGGCACAGGGAAGCGCGAGGATGGTGGTTGTTGTTGGATGGGAAGCCGAAGAACGGGGTGTGGCGTAAACGGTAGCGCGACCGGTACGAGTCGAGGGTCGAGGGTCTAGAGTCTAAGTGATGACAGACCGGGTCGGTGAGCAGGTGATGTTGTTAGTTAACCAGGATGACAGCTGTTGCTGGCGCCGCTCAGGTGTGTGGAAAACGGGGCGGGAAAGCGGCTGGGGCAACAGAGCTGAGAGCTTGGCTAGCGAGTGGCAGCAGTAGAGGGAAAGCCGAGGAAGGACTTTATCTCGGTCTCTGACTCTCTGGACACGACGGCGGGCTTGAGGTGACTCGAGTAGGTATGTAGAGAGCTACCTAACGGTAAGGCATCCGTGAGAAGTTGGTAGACCCGTTGCAGTCCAGGCGGCTGGATGTGGGGGTGGACAAAGTATATCCTTGAGACTGAGACTGGCGTGGAATGGGCAGAGAATGAGACAATGCAGCTGGAAAAGAAGCTCAGGAATGGGGATGGAAAAGTCTGGGCATGCGTGGGCTGTGGCGGAACAAACAGACGGTATCGGTACTCTTGTCGATATTCGCAGCAGCAATTCGGAGAGCAGAGCAAGGTAGAAGGAGGCTCGAGGTTGCGGAGGACTGGAGTGGTCTAAGTACGGCCTGGGCCTGGATGCGAGACGCTCCGCTTGTTGTGTTTGCTCTGTTCTTCCGTGTTCCTCTCCTCGTCCTGGCAAGGCAGCTCTCGAGCTTGTGCAAATTCTCGAGAGGGTGACGGCGTGACGCACAGCTCCAGTGAGAGTTTTGGAGGGAGAAGAGCAGCGATGGGCACCAAAAACAGGGGTTGGCGATGATTGATACCCTGGTCGGCCAGGGTCGTCTCGGCTGGGGGTTCTCTTTCGCGGTTGAGATGGTGGACGGTGGGCCAGGTAAATGCGCACACCTCAGGCGGAGAGGAGAGGCACTCGAATCTGAGTCTTTCTGCTTTCACACCCACAGCTCCGGAGTACGTACGGATACAGCTGGACGGAAGGGTGGAGGAGGGGAGGAGAGGGGCTCGGGAAGCTGGTGCAATGCGGTGCAAGTGCGCAGGGATGAGATGGCTGGAGATTTCGAGTTTGTTTGATGTCGTTGGCCAGGCCCAGAGAGAGTCGCGACTTGTATGTGCACCGAGATTTGCCGGTGGGTTATGTACCCCTCCCACTCTCACAGTTACGGTCAACGTCTTCCTTCCTTTAGACATTTACGAGTACCTTCCGGGTTGCTCCTGCCTGTCTGGCCTGAGAAGATGTATGACTACAGAGGTACTTTACCTAGTTACAATGCAAGGTTGATTCGATTCGATCGAGAGAATAGAAGGAGCTGATGGACGTAGGCACTGTAGACATGTTACCTAGGCAGGAAGAAAGGTACTTTGGATGAATGGGAAAGAAGGCAGAGACGTGACTTCCTCGGCATGCCTATCTCACTCAGCTGAACCTTCCTCGGAAAAGGAGAGGGCAAGAGCTAGGGTCACCCACAGGCACCAGCTGCATCAGCGCTGCACCTGGTCCTGCTGCACTTGCTGCACCTGATGTCAACTCGATGGGTTACAGCTTCCATCCATCTTGGAAAGAGCCCCCGGTGCATCTTGTTCCTTCCCAGTTGCCAGGTTCCCCAGGCTGAGTCTCTACCGCAGTAATAGTAGGTAGGTAGGTAGGAAAGTGCCAAACTGTCAAATTGCATGCCTTTTCCCTCATTCGCATCATCGCAAGCCTTAATACCTTGTCTTAGTAATGCATATTGGGCCTGCTCTTCTTCAACCAGCAGGCCTGTGACGATTCCTTTGCTTCGTCCCTAATCAGACTGCGAGATTCACATCCCCACGACAGGCTACAGATGCCTTGGACGGAATACGACAGCCTCAAGACCGCGGCCTCCGAGACTTCCTATCACTCCGTCTTCCAACGCCAGCACAAGCACAAGCACAAGCAACAGCACCACCAGACCCAAAATAACCCCGGGAACACCACCCCAAACTCGCCAAGACCGCCCCAAGTACCGAGCCCAATCATCCTCTCTGCTCTACGGCGCCTCTAATGCCTGAGCTGGCTCTAATTACACATCAAGACTTCCAGCTTCGCTTTCAAGCTTCTCGGCTCCCCTTTCCAAGCACCCGCCGTAACGCCCATCCCTACTAGCTGTCTTGACTCTTACACAGTAGGCTCCCTGTCTCCCAAGGCATGTCACTACGGCTTACTCTGTACAGTAGTCCCTCTCCACCAGAGACTCTCCCTCCAATACCGTCCAGCATAAACTCAACGAGACAGACTCTGGATGACTCGCCTGTACGGATATCCCATCTTGAACAGACGAACTGGCCGCCGCCGCTGTTTGCGCTCTCTTGCCACATTACTGCTCGCCGTCTGCCCGTCCTTCGCTGTCATGACCTGCAGTAACACGACATGGCATTTCCTCTCGCTCGCAGCCGGTGGGTGTGCATCATCTCCGTCTAAACTTTCCAAGCACCATGATAGTCCTACCCAGACATTCTGACGTGCTGTAGTCGGATAGAAAACCAGACTTCTTATTCGACCAGCACTACCTACCTACGTCTCGATCCCCTGCGGTGCCTGGCCTAGGGATCAGGGAGCAATTTTCGGGAACGAAGTCTACGGCTGTACTCACTACTCCGTTCGCAAAGCTCATCGTTGCCTCCGTCATGTTCAAATCATACCACGCCTCCGTGTCACAACGCTCTAAAAGTCCAGAAATCCCACCAACGTGGATGGCGCCAAACGATAGCTGAAGGTAATGCGCCAAGCTATCTAACGCATCTGGCGGTGGTTCCCAAGTGTGCTCATCAATCCTCTATCAGCTCCGGCAGCAACATCCTACCTACAAGTTCAGTCTGCAGATACCCCGTCGATTACGGGTTGGTTCGCACCAAGCAACGGAACCAAGAATCATACGCTTCCTTCATCGCCGTCGATGCACTCTCACGTCTGCCCAGCCGGCCCTCCGTGTGCTAAGACTGTAGCCTTCGCCGCCTTCACTCGACTCTTTGCAACTTCACCCTCCTCTCCCGCCCTCTCGGCCACTCGTCCACCTCCAACAAGCTCTTGGCAAACCACTAAGGCATGTCGGCCAATCTTGATTCTTCCCCCGATTCCTGGCAAAAGCGAAAGAAGAGAATCAGAACAAGCATTCGAGTCGGTGTGCGCGCGCCGCTCCAAGCTGCTAACTCGCCTGCGAACCTTGCTTCTTCTCATTTCTTCTCGTTAATGAGATGGCATGCTTCGTCTCTAGGCCCCGGTCTCCGACTTTAGAATGATTCGACCCATCCAATTCAATCCACACTTCGTGCCCAACCAGACGCCAAGCGAGAGCCAAGCCAACCGTATCTCTTTGCCTTTCTTCCGCAACCTTTTCGTTTCTCTTTCACGTTTGTGAGATAGCTCAAATTATTAGTCCGACGCCTGGCTCGATCCCGTATTGGAAATAGGGACAGCGGCTCATTCCCGTAACCTCTCTTTCAGCGCTCAAATCTCTTGGCCAGGACCCATCAATGTCGCAGGAAGCCGTCTTGGTCGCAGGGATACAATTTGAGGGGTCGGCTAGACCACACTGCGGATACACGCTGCAGACGAGACAACGACGCAAGCCTTGGGAAGGAAATAGAGAACAAAAGGGGATGCACTCCCAAGACACCAAGCCGGCAGGCACAAGCGGTCGGGAAAAGAGGGAGCCCATGCCAAGGCGAAACGAAGACAACGTCCACTATTTTGCCTTTCCACGCCATTCGGCACCCATTGCAGGCTGCAATGATGCCATTCGCAGCCCATTCTCCCGCCCAGAATTCCGTCCCGATCTTCCGGTGTTGCTTTTGCGGTTTGGCCTTGAAATCGATAGCCTCTCCGCTCTTGTTCATGTATCCGTACTACTTCTCACCGACGTGGTCCCCGCTAAAACAGGAATCGCCATATGCACCCTGCAGTCTCACCGAAGCAGACGGGCAAGGTCCTCTATCTGGCGCGAGCTGATGGACCAGCCAAATCACCATATCAAGCCACGGGGTAGCCAGGGGAAGGCGTATGCTCGCTATCTATCAAATATCAACTCGTCAATGTTGCACGGCACGGAGACCATGGACCATCTAGTAAGGTCGAAAACACAGCATGCTCCCACTGACATCTCCGTCGGTCAACGGAGGAATCAACCGGAAATTCCGAGAGATAACGGGTTTCCAACAGCTCGCCAGAGGCAGCTCAATGTCCTGAATTTGTCGATGCGTCTCGATATCCTGCATTGTCGTATGTCGATATTAACCTACATTGGATGGATTGTAAGGTCTGGCAGGATCGCTTGCCTGCGGCAAATGCCAATGTCTTGCGACAGGACGCATGCCGCAATGAAACATCTCGTCCAGCACGGCGTCCTGCTTGCGTTGTGCAGCATCCCTATCTGACGTTCAACTGACACCAACCAGGTAGAGCGCCTCATGCCGGCCAAGCCCATCGAGCGTACACTTTGGCAACCTCATCGCAGAAACCCACGCAGAATTCCACGATTGCTTGCGTAAGTTCAAACGTAATGCTGCGTACTGACTGACATGCATGCCGATCGGCCTGCAATAACCGAGCTCCAAGCGTTCGTCTTCCATGTTCTCGTGCCCGTTTGTCCCAGTATCCCAGTCACTGGTTCGGAGGCTGCTGCAAGACGGTCCAAAAAAGACGACGTCAAGCGCGACTCGTGATCCCAACTACTCGCTGCTCCAGACTCACATCCGTACGACCCCAACAATCTTGGCAATCCTAGGACAGCCAGCATCACGCACCCACACCCGCACAAGCACGCACACAGGGCGAAATCTGACTCGCAGAGGACACAGCCAAGACACAAGAGCACAAGTTTAGGGCAGCTAGGGAGAAATAACGTGAGACACCGTCCAAGATTAAACGTCTAGCTCTAGTAGGTGGCACATGCTCGACTACCAGCCACTAGGAAAACGGGAATCAAGCTCCAGTTTCCTTGCGGACCATCCCGTCCCCGTCCCGACCGATAATTTCCCCGGTCTACCGACGCGGCTTCGGTACGGAGGCACTACCTAGATTGGACTATACTCCCCGGCAGGCTCCGCTCAGAGTGCTTTTTATCATATCTGAGCATCATCGTTGAGGTATCCTTTCCTCGGGAGGGGAGGGGTATCTATCGGTCGCTTCAGTCTGATTGAACAACCATATCTCGTTTTCGATGCGCGCCATGAACTATGAAGCCTTCTCGTCGCCTCATGCTCTACACTTTCCCCCAGCACCGTCTTATCGACTGCCCCCAACAGCTCGTAAAAGGAGTTTTTCGTTGCCTCCGAGGCAAGTACTATAGTGAGAGATGCGATGGTTCCCCAATCGCGTTTCGAAAAATTTTGCTCCACTTCGGCAAAGAGATTCCTCTCGATAGTGGTTTCCGCCGACCAGTTTTGTGCGGGCAACGTTGCAACCTTCCCCAGACAACCTGCCCTTGGCATACACCTTGTCCGGCTTCCTATCAGGTTCGACTCCCGCAAGCCTAGCGGGGAAGCGGGCAGGTCGCTGCAGGCATATCGCGGGAAATATTGAAAAAGACGATCATCAACTTTGCATATCCGCAGCGTCTCGACACTTGTCAAGAGGATCGGCGCATACTGAAGAGCTCTTGTTGTTGTCATTGTTATTTGCTAGGGAACCCCGCCTTTAACTACCAAGCGATGAACTGAGCGGCTCGGATCTCAATGACACTGGCTGACCTGGCTCCCTTCAACGGGGACAAGTCCTAGTAATTTGACTATGTTATTTGGATCATCTGCTACCGACTTTGGGTCCGTTAGCACACGGGCTGCTGTCGCGAGTACACTTGGCCACGAAGAGCTTCGGATGGACGTTTGTACTTTGAATTCTAATTATTCCCCTTGGTTCACTTCATCCCGCCCAGCCAACCAGGTCCAGGTGTTCCAGGAAGCAAAGACGCCTGAACGCCATAACAATGCGAGCATCCCTCTATCGGGCCCTCCCATTTCTTCCCAAGTGCTTTTTCTTGGCCACTTCTCTCTGCGCCCTTGTCTTTTTTTTCTCATCCTCGTCGCACCCTCCGACCTCGAATCCACAGGTAACGTCAAGTGGATGAGGGTGGGAGTTTCCACCACCTCTCGTTGGCAGATTCCTGGTAACTACACGCATTCGCATATTGCCATTTTTGCCAACATGCACACAAACACCCCCGCCTGGTAGTTTGCTACCAACCCGTTTTCCTTTTGTCTTCCTCTCGGCCAGCTGGTCGTCCATTTTGCCTTGCTGGGTTTATAGGGCCCGAAGCGTATCCTTTACGATCGCTCAAGCGTACGTGCGGGACAGGTTGCGGAGGTACCAGTCGACCAGCTTGCGGCCAACCTTAGCTTCCGAGATGTGAATCAGGTCCTAGAATGTGATGATTAGCATGTTATTGTGATAATAAGCAGCTCGTATTGGAAGCTGCAGTTTCTCGGAATTACTTACACCCTGCATAGCGTAGTCCAGGTCGCTGACGTTGATGAGGTCGCCGTCCAACAGGCTGGGGTGGTCAGTCCAGCGCAACTGCTTGGTGCGCTGCTTGTTGACGAGGAGCCAGGAGCGGAGCTCATCGGGCTTGACCTCGAGGAAGCCGGCCAGCTTGTTGAGGTCCATGGTGGTGTAGAGGCGGAGATAGGACTTGACGGTGGGGCTCATCATGTTGATCTTGACCTCCTCCATGAAGACGGCGAGGTGGTGCTCGACGGGGTCGATGTTGGACTCGGGGTTCTCAAAGTCTGGGGGCACGGGGGAGATGAACTTGGGGCAGGCGGAGCGGAAGAGCTCCTCGAAGATGGGGAGAGACTCGGGGCCGCCGCGCTGGAGCTTGAGGAGCTGGTCGCCGTACTTCTCGCGGAGGGCGGAGTGGATGGTGTCGTCGAGGCGGGG
>JFBX01000502.1:254050-300579 GCA_001563135.1 Colletotrichum simmondsii | reverse complement strand
GTGTCGTCGAGGCGGGTGGGGTGGAAGGCGACGCAGATGGCGATGAGGGCGTACATCTGGTCGTTCTTCTTGGTGATGGAGTCGTACTGGGCGTTCTTTTGGAAGTTCTTTGTGCGGGAGACGTAGACGAGGATGTGGGAGAACATCTTGATGGCGTCGGCGTAGCGGTGCATCATCATGTAGGAGAAGCCGACGTAGTAGTAGGTGGTGAAGTGGGCGGCCATGACGCGGGCGAACATGGCCTTCTTGTTGAGCTCAATGTCGTCGAGGGTCTTGAGGGCGAGGCTGAAGTCGCCGAGGAGGCAGTGGACGCGGAGGAGACCGATGATGGAGAAGTAGCCCAGCATGCGGTAGAGGTTCTTGGAGCCGTACTCGCCCGCGACGGCCATGGGGTCCTCGTTGCGGCGCATGGCGGCCAGCTGCTCGGTGATTTGGGAGCGCTGGATGAGGGAGTAGAGGACGTTGAGGACCGAGTAGCAGCCCCAGGTGTTTGGGTTCTCCTTGAGGACCTGCATCTCCTCCTCGTTGTTGCCCTGGCGGGCGATGCGCATGCGGTAGGACGAGAAGGAGTTGAACTGGTAGATGAACTCGTCGATGACGTCCCAAGCCCAGTAGTACTAAAGACATGTTAGCATGGTCCCACCTGATTCATGTGTGCTGATGCTATCGCGACGGCATAGCTTCGGGTGGAGACAGAAGCAAAGAGACTACAGGAAGCTTACCGAAGGGGGCTCGAGGTCGACGGGACCCTCGCTGTTGAGGATGAAGTGGAACAGGCTGCAGTAAGAGTCGTAGCTCTGGAACTTGACCTCGAGGGGCGCGGAGAAGTCGAGGGGTTGGGCGGCGGCGGCGAGGCGCGACTGGATGTCGTCGGTCTGCTGGGCCATGGTCAGGGAGTTGACCTGCTCGAGGTCCTCGCCAATGTTGTCCTCATACTGGACCTGCTCCTTGTAGTCGTTGACGAGGGCCTCCTCCTCGACGTCGCTGTCGTCGTCGACGCGGACGGGCCGCTCTCCGTTTTGGTAGCCGCTCATGGTGGGTGGTGTGGCTTTTTTCGGTGAAGACTATTCCCACACGAAAGGATGTGTTAGGAATAGAAATTGAAAAATAAGAAAAATTGACGAAAGGTTCCGAAAGAGGAAGGGCGCGGCGAGAAGTTGGCGATGTCTTCAACCTTCGAAGGGGGAGTTGGGAGGACAGATGGGCGGTCGGGTTCGGAGGGGGTTCGCCTCGAGAGGTGTGGGGTTTTCGGGCGGACGAGTCGAAAATTTCCTTTTCGCTGGCTAATCCCGCGGGGGCTTTTGCTGAGGTTATCGCAGGCACCGTTTGGGTTTGGGAGAGAGGGGCCAGTGAATTTTTGGCGAGTTAGGGTTTGTTGCACCCTCGGTAGAGCGATGTGTGGGGATGAAGCCGATGAATAGCCTTGGGTTGTAGATAACGGAGGTAATGCAGTTAAACCATAACGGAGGGGTTCTGATGGCTTTTTTTCTGTCAATGCGTCGTTGGAGGGGTTGAATGTATTTTTTGGCGGGGTCAGTCCGCTGAGGTAATTCCAACGTTGCCTGTGCCTGCCCTGGAGGACATTCCCCCCTCCATCTCCAAGAGACGAAGGAGGGAAAAGAGTTGCATAGACACACGCGCTATACAACATTACTCATCACTGCGCCAGTTTGCTCGGTGCATCCACCTCATCTTCTTTGGGATACCTCAGAACCTCCCAATACACATTCAAACTCAGGCAATACCAAGGACAAGAGTCAGAGTCACCCTCATCCGTGCAAAACTTCCAACATCAGAGTGGCGAATCAGAGCCGTCTTTTCGTCCTGCTTCTGACCTGAACTCCCAGTTTGGGTCGGCCTATTAGTCACAGACCAGGGCCAGTTTAGTCGCCGAATCATCATCAACTCACTCAGGTACTCGCTACTTTTGCCAAAGACCCCCAGTCAATAACGACATCATCTGCCTCGGGCAAACAACAACACTCAGCACTGGCTTGCATATACCAGCCAAGGGAGGGAGGCATCACACAGCCCCTCAGACCTGCTTTCTCATTCACTCTGCTTCTTTCATCTGGCATTGCTTTCTGTCCATAGATCTTTTGATACCCCCTTGAACCCCTCTTCTGCCACTCTTCCTTCATCACATATCCGCCCATCATGCCTGTTGTAACTCCCGACAAGCTGGCTAGCCTGCAAAGGCATGCCGTGGATGTGCGCAACGTAAGTTCTCATCTCATTATCACTCAAGTCTCTCAGTGACTGACCGCAACCAGATCTGCATCCTGGCCCACGTTGATCATGGCAAAACATCACTGACAGACGCCCTTTTGGCAACAAACGGCATCATCTCACCCAAACTCGCCGGCAAGATCCGGTACCTCGACTCCAGGCCCGATGAGCAGCTTCGAGGCATCACCATGGAATCCTCCGCCATCTCCCTCTACTTCTCCATGCTGAGGAGATCCGCACCCGACGCCGAGCCCGAAGCCAAGGAGTACCTCATCAACCTCATCGACTCGCCCGGCCACATTGACTTTAGCAGTGAGGTCTCCACCGCCTCGCGCCTGTGCGACGGCGCCGTCGTGCTCGTTGACGCCGTCGAGGGCGTGTGTAGTCAGACCGTGACCGTCCTGCGCCAGACGTGGACCGAGAAGCTCAAGCCCTTGCTTGTCATCAACAAGATTGACCGACTCATTACCGAGCTCAAGATGACGCCTGCCGAGGCCTACACTCATCTCAGCAAGATTCTCGAGCAGGTCAACGCCGTGCTGGGAAGTTTCTTCCAGGGCGAGCGTATGGAGGAGGATCTCAACTGGCGCGAGCGGATGGAGGAGCGCGTCCAGGCGGCGGCTGCCAAGGAGGCTGGCCTGGATTCCATGACCGAGTCTGGCGAGCTACAGTTCGAGGAGCGTGACGACGAGGATCTCTATTTTGCGCCGGAGAAGAACAACGTCATTTTCAGCAGCGCCATTGACGGTTGGGCGTTTACTGTCCGCCAATTTGCCGGCTTATATCAAAAGAAGCTCGGCATCAAGAGAGATGTCATGGAAAAGGTGCTATGGGGTAGCTTCTACCTCGACCCCAAGACAAAGAAGATTCTGGGCCAGAAGCACCTCAAGGGGAGAAACCTCAAGCCCATGTTTGTGCAGCTGGTGCTGGAGCCTATCTGGACCGTCTACCAAGCCACCGTTGGCGGCGACAACAACAGAGGCGACCCCGCGTTGCTGGAGAAGATTACAAAGTCCCTCGGACTGACTATCCCGCCACACATCATGCGCTCCCGAGACCCCCGCCTACTCCTGACCACAGTCTTTGCGTCCTGGCTGCCGCTCTCGACGGCCATGCTGGTTTCCGTTATCGAATCTCTGCCATCACCGCCCGTTGCGCAAGCGGAGAGACTGCCCGAGATGCTGGAAGATGTCCCCGGCTCAGATGCCATCAACGAAGAGATCAAGAATGCCATGATCTCCTTCAAAACCGGCCCGTCGGACCCCGTCGTGGCCTACGTCAGTAAAATGGTTTCTGTCCCCGAAAGCGAACTCCCCCACAACAAGCGCAAGCCGGGCCAGTTGACCGCAGACGAGGCGAGAGAACTCGCCCGCAAGAAGAGAGCAGAAGCGGCTCGCGCCCAAGCCGCGGCACCTTCCAGCGGAAACGGAATCAACGACCTTACGACGGCGCTCGAGGAGGTCAACCTGGACGGCTACGCTCCTGAGCACGAAGAGAAGGAAGTCGACCCCGAGCACCTCATCGGCTTCGCCCGCATGTACTCGGGCACCCTCTCCGTCGGCGACAGCCTCTGGGTCATCCCTCCCAAATGGTCTCCCGCCAACCCCAATGCCCAGCCCTCACCAAAGCAAGTCACCGTCACAGCGCTCTACATGCTCATGGGCCGTAACCTCGAGTCCCTCGACTCCGTCCCAGCAGGCGTCGTCTTCGGCATCGGCGGCCTCGAAGGCCACCTCCTCAAGAACGGCACCCTCTGCAGCCGCCTCGACGGCGCCGTCAACCTCGCCGGCGTAGCAGGTACATTGGGCAAACCCATCGTCCGCGTCGCCCTCGAGCCCGTCAACCCTGCCGACCTCGACAAGATGATCCACGGCCTCCGCCTCCTCGTCCAGTCCGACCCCTGCGCAGAGTACGAGCAGTTCAGCAGCGGCGAGCACGTCCTCCTCACCGCCGGCGAACTACACCTCGAGCGCTGCCTCACGGATCTCAAGGAGCGCTTCGCCCGCTGCGACATCCAGGCCGGCGCCCCCATCGTGCCCTACCGCGAGACCATTGTCCGCGCCGAGGAGATGCGACCCCCCGCGAACAAGGACCTCGGCCGCGGCGTCGTCGTCGGCACCACTTCCTCCAAGCAGGTCTCCATCCGCCTCCAGGTCCGTCCTCTGCCGTCTGACGCCACGGACTTCCTCCTCAAGAACGGCGACGTCATCAAACGCATGTACTCTGATCGCACACCCGTCACCAACAACACCACAGCCGAAGAAACCCAGGGTACTGAAGGCACAGGCGCCACCGCCCCCGGCGAAGAAAAGATCGACGTCGACACAGACCTGACAGCCGCAAAGACAATGTCCCTCGACGACTTCAAAACCGGCCTCCAATCCGCCCTCGAATCCTCCCGCGGCGGCCGCGAGCACTTCAAATCCGCCATCGACCGCATCGCCGCCTTCGGCCCCCGCCGCACCGGCCCCAACATCCTCATCGACGCCACAAAAGAAGGCCTCCTCGCAAAGCTCTTCTCCTCGTCTTCTGAACGCGACGGCTCAGCAGCACCCCAAGCAGACGAAGCCCTCCACCCGGCCCACGTAGCCGACAAGATCCCCTACGCCTTCCAGCTCGCCACAGCCCAGGGACCCCTCTGTCACGAACCCGTCCGCGGCATCGCCGTCTTCCTCGAAGACGTCGTCATCAACCCCACCGAAGACGAGTCCTCCGCCCGCGACCGCCTCCCCCGCCTGACGGGCGAAATCATAAAGACCTTCACGTCCTCCCTCCGCTCCGGCATGCTCGACTGGTCCCCGCGCCTGATGCTGGCAATGTACACCGTCGAAATCCAAGCCTCGACGGAAGTCCTGGGTCGCGTCTACGACGTGCTCACCCGTCGTCGCGGGCGCGTCCTCTCCGAGGCGATGAAGGAGGGTACACCCTTCTTCAGCATCAACTCTGTGCTACCGGTGGCCGAGTCCTTTGGCTTCGCGGACGAGATGCGGAAACGGACTTCGGGCGCCGCGCAGCCGCAGCTTATTTTTGCGGGGTACGAGGTGCTTGACCAGGACCCCTTTTGGGTTCCGTTTACGGAAGACGATTTGGAGGATTTGGGCGAGTTGGCGGATAAGGAGAACGTGGCCAAGAGGTACATGGATGGTGTGAGGAGGAAGAAGGGGTTGTTGGTTGAGGGTAGGAACGTTGCTAGGGATGCGGAGAAGCAGAAGACTCTTAAGAGGTAAAGAGTGTTTGTCGTGGGTTCGGGGAACGTGGTTGGTGGTTTAGCATTGAAGTTGGTTTCGGTAGAGGTAGCGTGTGGATAATTGGGGGAACAAAAGGATATAAAATATTGGTCACTCACTTTCTTTCAACCATACCTATTCTTGTGAATTTCTCATGTTTCATTCACCATCTGTCGCCCCCCCAGAGTGAGTGCCTTGTAATGAGGCATCAACTCACCCATCAAGACAGCAGCAAACATCGTGAGAACATCATCTTCCACTGACACCTACAGCCACGACTTGAGAAACAACCGCATATTGTATACTTTTGTATTTCGATTCCCTTGCCTATCATCTATGTTACCCACCTCACACACTTCATCGAGGGGGGAGTCCAATGTCAACATCTCCCATCACACACTCCACGACAGCAGTCAAAACCGTTTCAATCGTCAGACCCATCCTACGTTCATTTTAAACCACCACACACCCTTGGTAGCAAAGAAGAAAAGAATATGAGCCAGCTCGCCATCATTTTTTGGTATCGAATGGGGGGGGTCGTGGTAGATGAGTTGAGAGGGAGAGAACGACCAAGTTGAGAAAAAGGAAGGGAAGCGGACTTGCAGAACACATCTCAAAAAAAGGGTTTACGAGCGTGAATAGTCATAAAGAAACGTGAACAAGCCATCCGTCTGGAGGAGAACTTCATAACTCAGGGCGAATCATCTATCGTTGCACGCAAAACAAGGAGGGGAGAAAGAGGAGGAGAAAAGAGTAAGTAGAACTTTGGTTGAGAATTTTTGTGTTTGGATTCCTTTGAAGCTCCTTGTTGTGACTAAGAGCTGAGTTGAATCCTGGCGGATCGGTATGGTAGGTAGGACTGTTACTTCGCTGGATCCCCAAGGACCCCCTTGGGCAGTGAAAAGGGTCTCGGGGATACAGCAGAGGAGAGAGGAAACAAAGGAAAAGTGAGCGAGAATAAAAAAACAACATGGTCATGAGCCCCCTTTTTCTTCCAACTTCCATGAGCCCTTTTTTTTAGTAACCACTTCGCAAACTCCGATGAATGCGTGCGAAAGTGCGCGCCTTCTCCAGTCGTTGAGCCGAGGAGACCTATCTTGCCCTAGGATGATGGCAAGCCACCTGAGCCAAAGACCGCAGAGGGTGCTGAGTAAAAAAGGAAAGTTTTTGTTTCCTTCAGCAGATCCATAGTGAGCCAGTTATTGTCGTGTCGAAAAGCAAAGTATCGAAATAGAGAATCCATGCCCATCAAGCCCCAAGTAAGCGGTTCGTGGCGTAAAGTCGTTCGTCAGAATCGTATTCGGAGTCGTCTGGGTATATGTGATGACGAGAAATATCGTCTAGGCCCCGCAAGCAAACACGTGGGAGCATCTTCTCGGCGATAATTGCCGACTCAACTGCGGCCTTGACCGCACTGGGTCCAACCGGACGCTGAAGGACGAACGGACTGTGCACGCCCACCTCCTAGGCAGTGCCACGGGGTCCAACATTGCGACGGCCCTTGTTGGGGACCGTGGTCCAACCATCGTCCTCCACGGGGGCAGCATCGCCAGACTCACTGCCAGCGGCAGCCGGAGCCTGCTTCTCGGCAGGGCCGTTGGAACGAGGAGGGCGGCCTCCCTCGAAGCGGCCACCACCACGGGGTCCACCACGTCCACCTCTGGGTCCGGTAGGGGCACCACGAGAGGCACCAGATGATCTCCAGCTGTTGGCCTCAGCAGCGCGAGACTTGGGGGCCTCCTTAGGCTCTCTTGGCTCCTTAGCTCTGACAGGGATCTTCTGCTCCTCAGATGTGCCGTTCTCCTTGTCAGCAGCAGTCTCCTGGGCGACCTCCTCCTTGGGAGCCTCAGCGGCCTCCTTCTCAGCCTTCTCCTTGGCAGCGGCCTCTTGCTCGGCCTTCTCCTCGGCTTCCTTAGCAGCAGCCTCCTTGGCAAGGCGACGCTCCTCCTTGGCCTTCTCCTCGGCCTCACGCTTCTCCTTGGCCTGTTGCTGCTTCTTCTCCTCAATCAGGCGCTCCTTTGCGGCAGTGTCGATGGGACGGGCAGCACCGAAGGGGCTGGCCTTGGAGTCAGTTCCGGAGGGAGACGTGACGTCGGGAGCCTCGGAAACGGTGCGCTTCGCCAAGTTCAACTTGGGACGGCCGACAGGGGCGGCGGGGGCGGCTGAAGGGGATGAAGGCGCCTCGCTGCCGTCGCGGGACTGGGCAGCATCGGGGCGCATCTTGGTTCTCCACTGGCTGTCGGTCTCGGCGGCAGTGGGGACTCTCTCGGGGCGGGGAGGACGGGAGTCCTGGCGGGGTCCCTGACCCTCACCCCAGGCGGCGGGGGACTGGCGGCGGTCGCGGAACTCGCGGGGTCCATCGTTGGTACGGGGACGGCTGCCATCGCGGGAGCCAGAGCCCTCCTTGGGAGCAACGGGGGAAAGGGGGCCTCGGCGCTCCCAGTTGCCAAAGTCGCGGACCTTTCCGTCGTCCTCACGGGGCTCGCGCGGCTCACGGGGGCCACGGCGCTCGCCAAAGTCGGAGGGGCGGCGATCGTTTCCACCACGTCCAGGCAAGTCGGGCAGGGGACCCTTGCGGGACCAGTCGCTGAAGTCGCGGTTGGATTCGCCGTCACGGTTACCACCACGGGCTTTGAAAATGTTAGCAGTCAGCTTGAGGATGGCTTCTGGATATGTACTCACGAGGATCGGCAACCTTGATTCTGATAGCACGTCCCTGGAAAGTCTGGCCATCCAGAGTCAAAGCCTGCTTCAGTCCCTCGAGATCCTTGAACTCGGCGTAGGCGAAGCCCTTGGGGCGCTGCTGCTCGCGGTCCTCGATAATGCGGACGCTGATGATGTCGCAGCCCTCGAAGAACTCGTTGACGGTCTCCTCGGTGGCATCGTAGGACAGGTTGCCAAGGTGGGCGGTGTAGGGGGGTCTCTCGGGGAGCTGCTGGGGAAGGTTCTCGCGGATGGAAGAGTAACCACCGTAGTCTCCTGTACACTGATTAGAGTTGTCTCTCATTTCCAACTATTCGAGATAGACTTACTGCGCTCGGGACGGTCACCGCGGTCACCGCCGCCGCTACCCCAGCCACCTTGGCTGGGGCGGTAGCCAGCGCGCTCGGGAGCGGGGAGAGCCTGAGTGCCTGTGAAGATGTCAGCGGGCAAGAAACGAAATACATGCGGCGCCAGGCTGGCTCGTGGAAGTGTGGCATACCGGCTACAAGGCGTTAGCATCCTCTCCCAATGAGGTGTTTCTGAGACAGCATTAACTTACTGTACGTATCCTCGACCTCATCAGCCCATGATCCGCCGTAGCCTATATAAAGTGTCAGTCGATGATGTACTCATCTGATAATCGAGCAAGAGATGAAGTGGGCGGTAGCAGTTGTCGAGGGAGCGTTTGTATAGGGAGGTATCGGAGGGGGTGCGACTAACTGGAGTCCTGCAGGAAGTCGCCAAGGGCCATCTTGACCTGCTCCTTCTTCTTGGGCGCTATGATGACACAGTTAGTCTTGGTACGGGCGGCAGACGTCGCAGCAGCTTGCGACAGCGAGCAGGGTAGGACGAACCCATGATTGCGGTGTTTAGACGGCTTCGCGCGTCGACTATGTTCGATGCGCGATGCGGGGAGTATGTAGTAAGAGCCGAACGGTACGGCTGTTGGTTGAAGATGCGGGTTTGGTGGGAGTGTTGGTGCGGAGAGGATTAATGTCCGAGGGATATTTCGCAGTGTCGTGGGGTAGGGAGACGTCGCCTAAGGAAAGGGATATCTCTTGACACCGGAGATGGAAAAGGTCTTTTTTAGACGATACGTCAGAGGGTATCGGAGACGTAGTAGACTTTTGTGAAAAACGGCCCAGCTTGCGGTGATTTGCTGGGGCTGGTGGTCTTTTGGGGGGGGAGGAAAGGGTCGAAGTTTTACCCGCGCAGCAGAGAGGCAGAGGGTGATTGAAAGTTTGTGAGGGTTGGACAATTTTCTCGAGGTGGCCAGGAGTGGGAGGCACTAGCCCCGCCGCGGCTTAGCTTACTTTTTCAACCTAGCGCCCCGCCAAAGACGCACGGGCCAGGACCACCGGGAAACCCCGTGATTGAACAATTCCCATAATGAAAGAGGGGCTCACAGCTGTTTTTTTCCCTTCTTTTCGAGCCCAGTGCTTCCAGTGACTTCAGCGGGGTGAGCCTTGAGGCCTCAGCGTTTTTCCCGCCTGTGTTTCCCCCTCCATCCCTCCCGTGCAGTACCTACCATCTAGGTATTGTATTCATCATTTCCCCTGCCCACCGCCCTGTGCTTGGCTGTGCTGTGATGTGCCACAGGTGGCCCCTTCACTGCTGTTGGCACCGTGGTACCTCAGCACCTGAGTTACCTACCTTAGGTACCTGACCTACGAAAGTACGTGTACAAGGTACAAGCTTGAGATCATCGACCTGGAAGGAGAAAAAAAGTGAATGATGTGCGCCTGCAGTTGACAATCACCCCCGCCTTTCTTGCATCTATCGGGTCTGCACGGTCCATTCTCGTTTTGAGCCGCACGAAACATTTGAACAACGTCGCTAACTCGCTTGATTAGTGCTCCCCCGTTTGATGCATGTATTGCACCCTTGCCCAAAGCTTCCAGAACAACCGACATATCTGATCGGGGCCCATCGACTATAAGCCACCTCATTGTCATCTTGTTCTGCTGCAAAGCAATCTTTTAGTCCTTTATCATGTCAGATGAGGCGAGGAGGGATGGCACAGAGGAGCCCAGACCAAGGCGGCAGCCTCGAGGTTTGCTGCCACCAGGGTTGGTCGACCTCTTGGGTCCGCCCCTGAAAGTTGGCGCCATGACTGGTAAGTGAGGACATCGGAGATACACTTTCATCAGATTGATCATCTGAGGGCTGTCTGTCTCGTCTCAATTCGGGTTGCAGTTCTATGGCTAACATCTCCAATAGGTACCATCGGTGTGTTCAGTGGCATTGCAGCCGGCATTATCCGGGACTCCACACCAGCTCTGTTCGCGGTAGCATCTGGTATTCAGTGGTTTGCCCTCGGTTCAAGTTACTGGCGTATGTTGCTGCAATCCCGATATTCTTTAATGAGAGTGTACTGAAATTTCGACTATAGTGTCGAGATCTGTGGTGATGGCCGCGTGGGGCGGCGAGGAAAAGCTGTCCAACTCATCCAAGATCCAAGCAAGTGCCCTTGCGGGAGGCACGGCAGGAATGGTCGGAGGACTGATTCGTGAGCACCCCTTTTTTCTGAGATATCAACAGTCTCTAACGCGCTCACTAGGTGGTCCGAAAAACATCATCCCCGGAGTCATTGTTTTCTCCCTCATCGGAGGAACGGGTCAGGCCTTTGTGAACACGTCGCAGGGCCGGCCAGAGGTCACGGAAAAGAAAAAGAGCATCTTCGAATCAAGTTGGAGCCCTCTGAAGAAGCTTTCAGACGACGACTACCGCGACATGATTGACGAAAAGATGCTCAGGATAGACGCCGAGATCGCTCTCATTGACGAAAAGATTGTAGAGCTTCGCGCGGCAAAAGCAGCAGCTCCTCCGCCGCCTCCGAAGGACGCACCGCAACCACCGGATGCTCGATAGTAGAGCATTGCGTTTGTTTACCACCATGTATAACTCTGTCAGCATTACAACCGTAAATTGTACCAACAAGCAAGACCGTATTTATTCATTTTTCACAGACGAGCGTTTCCAGACTTGTATTGAGGAGCCAACCTTTCCCACATGTACTAACATCCGTGCTGCATCATTTCGTTCATCGCGTAGCACTAGATGAAGATCTTGAGGAGTGTCAGATGGAGTTGCCCCCAACTCAAGATTACCCCTGGCATCATGATCATGCTGACGTTGATTGGCCAGACATGCATGCAACCTAGCCTCACGCTATTGGATACGTCCTCAAGAGTGAGCAGCTGCGATTCAAACGCTTCTCTCACATCAGCAACGGCACCATTTCGTAACAAACATTTCCAGATGTCAGGAACTTCATCGCCAATCGATGTATATATGACCAACTCGCAATGAGGCTAATCAATACTTCAACACTACAACTCGAAGACTTCTTCGACTCGGATCTCCCTAAATACGCCATCCTCTCACACACATGGGGCCCGGACGAGGTCACCTTCCAAGAGTGGCTGCTATGGCAAGAAGACGATCCCGGCTCCCGCAAGCGCACAAACTCCAAGCGCGGGTTCCAAAAGATTGCAAACACGTGCCGCATCGCCCGGCAAGAAGGCATCAGCTACGTCTGGGTCGACACCAACTGTATCGACAAGAAGAGCAGCGCCGAGCTCTCCGAGGCCATCAACTCCATGTTCGCCTGGTACCGCGGGGCGTCCATTTGTTACGTCTACCTGGAAGACCTCGAGCCCGGCGGGGCAGCGAGGGCTGATCTGCGTCAGTGCCGGTGGTTCACGAGGGGCTGGACGCTACAGGAGCTGCTGGCGCCCGCGGATATGACGTTTTACGATGGCACATGGGAGCCCATCGGGACCAAGGAGACACTGGCGTACCCCATTGCTTCCATCACGGGCATCGACGTCGACGTTCTTATCTACCCGCAGACCCTTTCCTCCGCCTGCGTCGCCAAGAGGATGTCGTGGGCGTCCAGCCGGCAGACGACGCGGACCGAGGACACGGCGTACTGTCTCCTGGGCATTTTCCAGATTCATATGCCTCTTCTCTACGGCGAGGGCCACGAGGCCTTTCGCAGACTACAGGAGGAAATCATGAAGGTCTCGACGGACCAGAGCCTCTTCGCGTGGGACTGGACCGAGAAGACGATGGACCCCCGCCGCGACCTCTGGGTCACTCTGCTGGCGCCGCATCCCTCTGCTTTTTCCGGGTGCGGGCAGGTTGTCAAGTGCAGGACCGCCGCGGACGACAACTGGTCCGTGGGAAAGGAGTTCACAATGACGAATCTGGGGCTCAGCATGACGCTTCCACTCATCAAGACGGCATCCTCGACAACGGTGTACGCGGCCATCAACTGCAGGCACGATATCAAGAATCACGACGACACGGTCATCTGCATCCCGCTTTGGACCACGTCCTTCACGTCGACGTTTGGACGGCACAGGTCGAGGCCGCAGGCGAACCTGCCGATCCCACTGGCTAACGTGTCGATGCCCGCCCGGTATGCTGCGCGCCGCCAACAGCAGCAGCAGTCCGGCCGCGGTTCTTCGGTCTCTGTTTCGTATTTCCCTCGCTTCTCGGAGCTGCCGGGCTTCAAGATGTCAAGATCCTTTCAGAAACAGGTCTTACCAGTGTACGATGCTGAGCCCGACAAGCCGCCAGAATTACTCTTCCAGCTGTTCTCGTCTAACGACGCGCTGGAGTCCTGGCAGGTGGGCGACGACGCGGAGGCTGATCCGCAGGAGTACTTACAGACGGCAGCGCACGCGAGCAAGACGTTTGCGAATAAGGAGGTTCACGCATTCTGTGTGAATCTCATAAATCACGGCGGCGGCAGTAGCAGCACTAGTAGCGGCAGTAATGGCAGTCGTAACGGCAACGGTGCCGGGCTCAGCAGGCCGCGGCGATGGTGTCTCATCATCATGTGGTGCGAGGCGTCCGGGTGGAAGAGAGTATTCTTCCGGGAGGACAAGGGCAAGAACCTCTCGCCGCCGCACGTGAGGAAGCGGTTCATGGACTTTTTGCTAGAGACGTCGTGGTTCGCGTTGCACGGGGATACTGCGACGTGTGATGGGTTAAAGGTTGAGGTCGGGATGAAGCATAATCCTCCGCGGGATGGGTATTGTCCGGTTGTGCCATTGTATTTTGATAAAGACCGTTAATTGGATTGATTCAACCGCGTTGATCTGAAGACGGGGAAAAGAAGGCTGGCAGTTCAGCTAGCTAATATGAGTAGGTAGCTATGATGACGGGTAGAGATGTCATGCCGCTGGAGCTAGAATATGGTCGGGCATGACTCGTTTTTAGAGTCGCCATTGACTTGGCAGATAGCTTCGACGTTGGCTAGCTTGGTCCCTTGGTAGCTCCCGATGTTCTAACGGTCGGGTTTGCTTGACGGGCTGGATATTTGGTAAGTAGGAAGAAAACATATGTTTCGAGATTCTGCATGTATATGATATACCGGAACACAGTCACAGACTCTGGGGTCAGACTTTAATCCATAATCCTGGTTCCCAGAGGTTGTCCAAAGGCACGTTCGAGCTTGGCTAGATCTGGGTGAGGGGAGGCTGAAATTCACAATGGGGGTAGGAAAGGCTCCTGGTCCTTGCACGTATCCATGCGCCCTGTCGTGCTCACCAGATCTCACTCACCGAGACCATATCTCGGTCTACGATACAGGTCTCTGCATATAAGTTCCTCGTAAGTCCGATGGCTTACATCAGGTCAGGGAGGAAGGATATTGGGGGAGGCGCGCTTGCTCCACGTGCTAGATCCTTGGAGCAGCCCTTAGCTTCGGCGATATCAAGGGCAAGGGCCGAACGATCAGGCACAGGCACAGGCACAATACTTTGAGGCGTAAGGCGATGGTACCGTCCGATGCAGCGGCGCATTGATGGTTGAACTTTGAGCACGGCCCCTCGTTGATGCAAGTGTTTAGTGTTAGTGATGCAAGTAATTGTTGAATTCAAGGTTGATGGAGGAGGATCTCCGATGAGCTGCATTGGCACCTGGGCGGCTGGTACCACGCGGTGGCTGGCAGGTGAGGTGGATACCAGGCGAGCGGGAGTTCCCACTCTGAGAGGCTGAGGAGCCAATGGAGATTGGGTAAGGCCGGAAGTGGCCGAGGATGGGATTTGCATCGATTGGACGGGGACTCGGGAGTGAAGGAGCCATAACTCCGGGCCTTTACACTTATACGTCTACGTACCCTCCCTTAGCTAAGCAAGGTAAGGTACTTGTTTGACAATTGGACACATTCCCACTCCACCGCGTCGCTTCTCTCGATATGCACCATGACATATTTCCTGTCATATAATACCTAACTTAGAGAGAGAGACTACATGACTTCCTACCATCTTGGTTCAATGGCTATCAATGAAAGTGGATGAAATGCTGACCACGACTTCATTTCCACCCGCCAAATTCCCCAACAGCCCTGTTCCTGGATTCCGCCGCCCCCGTCCGTCCCTGTGCAATCCCAAGCCAAGCTCAGACCGAACCGTGCTTGTCCCCATTCTGTCTAGACCCGAGTCTTACCAATCGTTCCTGTCTCTGGTCATCGCACTAATTACCAGTAATAATTGTGGCTATTGGAATTCATTTGTGTGTATCCGTACTCTGTCCAAATGGGTTGGTATTGCTCTGAGCTTGACTAGGTACCTCAGCAAGCTTAGCTACATTTACCTACCTTAGCTGAGGTACGCCATCGCGCCGTTTATCGCCCATAAGCTCCATTGCATCTCATCATTTCTTGAGCTATCCGATCATCCGGGCCAATCCTCACCCACACCCACAGACGAGACGAGTACAAATACCGCACCGCTACTCCGGTGCCCAGGAGTCGGAAGTACCCCCATTACCTGGAGAGAAGAAGACTGGAGACTGCAAACTGGAGCACCTCGGGAATAGGAGCAATCTGCTATTACTCCTGTCATCCAGAACCGGCAGCAGGGTTCCGTGTGGACAGCCGCCGCCGCCTCGTGCCGAGCAATAAGAAAACGACAAGGGCTTAGACGAACGACGTCTTCTCGCATTTCGCCAACCGCGAGTCCCAATTCCTCCGCCAATTCCTGGCTCATACCTGGGCACTCCGTAGCGACGACCTACCTGGACTGCGTCACTCTTCTGCAAGACAAGACGAGCGAGACCTGCATCATCCTCCACCAGCACCTCCGATCCGCACCTTTGCCCTCCATTTTGCTTTGCTCTCTCTTTATACTTTCGTTCTCTACCATAGGCAAAATCCTACGCGCCCAATCTAAGCCTCTTTCAATTAATTTTGGTTCCGCCCGCCGTCCCCAACGAAACGTGCTCTCTCTCGGTCTCTCCATCTCCGCCCTGCACCATATCGCAGCCAGATTTACCCCAAAACCTCCCACCAACATCCCCATTTCCGATCCCACCACATTTCCATTCTCCCTTTCGGGCCAGCCAAGGGATCCGATCATCAGTCTCACCCGCCACCATCCGCACCTGCAACCGTCTGCGCGTCGATTTCTTGAACACTCGCGATCGACCAACCACGCTAGCTAGCTAAACTGTACATTTCCGTCGACAACTGTAACCGCGAAGGCGCCGAAACTCTGCTGTCCCAAAGCCGAGTGTTACCTCTCTACACCCACGAAACTGCTACCCCCAAGGACCGTTGATCGACGACATGGCGCGCTCGGATTGTAGGAAACGGAGATAAACGTGCGGGATACCATAGAGATCTGGGTCTTTTCCAGGTACGGCCGGCCTGACCTCTGCGTCTCCATTTCAACTACATGGGCTCCTTCTCCGTGTACTATTCGTATTCACGCTACTTGCGCTGGAAATGTTGGGAAGCTGACGTTGTCTTAATGGTGGTGGTGATACAGATACCGAAGCGAGCCACCGATCGCCCGAGTCGTTCTGCCGACTCACTATGGCTCTGCTCAATCCGACCTTCCTCTTCGGCGTCGTCGTCCTCCTCTACCTGTCCTCCTTTATCCTCTTCGCCGTCGTTCGAATCCTCACCGGCGTATCGATCCAGCGAATCGGCTACTTTTCCCTCCGGAGACTCGCCTACACCCCACGAGATGGATTCAAGATTGAGGTTCGCGGCCTCGGGCTCAACGTCCACCGCCCGACCTTTGCCCAGCCCACCTGGCTGAGCGTCGTCATCAGCGAGCTCACCGTCACGGTCGACATCCGCGAACTCGACGGCAAGAAGGGCGAGGACAGCTCAACCGATTCCGACAGCAGCACCGACGCGGAGGAAGAGCCGGAGGTGCCGGCCGCCGAACAGCAGGCCAAGGTGCCACTAATACGTCGAAACGGCGGACCCCCGCCCCGGAGCGAGACATGGAAGCACTTGATGAAGCTCAAGGACCGGATGAAGAGGGCGCACCGCAAGCTCAACTGGCTGCGGATGGTGGACGTCGTCGCTACGAACTCCACGATCAAGGTCGTTGACGTCGGCGACGTCCAGTTTGGAAGCTTGACCGTCGCCGTCGACACGCGGCGCAAGATGGTGGACCGCGCTCGCTTCTTCTTCCAGGCTCGCAACGACAAGAACAAGCAGAAGCAGCGGCAGGCGGAGTGGATCATGACGCTGCGCAGTGTTCTGTTCACGCCCGAGGGCAAGGAGTCCCTCGAGGTTCTCGACAATGCGACGCTGAATATCCATGGATTCTTATACGAGGCGCTGGATGGGCTGCGGGACGCTGCGATTGCCCTCAAGCTGGGCCGTGTTCATATACCCTACGACGACGTGCGCGTGTGCGCCGATCGCTTCAAGCAGTGCAAGTTGGCCGCGCGCTCGTCCACTCTGTCCGACGAACCAGCCGACGTCTTTATGGATAAGGTCATACACGAGGTCGCCCAGCCTGGGAGCACCAACCAGGATCTAATCCAGACCGTGTCCGATTCCAAGGAGTTTGTCAGTTCCATCTTGAGGGGCGTTAAGGAGGTCCAGTTTGCAGTCAGTTTTGTTGGCATGACCAAGAGGGTGGAGTCCGTCAAACCTAGTGCCAAGCCCGTCTTGTTGAATGCGTCGATGAAGGAAGTTGGTATAGACTTGCACCGTTTGGATCCCAAGTCACCGTCACACAGGATGTACTTCCCGTCCAAGGATATCGCCCACGAGGCTCTCGCCGCGGCCCTGTCCATCTCCGTCGGTGTCGACGACGGCGACGGGAAACCCGAGAGGCTGCTTTACATCCCCATGGCGACAACGACTGTCAAGACAACGCTGCCGTCCAAGACAGTTGAGATGGCGCAGGATGTGGGAGCCGAGGAGAGAAACGCAAACATACTGTTCGCTAATTCCGTAGTAACTTCACCCTCGGTGGATCTCGACCCTCGCCATCTGCCGCTCCTCGTCGCCATGCTGAAGCCAAAATCCTCCAAGAGATCACGATCTAGCCGTCAACCGCGGCATGTGCTCATATCACGACTCCTGCCCAAGGCTAATATCAAGTTCACCATGCACGAGCCCGTTCTCCGTGTCGCCCTGCCCGCAGTCGACCAGCACGCGGCGCCCGACGACTTTGACCTCATCATATCCTCCATTTCGTCAATCTCACTCGACATGGAATCGTTTCATTCCACGGTGGAGGACCTGCACTACTCGCTCGCGTCAACCATGAGGATCCAGTCGCACGAACTGTACTATCAGACGTCATCGAGTAACCGATTCGACTTGATTCAGACAGAGTCCTTCGAGCTTAAGGTGCAACTCAGTGCTACGCCAGACGTCCATGTCGTTGCCTCGAGCAATCTGCAGACCTTCTCGATCAAGATGGTGCGCCCCGAGATCACCGACGGTCTCAGACAGATCGTGCGACAGCTGAGGCTAAACGTCGAGCCCGAGAAGCGTTCAAATTCACACACGTCCACCAAGAAGCAAAACTTCCTTCGCGCAATGCCATCTTGGTTGTTGCAGTTTCAGCTCCAAGCGTCAGACTTCAGCATCGAAATTGCGGGCATTGACGAAGACATCTCGGACGATACCCGCGGGGTGTCTCTCCAGCTCGACGAATTTTCCGCAGAGTACCGCGCGCAAAGACTCGAGGGGCTTCAACGGCGGCCATCGCGTCGTAGGGCTAATAGCCGTACAGTGGCCCCTGACTCGGACCTGCTCAAAAGTCCAATCTCACCACCGCCAAGGAAGAAGCAGCAGAACCATGGCGATGGACGAAGGGTCACTCTTCACGTCCGCGGCCTCGAGGCTTACATTGTTGAATCCGAAGACAGGGTCGAGCTGGAGCCGTTTGTCAATATGCCGCGGTTTGAGGTGGCCTTCCAGGCCATGAGTGATCAGCAGGGTCCAATCTTCCACATTCATGCCGCGATACGGACTGTTCTTCTGCAGTACTCTCTCTTCCGCCATTACTCGGTTGGCGTTGCCATCATGATTCTGCGGAAAGCCTTCATGAGGTCAGGCCAAGATGTTGCGTCACCGCCAATGTCGCCGACGACGCCACGGAAAGACGGCAATCCCGATTTTCTGGCTCCTCCCATGTCACCGGGCTCTCCCTTTATCGACATGAGCGACTACTCTACCTTGACGCCTGAGCTTGTAGCCATCGACCTCAAAGCGGCCCTGGTGCAAATCAAGGCTGAATTGCCAAACGATCCTCAGTTGATGGTCCAGGTCTATGGTGTCGAGGCCGGCCGGCATAGGTGGTCTTCGCCGTACATTGCGTCCAAGCTCGTTCGGATCTACGTACAACCGCCTAGGATGCGAGGCACTTGGGCCAGAATGGTCAGCATCAAGGGAGGCCGTGTTGACTATCGCAAGTCGCGGCGCAAGCTAACAGGTGGTGAATTCCAAGAAGACAAGATGATCGACGTCAACTCTGACGCTATCCGATTTGCTGTACCCCACGAGGTTCAGGTCAATAAGATTTCCGACAATATCATTAATACCCTCAAGTCGATCAAGCAGCTTCACCACCGTTTCAAGACGGGTACGAACGAGTATATTCTCGACAAGGTCCCCGGTGGACCAAAGAACGTTCCAAAGGTATCTGTTCGGACACGCTCGCTACTTTTTGAGATGGAAGATGGAGCCTTCGAGTGGAAACTCGGAATGATCTACCGCGCCGGTAGAGTGGAGCAGATGCAACGACTCGCCCGTGAAGAAGCCTTCGAAGTCAAGAGTAAAAAGGTCCGCGAAGAAGAGTCGAGAAAAGAGTCTGGCAAGCTGCGTGCTCGCTCGCTTTTCAACAGGGGACGACAGCAGAATGGTGCGTCATGGGCCAGGAGCCAAAGTGCAGATGGACGACGGCCTAGCAGCAGGGACGAACGCTCAAGGGGCAGAGCGCCGCGATACGACCCCGATGGCGAAGGCGTCGGCCTTACTGGATCCTCCAAGGTTGCCGAACAAGAAGCACGGGCGAGACTGGATGCATACAACGCACAAAGTTGGAAGAAGCGGATCGACCGGTTCTACGTCATGGCCAAGAACGGCATGAAGGAGATTCGAGGTCTGTTCTGGGGCCCTGATCAGCTTCCTGACGATTTGGAGGATACGGAAAACATCCTCGAAGTGCCACAGCGGCCCGCGCTCGCGTCTGCACTCATCACCGATCTCCAGTTCGTCATTGACAAGCCTACATTCGCAATGAAGGATCTACCAGACTTTATCAACTCCGTCGGTAAGGGGATGCCCAAAGATATGAAGTACGGATTGCTCGTCCCGATGCATGTCTCGATTGACCTTAGTGAGGCGAGGATATCATTACGCGACTATCCGCTTCCCCTGATTCATATCCCCAGTTTGAAGGCAGGCCAGTCGACAAGGCTACCAGCTATGTCGCTCAAGACAAACTTCGTCATAGCGGAAGAATTCCGAGGTATGGAGTCTACCCGCCGTATCAAAGTCAACATTGTTCCTCCTCGGATCCACGAGCCTGGCGGTAGCAACGAAGGTGGCTTCGCGATCGACGTTCGGCGGACCATTGGACCAGTCAAGTCGTACTCCAACATGCGTGTTGAAATCAACACAGCTCTGCCGACAAGGATCACTTGGGGTCCAGCATACCAGCCAGCCATTCAAGACATGATGATGGGTATCGAGTCCTTTACTAAGCCTCAGATTGACCCATCAGAAAGAGTCGGCTTCTGGGACAAGATTCGTCTCAACTTCCACTCCAGAATACACGTGGCGTGGAGAGGCGATGGTGATATGCACCTAGCACTCAAGGGAACTCGTGACCCTTACTGTGTGACGGGCAACGGCGCAGGATTCCTGATGTGTTGGCGCAACGAAGTCAAGTGGAATATCAATGCCGATGACGATCCGAAGCGTTTCATGACGGTCGACTCTGGGGAGTACGTTCTTGCCATACCCGACTACAGCCATCAAGTCCGCGAAGCTGCGAGACGCACTGGAGAAGACGACAGTCTCATGAGCGAAGACAGCTATAAGTCCGGAGCGTCCTTCAAAAAGGTAGTGATGAAGCTGTCTGGCAAGGTACAGTGGATGGCTGGCCTCGTCTTTGAACGCGCGATTCAGGACGGAAAACGTAGCTTCGAGTTCAGACCACACTACGACATTATGTTGCGCGCTCCTCACCATGTCAAACCCGAGGACCAGCCATACGATGCTTTCCGCGGTTTCCGAAGCCAGCATATCCACTTGTCGATTGCTGTCCGAGCTCCAGTCGACCGTGACTGGATGGCCAACAACGTCGAACCGTCTAGGAGCTACAACACGGTTCATTGTACACCTCGCTTCTTTACTCATTTCTTTGCGTGGTGGTCGTTGTTCGGTGGTGCTATGGCATTGCCCATCCGCCAAGGTCCGCTCTGGCCGGGTCGGGAGAGGAACAGCAAAAAGTTCGGTAAACACCTCTCTACGATCAAGTACAATCTCCTCTTGGCACCGCTGTTCCTCAGTCATATCTACAAGCATAAGGACGTTGAAGATGCTTCGGACAGTGGGGTGTCGGCAACGGGCCTCAAGGTCAGATTCGACAGCTTCATGCTGGATCTGCACCAGAGACGTGAGGAGTTCAACACCCGAGACCGCGGTCGCAAGACTAAGGGAAAGACGAGCGGAATCAAGCTTCACGCGGCCCAGCTTGACCTTGCAGCAGCCGATGTTCGTGCTGTTTCGGCCAGTATCCGAGGATCAACGACAGAAGCCATCAAGAAGGGAACGATGGGCGACCTAATAACAAATCAACGCGACGATAGCACAGACCTGTCTCGATTTACCATTCCTGATAACGATCTCAGTTGGATCGATATGGACGATTTCGTGGAACTGGATTGGATCCTGCCTACAGAGCCTAACCCGGACACCAAAATTCTTCCACTCGCTTTTGCGCCGCGTCTGACGTACTTCCGACAAACTGACATTGGCGGCGTGATTGCGGGTGATCCGGACCGCAAAAGCCCGTTCGGCGATGAGCCGACTCACTTCTGTATCATGAGCCACGACGACGACCCCAGAAGAGTACAAGCACAACTCATTCAAGAGCGATTGGTGCAGTTGGATGCTCAAATTGAGAACTACGGACGCAGCCTTGGAGAAGCCGAATTGAAGGTTGTGCGTGACGACGGCAAGGATCCGAAATTGGTTACAGCGTTTGAGAGCCTCCAGCAGCAGGGCGGGATCTTGCAGAAGAAGAAAGCGTACCTCCAGAACATGCTTCGTCAAATGAACAGCAAATCGCCAATCAACGGCAGCAACCCCTTCAGGAGAGAGAGCGAAAGTAACGCGTCTGAGGAATCAGTTGGACTGGACAAAGAAGACGATTCTCTTACGATACCCTCGGGAGCGGAATTCGAGAGCGATTTCAACAACCGATTCGTCATCCACAACCTTCATTTCAAGTGGAACAACACTCTCCGAAACGTTGTGCTTCGTTATATCCACCAAGTCAGCCAGCGCAGAGGTTTCGTCTACTACCTGTCTCGTCCTGCCGTCAAGTTCATCCTCGACATTGTCGAAGAGCAGTACAAAGCGAAGCAGAATCCAAAACCCGCAAGCAAGAATAGGACACCCACGGGGGGTGCTACAGCTGGTGCTTCTCCCGACCTCGATGCCGCAGAGCGCGAGTTCAAACAGGACATTGAAGATCGCATCAAGAACATCCTCAAAGACGGCAAAAAATATGTCAACGCTGATGGAAACAGTGGCGAAGACGTGCCCAATGTGCCGATTGATGACCTGTCGAGCGGTATCTCGGACGAATTCACGCCGCAGAATAGTTACCACGTTCGACTCATTGCCCCGCAAATTCAACTGCAAAGCGACAAGAACAAGAAGAACGTAGTCATTCTCACATCCAAGGGCATGGAACTGAAGGTTGTCGAGGTCATGGACAAGAAGAGACTTGCCGACAACGTCAGCGGTCTCGTACAGAGGAGATTCCTCGTCAACATGGACAGCACCCAGTTCTTCGTTACTCACCAGTCGTACTTTTCCGAAATCGTCACCACATACGCCGGCAGTCGGTACGGCACTCCTGCGACGTCGTCGTGGCCTCCTTGGGTTCCCATGGAAGTTATGTTCGACTTTGAGACGGATCCCTTCGGCTTTAATAGAGTGGTGCAGAAGACGTCCGCGATGCTTCGTTACGAAAAGTACAACACCTTGCGTCTCAAGTACAATGATGAGGTCAATACCGAGGGCGCTGGTGATCCTTCCCAACCCAGCAACGAAAGAAAGATGGACAATCTCTGGGTAGAGTTCCCGCAAGCCAGAGCACTATGCAACTCCGGCGACTATTATGCCATGTACGTTATTGTACTGGATCTCCTCATGTACAACGAGCCTCTCGAAAAGACACGGACGGAGCGCCTGGAGAAGATCATGCTCGCCTCAGACTTCAGCGATCTCAGCGGTACGCCTGAGATGGTTGAGAAGCTGCAGGAGCGCATTCGTCAGCTTCAGGACATCAAGTCCCACTTCCAGATATACTCCAAGTATATGGATCAACGCGGCTGGGAGGACAGGCTGCTTCTTGAACGGGACCTAGCAGCGTGCGAGGACGAATTGTTCTTCATGATGAAGGCCATCACATCTTCACAGCGGAGATACGAGACGAACTCGGAGAGCAATGCTCTCCTCCGGTGGAGCATCACAGCACGAGACACTGTTTGGCACATGCTTCGAGACAACAAGGAACCGCTTGTCGAGCTGCAGCTCAAGGATGTGGAGTATGATCGTACAGATAACGCAGACGGATCACATATCAACTTGATCAGGGTCGGCAAGGTCTTTGGACTGAACTTACTCCCTGACGCCATGTACCCGGAGATCATTGCACCCTACGCCGAAGGCGACAAGGATTTGGGCAATCAGGAAATGATTCGCGTATACTGGTACATGCTTGAAGCCATCGCCGGTATCCCCGTTATGGATCATTTCGAGGTCAACTTGTTCCCCATGAAGATCCAACTGGAACGTGAAATTGGCAAGAGGGTCTTTGAGTACATCTTCCCCGGCATCGACGGCGACAACAAGAACAAGAACGATTCTCCCTTTATGCTCAAGCACCAGCCCACCGAGGACGACGATGAAGACGACGACTCGATGTCTGGCTCTGGTCGTCTGACTGCTAGCGATAAGGACGGGTTCAGCACACGACCGGGTTCGCTTGAATTGCGTCTGCAACCAACACTAAACTCGGACTCTCCGACCAAGTCAATAAGCAGCAAAAAGTCACTCACGGTCAACACAGGCGAGGGCCAGGGCCATACGTTCCGCCTCTTCCGCTCCGTCGGTACAGGCAAGGTCCCGACCAAGAAGCCTTCGTACGAGTCACTCAAGTCAACGAAGGAGCCTCGCCCAGGAATCGGCCGTACCTCGACCGGCTTCTCGTCAAAGGAGAGCACACTTCCCGGTGACAAGAAGTCGCGCTTTGGTCGGCGCAAGGAATCAAAAGCGGAGGATTCCAAACCTTCGGATGACCTCACCAAGATGATGTCACGCGCCAGCAACTATATGACCTTTGCGCAAATCAAGATGCCCTCGGTGGTGCTCTGCCTCAGCTACAAGGGCAAAGACAACCGCAACGTGGAGGACGTTCACGACTTTGTATTCCGCATGCCGGCGGTTGAGTGGCGCAACAAGACGTGGTCGAACCTCGATCTCGCTCTCGCGCTGAAGAAGGCTGTCATCAAGGCCCTCATCTCGCACACCGGTGCCATTATCGGCAACAAGTTCAAACACCGCCCGAGTAACACGCAAGCCAGCAAGCTCCGGGAACTCGCCAGCGGGTCATCGCTCATCGCACCCACGCCCTCGTCGTCGTCCCAGCACGACGCGGAGAGCATCAACAACAGCGACGACTCGTCGAGCTTATACGGTAACTCGCCGGTCGACTACTCCCGCTCCCCACCGCGCTCGTACCACGGCAGCTCGGCCAGCAGCATTCCCATTCCGCGGTCAACGAGTCGAAGTTCCAGCGTCGCGAGCGGGCGGTCCCGTCGGACGGGCGAGTCGAGTCTACAAACGCAGCAATCACAACAGCAGCAGCCCGCCGTCCCCAGTTTCCTCATGATGACGCCACCGACGCCGCTCGATAGCCGGGCGCCGACGCAGGGGTTGGGGTTCGAGCTGTTGAGGCCTTCTAGCAGGAGTAGTCTGGCACCGTTTGACCAGGCTGGCGGGGGCACGATTCGGTCGCTTTCACGGTCTGCGACGGGCGCGGAGTCGAGTGATCGGAGGAGGTCTGCCGGGAGCGGGTTCTTAAGGGATAAACTTAGTGCGCTGACGCATCGGAAGCGCGACGGGAACCAGAAGGAGGCTGGCGGTAGTCAGGGCCAGGGGCAGAGGGAAGATACGCCGGAAAGGGAGGACGAGGACGCGAATGCTGCGCCTGAGAGTCCCAAGGGCACGAAGAGGTTTCCTGGTTTGAGCCGGGTCAAGACTGGGTCATAAGGCGGGTCCAACTGATTTCTGCGGTTGTAATCTAAATGGAAAGTTGTTTGCCTTTGGAGCATAGTAAAAAGGTGGAGGTAAATAATCATGTTTCAACAAGTGGAAGGGTAGACTCGGGGTTCGAAGAGCGGGATGGGGAGGGACAAACTATTAGATTTGTTTTTTTTTTGTGTTGAAGGATGATGGGAGGGGTGGATTAAATACCCGGCGTTGGCTGTGGGAATATTCAAATTCAAACTATGTTCTATTTTTGATGCTGATAGTATGACTGTATTATTCTGCTTTCTGGTCTCGTGTGCTTTCGATGTGGTGTTTTTGTTGGAGTTGGTGAGGCGAGAGGCGAGATGTAGAGAAAGAGGACGGAGGGGAGGGAGATGTAGCAGGTAGTATAGGGCTAGCAAGCCGGTATGTGTTGTGCTCTTTCTATAAACCAGCTATGTAGACCCTTAATATGCTGTTTTCACGGAGATGGAGTCAACTTGACGATGTTGAGACTTCATACGCGCGGTACACGGGACTAGGGGGAAGAGGCAAAGAAACGAAAAGTAGACCAAGTTCAACACTGAATGAGGGATAATAACCCATAGAACGACGTGGAATGGCATTAGCTGAGGTCTTTATGAAGAGAGCTGGAAAGCTGTTTTGGAGGACTCGGAATCTTGTGGACAATGAATTGGAGCCATTTAACTTTCCAAATTCGATATTGTGATTTTATTTATTCATTACCACATCTTCATCGCGACCCTTGCCTTTATTCGCTTCTCATCCATGAATGAATGGTCAAGTGAATTACAACAACTTCAATATAAATGATTCTACTGACGGCAAGGCAAGTTCATATTTGGCGTCGTCGTGGTAAGGGTCGTGGTAAGGGGTTTTAGATACTTGTGGATGAGGGAAGGAAGTGCAAAGCTAAGTTTTCGTTTGAGAGGGCAAGTCCACCAAGCGTGTTTACAAATGAGAAATCTTGATAAATTCTCGGGAAGTAAATAAGAAAAAAGTGGCTTGTTTGATATTAAACCCGGCCAGCCGTCTCTGTGATTTGTTCAGAGAGTGAGTTTACTTGGATGAAAATGCAGAACCGGAACGCACAACTCGAAAGAAGCAGATAGTGTCAACTTGAAAAGTCGGGTTGTAGAAATTGGACTCGTTATCTAATCATCTCCTTTGACATGATCATGTCCCATATAAGAGGAATCTAGGTTGTTTCTACATAACTACCACGGCCGGCATTGCTCAGCTCAGGCATCTCTCTCAACTGGTGTCGTTGGGAAGTTATGCTGACAATTCTCCTCCCGTCCCTTTCCTCGAACCAGAATGGAACGGAACATGCTGGTATTAGGCGTTCCTCCCGAGGTATATGTCCGTGGGATTGGCGGGATCAAAGGTTGAAAAGTGAGGATTGGCATTGCGCATTTCACATGAAGACATTACGCTGATAGATCACATCAATATGTCGCATCAATGTACTGCATTACACTTAAGTAGATGCACAATATACCCGGCACGGAAGTTCAGTCTGGTTACAGGGACATGGCAAAGGAGTAATCGGTCTGCAGGAGTATCATGAGGCTAAACTCGCCAACATCATTTGCAGGAGATTGCCTAGTATCTCTCTCACCCCCCAGCTCGTTATGGTTCGGCCTTTGCAGGTAGCTGAATCGCACATGAGCACAAGGGAAACGGCATTGTGGAACAGTATAAGCGATCAGAGGTTGGCACTTGGGTCTACATGGTTTGCACCATTCCCCGCGAGAGGCTTGTCTTGTAGCTCCAGTCACCACCTTCGACAGCGCCAACGCGGGTAAAGCTTCACCAGATGAAAGTGTACCCGTGAGGCAAGCAGCAGGGAGTGCCTCAAGAATAAGCCACGAGCTGACCAAAAGGTCTAGACCTGGAGGAGAGGTTCAGTTGGAAAGACACCTCGTTAGTACCAACCACGTCTCAAGTCTACTGTAGCTCTACCTATGTGCCCGATAGTGGCAGGCCGCGTCGTCAAGACAAGAACGTGACAGCCCGTCCGAATGTCTCCTACCAGGAGCACCCATACTGTGAGCAACTGCTAATGGAGCACATGGCTGTCAAAGTGTGGTCACGAATAGTAGTAGATGGGGAGCACGTGAGGCCTGCAGCCATGCACAAGACAGAGTCTCGAAGGGGTGGTACCGGAATAAGCGGCCACAAGACTACGAATAGTGAGGTATCGGGCTATCGCGCATTTGGCGGGTTTGAGTTTAGAGAATGAAGGGCCGTGCGGAAGTACAGGACGCCGTTGAGATCCGGAGCCGTGTTTTGGGGTCTTGGCGCTGATGTTGGTGTTGGAGTCCGCGCAGTCAGTCACCTACCTTAGAGGTTGCCGTAACTTGGCCAACAGATCAATATCGAAACTTGCATAGGAAGGAAGCCTGTGCGGCCCGCCAATGCTCGTGCCCCCATCTCGTGCGCGGCAGCATACTATGCGTGTTCTTGGCCCGATCCTGTCGAGCTGTGAGATGTGCCATCGCAAGGGAGAAACGAGCAATATCCATAGACATTCGTGACGTTGAGCCTTGGACAAGCGATGGATACCGACGGCTAGGCAGAGGTACTCACCTGGCTTTACCCCGCAAACCATGGAGAAGTCAGCCATGTCTTGAGATGGCTCCGACTCAGTTCTCTGCTGAACCTCCAAGAACCCACAACGACCATCCCCGTTCCCACCCACACCCGCACCAGAGCCCAGTCGACGATGCCGGCGTTGTATGACGCAGAGTTGGGGAAGAAACAAGCGAATCAGAAGAGAGCGATAAGGAAGCATCTGAGACCCTCGTGAGGGTGTGGGATGGCGTCGCTAGATTTAGGGTGGTGCAGATGATGACTCTTGCTCGCGCCTGGCCATGCGCTAGGTAACTTTCCAGTCTGGTCGGTTTTTGACCACGCACAAATGTGTGTAAGCGGCTGGCTGGCCCGGTGTTTTAATGTGGTCTTTTGTAAATTCCATACACCGTTTGGAGGGTACGAATATACCAGAGTCGTCTCATGTTGCTACACATGGCTGCATTTGACGATTGGTCCGTCATATATGCGACAAATGACGGGTGAGATAATGTGCTGCCTGCTTTGTGAGCTTCATCTGGGCGGTTGCTACTGGCCCGATGCGTCGCATTCGGGCATCTATAACTGATGCAAAAGACCGAATCGGTGGCTGGATGTTTGCGGTATTGATAGGGATGGAAGTGATGGGCGGCCAAGATGGCGGGGTAAGGCGGACGAGACGGGTGAGACAACGCCCACTGAGACAGTCCTCAATATCATCTAGAGGCAGTTCTTCCATGAATACCACTGTAGCCGCGTGGCTTCCGGGCTTTATGAAAGTTGCCCTTGCTAGCGAGGCATACCTCGGGGCACAACGTGACAACCTAAATACCTACTATCCAGGACTGACGATTCGTATCAGGCAAATTTCTGGCTTGTTGCCCAAGTGTTGACTCTTGTGGCCGAGGCGAGGAATACAGTAGGTCAGGCTGGACTTTATGGATGCTAATGTTGAAGCGTTTTGACCGGGATGTGGCTTGACGGACGGACAAGCGAGCGAGCTCACAGTCATCGGGCATGCGAGCATCCCATCCGTCATTTGCTTAACCGCGCCTCGAGTAGTGCTCTCGTTGCCCAGGTGAAGATGGTGATGACACGTCCGACGGTGCTGAAAGCGGGAGAGGCGCCCAGAGGATCGACGTAGGCCGTCGCACGGGTGGGATCCCGTATCGGCGTCCCGAGGACCATCGACAAGCTCCGGCCAAGTGCTATTGGATCAAGCAGACGAACGAGCGACATGGGGCCTGGGCAATTGGGCGACCATCAGAGCGGATGGGACGGAAAGCGAGTTGGGAATGGCGCTAAGACTAGCCTGGTGGTAGATGGTCGAAGGTTGCTCTCCGTTCGCCTGCCTGTCTCGTCGATGAGAGCGAATGGTATAGGTCGACAGGGGTTGGAGAAATGGAGAGGAACAAAAGGCAAGGGTCGGGGATGTCTGCAAGCTGGCGGAGGAGCGAGAAAGCAACGCACCGTCGCACGGCTTAGCAATAACCTGGGGTCGGAGAAGGCCGATAAGAAAGCCAAGGACTGGACGTTGCTGAGGCCTACGACTAGAGAGATGAAGACTCCGACAACGGGGCCGATGATATGGGCATTGGCTCTCGGGCTGAGCTCCGTCCGAAATTCCAGGCGTGATACGGATATTAGTGTTCACGTTAGACCGGAAGTTCCGGTGCGTCTTGTTTTCCCAGCGTTCTTCGGGGTCGAGGGCCGAGATCTGAGAATGGTCACAAGAATTAGCAACCTCTACAGACAATCAGTGCTTGATGTCTAGGGTTCTGGTCAGCTCAGGGCAGCAACACACATACAGCACCTGCTAGGCACGCTACTGTATAGAATATTCACACTGGTTCGGTCGGCCGGGACCTGCGATCTAGATGGAGGTGTCACGGAGGGCTTTCGGAAAGATGTGCAATTGGCGCCTGAGATGGTCGGACAAGATGGGGGAGGGATCATTGATGGGACGAAAGTGTCGATGGGGGTAAAGGATGGTGGCTTGTAGTGGGCGCTGATAAGAAGGAGAAGCACGAGGCACACGACAGGTTGAAGTCAAATGCAAGGTAAGGTACCTAGGTACATGATTAGATATGCATTGATTGTACACGCATAAACGAGCCGATGCGCATAAAATGACAAGAGCAGCTTGTGCATGTTGCATAACAAGGCTGGACCTTCCATCTCAGCTGAACTGCCAGACTGCGCCTTCCAACCAGTGGCCAGCTTGTGGAGGCCTTTTGGAGGCAGGCAGTCACGCAGTGTGGAGGCGGACAGCTTGATAGGTGCAATGCAGCAAGAACAGCGTGCCAGGAAGTGGGAAATAAATGGGTCTGCAAAGTACCGTCGTCACCGCCCACTGCCTTGAGCTTGACATCCACATCTCCCAGACTCCCATTGATTGAACATAGGTACCTATCTTACGGATAGTTATGCGTCTTACCTTACATAAGGTGGTCGATTCCTTTCTTATCCCCGAAACAATCCCATCGCTCTCATTGGCCCATAACCAAGTAACGAGTGGCGGTCCGCCATTTCCACAACCGTCGACGGGGGCCACCTATGATCAGGTCAGCCGGGCACTCTCACGGTGAGACCCTGCTGAAGAGTCGTGGGATTGTCTTGATTGTCTTGGACCATGCCCGCTAGACTCATCAAATGAGTCCACTATTATGACGGGCTGTTTTCCATCTGCCACTGTTCCAGAGCCACTGATGGGCGCAAAGGGGTCAATTCAAGCCTGTGGAGAGTGTCATTTAGCGCATGGAGGGAGGAGGGCTCCGTGCTTGCCAGTGGCCGTCGGTCGTATCCTTTAATTGTCACAGTGAGATGGAACTCGGGCATTGCCCGGAGTGTGCATTTATAATCTGTGATTAACAAGAAGGTAATTCATAGACGGGATTTCTGGGTTGATGTTGGACAATAATACGGAGCATCTTGGACTGGGGTTGCACTCAGGGCTTGGGACTCTGGCGCGTGACCTTTGGATTCAGGTATCGGAGTGAGACTCTGACGGAGAGACATCGAAACGGGAGAGAGACAAAGTGACCCCCGTGGTCTCCATTCCCCGTGTTCCCCCTTGAGCCCCTTGGCCGTCTTGGACCCCCAAAATCTCATGTCACCCCAAACTCTAAGCCCAAAACATGCGGGTGAGAGGTGACGCTGTGCCAGTAGCCGGTGGGAAGGGGGAGGAAAGGACATGGGGGGAAGGGGATTGGAGGCTTTGGAGGGTCTTATCAGTGACTTTCTTTCCTGCGCAACCAAAACGTGACATGGTGACAATAGAATTGGAAAGTGAACCCTCCCGTCTCTCTTGCTCTCCTTAAGGTAGGTTCAATACCTACCTTACCTAGCGACCTAGGTACCTACCTATGGTGTGTAGGTACTCAGCCGGGCCTGTGCGGCGGTGCGCCCATCCTTCGTTTGTCGTTCGGTCTTGCTTCCTTTGGTGACCAGGTACGAACAGAAACATCTCCAAATCGGGCAGGCAGATAGACGGGAGGGAGCAAACGAGGTAGGCGCACCTCCTTCCTTCTTCCTTCAGGTTGGGCCGATATTGCAAGTACCTCCATCCAATACCAGGCTGACTTCCATCCATGCTGCCTTCCCAAGTTGCCAAGTCACCACGTACCTACGTACCTTCCACCTTTTACAGATGCCTACCCTCGCGCAGCAGAAAGGCAAGTAAGGTACCTTAGGAGAAGAGAGGGAAAGAGAAAATGGGACAAGAAGGAAAGAACATGTCTACCGCTACCTACCTACCTAGGTACCTCACGGATGGAAGTGTCCTTCCTCAGCTGAGACCGTGGTCTGAGGTTGTCCTTTCCCAGAGATGCGGCGTGCCTCACTCTGCCTTGCTTTGCCTCTTGCCCCCCGTGCCTCTAGTCATTCAGCCATTTTTACGATTGACCTCCTTCTCTGCCGGGGCTGAGGGAGTGTGTGAGTGAGTGACTGGCAACTGCCCCATGCTGAGTTGTCCGGGCAGGCAGGGCAGATGGGACACCACACCACGCTCCACGACCGTCGACACACCACGACACACCCTCGACACCTTGCCCGTCGATTCCTTATCTCTGGCCTCCCATCTTGGCCCCCCCCGTATCAGGTTATCAGTGTCAGAGCATCAGTGCTTGCCCCAGTCCACGGCCCATCTGCTGCTCGCTCGCTGCCTTTCCAAGTTCTCTATGCTTCGATTACCTCGATGAAGTGACATATCTGTAGCATCCGTAATCAGTCAGGGCAACCTCGATCCAGTCTGATAACCTTTCTGTGCTTGGCCACCTAAAACCAGAGAGCCTCCCATCTTGTGCCTGCTTCTTGTTAGGAAGCCATTCTCAACCTCCCAACTGCGACTGTGCCGCCAAGTACGCGAGTCGCTCGCTCTCTCTCGCTTCCTCACTTCGCCACTCCTCAACTCGCCGACTGTCGTCATCTCTCCTTCTCGACCAAGGCACTGCGCAACGGATACAATACCAATAGCGAACCAGTACCCTTTCCTCAACATCTACTCCGATAACCCCGGATTTCGACCAACAGAGAACTCCAGGTCCAGCATTTCCGAGACGAACATCCGACTAATCGTACCTAATACTAATAGACAACATCGTCATCTCGAGTCTCGAATTTCTCCTCGTGACGATTCACAACATCCTATCCTTTCATCTCACAAGGACGAAAGCATCAATACCCCAAGTCACCGTCAGGCCTTTCCCTGTGGTGCAAATCGATAATAGCATCCTCCACACGGTCGATCATCGTCATCTCTTAACCTCTGACGAAGTACCCGACTCGCGCGCACTTGGCTCTCCACACTCTATTCAAGCACAAGACAGGTGACAAACCGCGCTTTGCACCGACCTTACTGGTACACACAAACCCAACCCAAATCCGACGCTGTCAGTATCTGCAAGGGCAGCAAGCAACATTCTCCCAGCCCGCCTCCTTGCTTCTCGATCCCTCGCCTCGTCTGCAGCTCCAGTCAAAAGCCGGGTCCGAATACCACCAGGAACCACGCATCACATCGCATTACACGATACAAGCCTTTCGGCCCCGTGCTCCGCTGCGTCACGTCCCAGCAATCATTGCCCTTGAAAGTTCCGTCGCGATTCCTGTTGGAGAAGGACTATACAAAGCCTCAACGCTGATTAGCTGCGAGACGGTTAACTTTACGTTACCAAAACATCGACGACCCCTGCCCCCGGCACACGACACACTCAAGCAGCGACCGAAAGAGGATACAGTACACGCGCTGGAGAAAAAAGGCAGAAAGCCAAAGGCCAGACGAGCACGTCCGTTCGACGCCAAAATTCTGACCGAACTGGTCCCCTAATCGTGTAGGTATCCCTACCTACTTCGTCCGCAGCACAGTACTCTCGCCCTTGCTGGCACCAACACTGTGTGGCCTGTACGGAATACATCACTTCAGTGAATCCACTGGTTTGGTCTGTGGTGTCTGAACCACCAGCCCGCCGTGCCCACGCAACTCCACTGGTCGACCCAACCCATCTCCTGCTTAGCTTGGCCCGCTGGGGTTTATGCTGAACAGTCAAGACTGAGCCCGCAGCAGCCCGCTTGCTTTTGCTCTTGACCTGCCTTGCCAGGCCCAATCCCGGTTACAGCACCACACCCCGAGTTACACCCTACTCCCCTGCCCAACGCACTGCGGCACCGAGCTGGTTGTGGTTGTGATTGTGGTTGTGCTCGTGCGCACTCGTGCCTGGTCTGGTCCCCTTCCACACCCCTTCCCTGTCAACCTGTCTTGCCTGTCGGGTCCGGCTTGCCCCGCCGAGCCACTGGCGCACCAGGGCATGTCCAGACGCCGCCATGATGTCCCCAAGGAGTTTCCTTTACTACAATAGGCAGCCCTCGGCCTCGACCACCCCTCCACCACCTTCTCCCTCCCCTTCGAGTCTCACGCGCAAACCGACCAACAACAGCTACGCCGCCAGCCCGAGATCACCTACTACTTCTACGACTGCTACTGCTGCTACTACGAAGACGACGACAACAACCACTCCCGTCAACATCCCCAGAACGGCTTTGCCTTCTGCCCTACTGGATCGGAAAAAGGATGCTCAGAACGTGTCCGTCACCCTCACGCCTATCCCTACTTCTCCCATTACCACCTCAGCTACCATGGCCAAAAGGAAGGATGCTCGCCGCGAAACTTCTAAGTTGGCGCCTTCGAGCCCCCCTAGGACAACAACAAGCGTAAACACCAGACCGACGACCCCGACTACGCCTGTTCAGATTCCGTCAAAATCAAAGGCGACCCCGTTTTACACCTCCAACCGCCATGCGCATCGGAAGCCCTCCCGGCCGAGGGATGTCCACTCACCGGACGCCGTCCCGCCTGCCATGCTGGCCTTGTTGGCCGTCACTGACATTCCTAGACCTCGACGCAGCTTGAGGCAGAGGCTATCCAGAGACCAGGCAATGACTCTGGAAGCCGTTATTGAGAGACAGCAAGTTTGCGAAAAGGAACTTAGTCTCACTTTTGGCAAGAGCCCCCTCGACTTGCTGTTATCGCCACCCGACGACCTGACAGACGATGATATGTCAGTTAGCGATAGCGGTCTTGGTTCCGTATTATCAACCAGAACTGTTTCTGTGGAATCGGTTCCCTCACTAGGCGATTCCTTTTCCACCGACACACTGTCGTCGGTCGAGTCACCCTATGGATCCAGCCCGAGGAGGAAGCGCTCCCGCCAACCCAGGCGTTCTCTTGAACCCATTTCGTCTCCTCCCGGCCAGCCCGAGGACCACCCACTGTCCCACGACCGGGTCAGCGTCGACGAGATTGACTTTAGAGTATTCGACGAGTCTCAGGATGAAGAGGACACCAAGTCAGAGTTCTCATTCTCTGACTACACTTTTCCTCTGCGCCCTCTCAAGTCAGCGTTCAAGTCTAATCTGACTGCATCACTGCGCGCCCTGCGCTCGGCTGCACGATCCATCTCAGCCATTAACTTTTCGTCTATCCCGCCAGACGATTTCCTCACGAGATCCATTCTCACCATCGACCCCAAGGTGCCTTACACGGATGAGCGAAGGCCACCAGTACTCGAGGAGGAGCCGTCGGCTGCGTTGCGCCGGTACCTGAACCCCACGACAAACGCTCGAATTGAGCCCCACCCTGTAGCGGCCACTACGCCGACGGGCACGCGAAGCTTTACTGCGTCTATCCAGATGCAAACATACAAGGTTCAGAAAAGCCGGAGTGCACCACCCACATCAACTCGGAGCCCCTCCCCGGCGACATCGGCGGTCACGACTCAGTCAACACCTTATCAGCCCCCAGCACAATCTCCGACCCAGACCGCATTCACGTATCCTCCAGGAGGCATGCGTCAGCGAGAGATGCGGGAGAACTCGGACTTCATTCGTATCGCAGTCATGGAGATGGCGATGCGCAAGCAGGGCAAACTCGACGACCAACGGCCAGGCCGCGCTCGCTGGGCGTTACCGCCGCGAAAGGCCAGCGTACGCCCTTACGATGTGGGTAGCGACGGCGTCCCAGCACGATGGATTCCAGTGTCGCATTGAAGAAAAGTGTCATGCGAGCTTGGTACATTTAGCGACTATCTATCTACTCTCTATCGCATCAACCCGACATGGTCCACTCCGAGGGGAAAAAGAGAGAGATGCAACACTGCGCACCGATGCCGCAGCGTGGACAGTCTCCACGGCTTGAGCACGTCACAATCCTACGAGGGTTGAGGTTCAAACATCCATGGTCGACGGCAAGCTTGCTTTTTTCCATCTCTTGCGATGGGTGTGGCTTGTTCCATGGCATAGCGCATCCCCCCTCCCACAACGTGCTGCACTACGACGGTGTTGTCCGCGGAGAAGGGCAGAAAGCAAGAAGTGGGAGGGTCGGGGTTCTGCGACATGTGGGTTTGCCCTGATTGCACCGTCACTGCCGGGTGGAATCGTCATTCAGCAGGGCCCCCCGAGGCGCTAATTTACGGGGAAGCGTTGGGGCCCGCATTCCCACGCAACAAGGGGCCAGACATTAAGTGCCTGCCTTATCCGATATCGCGGAATGGTCAGCATCATCGCGCGTCTGGCACTGTGGTTTCCCTGTCGGTCTTTGGTCAGAGTACCGAGACGAGGGCTCCATTTTCTGCCCGAAGCGTCCAAGACGCCGTCTGGGGCACCCAAGACGGAAAGAGAGACGCTGTTACGCTGGAACTGGCACGACTGGCTAGCGCCCCCAAGGATTTTTTTTTTTCCTTCTCTCTCTCTCTTCGGTTCCTTCTTGCGCTTCTAGAAGGAGTCGATCTGCGGGCCCTTTTTACATGCTCTTACCTTACTGTTTGGTAATAGCTAGAGGCACTTTTGCATTTCGCCTACCGCCTGCCGCCTACGGGCGAGGAACTTTTTGATGGCCGACGGCCGACGGCACGCCTCTTCTTCGAGATGAGCACGCACACTTTTTTTTTGCGGGTCAACATCACCTGCTGTGTTTGTCGACTTTTGTAGAAGCGAGTATCGCCGACTGAGGGGAGCGGACCGCGAGGCCCGATGAGAGCTGGAGCAGTCTGGGTGAGTCACCCGAGGCGTACCAAAGAAACAGGGGAAGGACGGAGCAATCCAAGAAAAACGACGGACGCGAGATGCGCTGGCAAGAGTTTTGCCCTACGAAAGAAACGGATTTGAAAAGGGGGCTTTCTCGAACGACAGAATTGGTGGACACACGTCCGACACACCCTTCGCGCACAAGCGCACACAGCATACACAGCCAAGCGTCCGTACCTACACGGCCCGGTTCCGAGAGCATGGCCTGATGCCAGCGACATGCGACGAGCACCTCCGAGTTTCCTCATAGCGAGTGAGCTTGAGAGATGCGGGGCTAAGACTGGCCAGCGACGTGGGGTCACATTTCACCTCCAACTCAGCACAACGCACGCTGCAAAGCCTCCGGCACAACACACATTCTCTCTCACACGGGCGAGCCAAAGGACCAGGCCACCACTCACAACACTTTTGATTTTTATTTGATTCGACACCACATGCATAGCGACGGACTGGGATCATGAGCATTTGAGGCGCATGCATATTATCACATTTGTTTCTATCAACTTTCTTCCCACCCTTCTCGATTTCACTCCGCTCCTCCGGTTATTTCCTTCGACACTGGACTCGGCCAAGGACCTGAAGACAAACCGCTCAAGGACCCGAAACCCGTGGGTTCGTCCATATCCACTCGGAGGACAAATCCACACCTCACACGCGGGAAGAACTCGGAGGTCGCAATCTGTGGGGACTCTTCATCGGATCCGGCTCCAGCAAGAGTTTCCCCCCACGCCAACAGCCCATCTCCTGGCGGGACATTGACTCGGCCCTCGCATGTGAATTGCAGGCCAAGTTTTGACGCCAAAATGACCAAACGGGGATGCAGCGACATGACTCAGGGATAGCGCACGCACAACACACAGCCAGACAGGAACAGGGCTGGGATTTTTTTTCCTTTTTTTTCTTTCTTATCTATGCATGCGAAATGCGAGAGGACATAGCGACGACGCAGGAGAGCCGGAGTTTTTGGATTAGGAAGGTGCTGCCGCCAAGGTTGAATTGTTACGGCGCAGCGACGATTCCCAGCATGCGTGGATGGGAACATGGGATTCAAACAATACGGCATTATAATCCGTATGAGGAGCATGGGCGCGCCATACTGGGGCATATTGTTTTTAGTTGAAGAGCCCAATCTCACATCACATATTGAACAAAAATTCTTACAAGCATCTACTAGCGGAGGTTGGCGTGTTGAGTTTCCCACATACTTTACCTATGCAGGGCAAGCAGCAAAGCCCAGGAACACGTTGCGCGAACAGGGGTCACAAAACGCACTGATGCATAGAGGCCTAACCCCAATGCCCATTGATATTTGGTGCAATGCCAGGTGGATGCAGAGCAACCGCCAGACATAAACTGCTGACCGCCTTCAAAGGACTGCCTGCTGCTGATACTGCAGGAGCAAATGTACGGATAGAGCGTGCGAAATTGCGACAATATGACCGGGGTGGGCAGACAGGCGGTCAAGTCACACTCACGAGTCACAAGTGGCAGAAGTCTCGAGAGATTGAGGTTGGGCTGCGGACCATCACTCACCGCAGTAGAAGGGCAGATGCGGCCAAGCCGAAGATGTGGCTCACGACTGGCATGCCTTCTCTGCCCTTCTCCTGCAATGTCGCGCTCGCTTCAAGTCGGCGGACCGACATATTATCGGACTTGTCGGATGACGATGCCCTACGCTACCTGGTGGTGGGGGCCATTTTTTATTCACACTTTCGGAATTACCTAATTCTCATTTTCTCTAGTAGTGGCATCCACACGGGCCGAAATCACTGACATTTTGACAGCTCTATGTCCGAGAGATGAGCGAAGCCCGTATTGGACCAGCCGCCGCCAACCTACGGGATTCGGGAGTGCAGAGGTAATAGGTCGCAGGCTGTATCCGTAGATAATAGACGGACACCAAAATCGCCAGGTCGACAATTCCACTTTGTGCGCTTGTGCGCTTGGGGGCCGCCACGCCTCGGCAGTTGGCAGCCATCGATGCCACCAAACTTTGCCCAAAGAGAATGCGGAATGCGGAAATTCCCACTCTCGTGCGATCGGTTACGCGGTTTACGGATAGAGCTCCAGTCTCCCGACTCTAGAGCGTTCTCCAGTCTCCAGAGTATCCTGTATTCGTACGGATACTTTGCACAGAGTGAGCATGTTCTTCTGTGGCTCACTGGCTGCAGCCCAGTGCGGGAAAAGTTCGCCACCTCCTTGCAGATGATGTTACCAAATCGTCGGTATCCGCTCGGGACGTCGCGCGTTACGCGATGGAGCGCCCGTTTGCACATGGCTGTGGCAACGACTGTTGGTATCTGCGCTGCTCTGCTCTGGGGCTTGTCAGTCGTTGCAGTTTCTGTGGCCTTCATTTTCTAAGGGTTTTATGGATATTGTTACGTGTTCAGAGACAATTTAAGGGGTCCCAGAATCTCCCATGTGGTGTTCCAGGGAGAACCAGTCAACCAGAGCAGTTCGAGTTAATTAGGGGTCCTTCTTGCGGGCGCTCCGAAGAGGGGAGATGAGGAGTATCCTTGCAGGTCCTTACGGCGCTTTAGAAGAGCCAGTTGTTGACAACCAAAGAATACGGTCAACATCGTATGGATATGGAGAGCCCCAGGGCCAATCCTAGGGTGTGAGGTTCAGAAGAGCAAGGACTTGACGGTGAACTTTGCACAGGGCTCCGGTGGGTGTAAGTCTACACTGCGTTGCAGGGATCCGCGGGTGATATCTCATTTCCTTGCGCGCTGCCCGCTTCTTTAGCGGAGCCCTGCTCACTCTTTTTTTCTCTTCCGCCCCCCTCCTGCTGATTTTCTATTCGTACACGGTCACGACGGTATGGACCCCAACCGTCCATCGTGGCCTTCTAGAAGGAGGTTGGGATGTTCCTTGGCTGGACTGGGGCACCCTTCTTATCGTTCCTTTCGGTTCGTGTTTGCCGACTGCCTTTTTCAGAAGGAGGTGAAGAAAGGCTTTTGGGACCTACGAGCCTTGGGGGTTTTAAGCGTCGGGCGTTGGAAGGGGTATTCGGAAGGCGGTAAGGATGTTGGACGTTGAGGGGACTTTTGGGATCTGCTAGGATCGCGGGGAACCTTTGATTTTTTCTTGTTCGTGTTGTGAAATTTGACTGTGGAAAATCTTGGATTACCTTCCCCAGGTAGACTAGGGGAATGATTTGAAACGATGAGATGCTGCGATTTAGCATGTGGTGATATGTTGATCGATGGGGATTTGTCGGGTCATGGGCGGCTATAGACGGTGTAAAGTGAAGTTGCTGGATTTCTCGCGTGAGGTGCAACTTGCCTTGTGGATTGAGGCTCAACGGAAAATGGATTTGTTGCCTTGTGGATATCCACCTGCCACTTCAAGAGTGTTCTGTGCGGATACGTGAGAAGATATTCTGCCCTTGGAGGCTGGGAATTATTACACAATGGTTATACGTTTGTGAATGCAGAAAAGGGATCCTTGGGACTTTGTTGACATGTACGTTGTGATTTTCATGACATTTCCGTCCACGCTAGATATGTGCGTAGGGTAACCGGGAACAAAGTTTGCAGGGGAGGAGGAGGAGGAGTCTACAGACTGCAGTCACAGTGGGATTGGTGAAGACGGTTATGTATGGAGGGGACTTATAGATGAACGATTGTGAAGAAAGGTGGATAGCAAGAACTATGTGCGAGTTTGTACACAGTATGGGACTGCAAGAATCAAGAGGATGATTTTGAGTTTCGGGGGGCATATTGGGTGCTGGGGTTGGCTAGTCAGGGTACCTTGTTTCTGTCTACCTAGTATGAGTGCTTGTGTTGGCCGATAGCAGATAAGGCATGTAGGGACTTGATGTGCTTGGCGCGATCGGTGAGGCTGTGAGGCGGTGAGGGAGTATGCGAGATGGGCGGTTGGATCGTTTGGTGTGTGTGATGATAATGGGATTGCGGGGGGCGGGACGGCACGGTAGCGGCGATGGCGATGGCGATGGTGTGAAGCTTCATGTTGGGCGAAACGGTTGATCAAGATTGGATTTAGGCGTTGGGTGACATGTAGATTCTAGTCTGGTTGCGTGATGGGTTTGAGGATGATGTATCGAGAGACTAGTGGTGCGTGGTACGTAGTTACATACGAGGTACAGAGATTGTACAGCAGAGGCTATATAGAATGTGAGAGTGTGAGAGTTTGGTGGCGTGGATTGCGTGAGGTGATGCGAGTATGGTGTTTACGTGGTGTTTCTCTTGGATGGCGACATTTTGGGGATGGGTGGTGTACTTGGAGAAGGAGTGGGAAGGAGTGTGTATTTAGGGGAGGGCTTCTTCCCTCTTGCCTCTTGGACTCTCTTAGACTTGCCTTTTGTTTTTCTTGTTCTTTTGCTTGGTGGTTTGAGTTACGGGTTTCTCGCGGAATATTTGATCGAGGGTCTGGGGTTGAGGTTGTGCTTGGGGGTATGGGAGGTGGTTGATGTCGATTGCGTTGGTTGCTATATGAAACCGACGCAGGACCAGACCTTTCCTACCGCTTGGGATGAGCGAGGGTGATGCGGTGCCCACGAAGACGGCGACGACGACGACGACGACGATAGGCAATTGGACATACGGGCCGGGATTGAGGTTGGGTGGATGGCATGGGAGACTGGCTTAGGCCGGTGCAAGATCATGGATGTTGTTGGTCGACGGGGAAGGGGAGAGGTTTGAGTTGTCAACAAGAGGAGGGATATGTTGAGGAGATACTATTGGAGCGAGGCGGACGACTTTTGTCTCGAAGAACTCGATCGATCTTGGACGGTGAACCCAGGGATTGGACAAGGCTGAAATTGGGATATTGGTCGTGACGATGTTTTCTGAGCACGGTTCAGTTTCAGGGGGGCTACCTGAGCCATGTATCCCGTTGCTACCTGGACAGGCATCGACATGTGTCTGATATTAGAGGGTTTGATAAGAGGATGGGAGAAAATGGGCTACGAGATGAGAGATGGGCGAAGTTGATACCGGTATTTCGCTGTCGTTTCTCTCGGGGAGGGAGTCAGTGTAAGAGGTAGGGACCATGACGCCCTGCGATAGGTTGAGGGGGAGGGACGTTGTTTGGGTTCAGACATTGACAGTCGGTTCTCGCGACCTGAGCCATCGTTAACTTGCGTCGACTGACATGAGGAGGCTCGGAAGGTGGAAGGTATAAGCTGGCGGGATCACTGGACTAGGTGGGTGGTACTTTGGGAAGTTCCCCCCTCGGCTTTGGTAGGTCTCGTGAGAGTTGACGCAGTTTGCGTCTTGCTATCTGAGAGAGTGACATTGATTGTTGATCTACGAAAGCAATGCTAGGCTCTTCCAGGATAGATGGATCGTGGAGTGCTGCATTTCAAATTACTCGGGATGGCCAACTCAGCCATGAGAGGCTGGAGGCCTTTTACCTCGTGGTCGAGTTGGCGAGATGTTACGTCTGAGCCTCGTCCGGAAGACGTCGTTGGATGATCTCTGGCATGTTGTGCACCGTTTCGAGAGGACTGATGGCGAGGTGGATGAGGAGCGGACGTAGGTCTCGTCTTAAATTGGGGCGATGGTTTGACTCTCGAAGCTCAGCACACCAACCCATCTATACATGCATATAGATAAGTAATCATCTTGATAATACAATGAAACATACCTCTCAAGACTCTCATGTTATCTCCAATGTAGCACAGTGAATCAGTGAATCATGTGACTGTATCCGCTGATACGAACATAACAGACGCTTAACCGCCATGCTCTGGATCTTCATCCCATAAGTCAAACACAGATCTATGAATACATGGGAAATATAGCAAGGGGAGTCATGAGACGATAGTCGGCAAATAGCCGGAACTTGACGAGATATGAACATGCCCATGTTTACGCCGTCATGTAAGAAGTCTAAAGTGGCCAGGTATTCTGCTCTTGATCATGTTGGCTGAGATGGGTCACGTGGTTCCAGTCTAGGATCCAATGCTGTCATCATCAGAAGCCAAAGCTTCAGGTTTGCGGTCTCGATTCGGCCGGCGACAGCATTCCTATCCAGAGCTGCAAGCAAAGGAGACACCATAGAGCTTGGGAACGTGAGCCCAGCACATCCGCTTACGTCGCAATGCCTGGGCGGTCCTCCGCATTACCTCTGCCTCGTTTGCGACCCCGAAGAAACAATTCCTTCCTTGATACATATAGCCCATCTTTGAAAGCCGTTGCTCATCCACTCTCTCTGAAGAACTTCTCATCGAGTCCAGAGAGCCGGTGATGTCTTGTAGTCTGTCTTCACATGTGGCGAGATAAGCACTCCATAGGTGCCTCTCTACGAGGAGATCGACACCTAATAGCCATAGTCATTGGACCAGTCTCTACAATAGTGATGTTGGCTTGAGCTCAACATAAACGCAGCAATGTTGGGGCATTACACTCCAGAAGCCAGTGTGCTTGGGAAATGCCACATCTAAGGTCGCACATCGCGCGGGAGCAGATCACGCCAGATGGTCGTTTCCTGGACGGATGTGTTGAACGATGAATCTACTACTCGTTAAGAACTGAAGAAAGAAGCTCCTTGTCAAGAAATGAGTTACTCTTTCTTGGATGACAGTACTGAAATGCTGGATAGTGTGGGCCTGAATACGGAATACTTCCTGAGGACGGGCGACGTGCAACTTGAGCCGGTCTTCCTGGGTCTCATCCAAGCAAAAAGACATATTATTGTGCATCAGTACGTATCCCTCATTTTAAAGGCATAGACGTAGAGTGTGATGTAGTGCGGGAGCAAGAGAAAAGCCGAGAAGCTTCACCGAGGACCCGTCGTCAGGTGATGTTAGCTTGGTTTCGGTCACTGACGGTGGGGGATGGCGTTGATTCGCTCCAGGAAGGGAACCTTTGGAAAGTATTTCAAGAGAGATTATGTGTTCGTGAATGAGCACGAATGGGAACATCAATATGACTTGGCCGGCGAAGTCACTCATCAGCTCTCACGGGCCCGACGCATTCGATAATTGCAAGTTTAAAGTGACATGTGTAATACAGCAAGTCTCTAGTCAGAAAGCCTGTGACTGGACCGAAAGAATTAGTAGGAAGGCATGCGCATCTACCAAGGTAAGATGTGGCTGCGAAATTCATTTCCTCCCTATGGCAGAGAACCGAAGGACTTCGTCGGCACAGAAGTTGCTTTCGCCTGCTGAGTACCCGATGCCAGCCTGAAATAGAACGTCCCGACCCCTTGTAACGTGTCATCCGAAGGTCGTCGTATGTCTTGGCTGAGTATTTTACATCCGCGGGATACTAGGTGTGCACCTTTCACCCGGAAAACAGCTTACGATTCAAGATCGTCGTCAAGCTCAAGCCTCACGTGGGCAGCTCAAACAGTCACAATGAGGCTAGAGGGCTTGAAAGACTTAGTGAGATATCAGCGGAGGCATTTCAATCAGGTAAAGAATCATTTTACAACAGTGATTGCGGCTCAAAATCATGTCGTCATTTCGGGGCTAAAGCCACCCTATCCTCTGAACGCCATCTATCATGCCCAAGACCTTGCGAAAACCCGTATCGAGGCCAAGCAACAAAGCGAAACTTCTACCGGACTCACGACGCGTTCGCGCTCACGTCATTGAAAATCTTCTTCTTGACCTCCATCGCAACGAGACCAGTCCGCTCCTGCATCGCCACCGTATTGCTGTCCTTCACGAGCTTCTCGAGCAGTCCGTCGACCTTTTTGCTAGCCGCGCCGACACCACCTGTGCCCGGAGCGCTCCGTCCCTGACGGGCGACTTGTGTCGTAGTCTCCTTGATCTTGGATGCGAGATCAAGCATCTGTTTGTTTCCGTAGTCACGATTCGTGATGAGCGGGCTTTGGCTCAGCGTCTGCACCCAGTACTTGTGCCACAGCAGCTCCAGCATCTGGGACTCAAGCGTGCTCTTGAAATGGGACACCTCGAGGCTGTAGTACTTGTTCGCGTGAGCGCCGAACTCTGCCGCCTTCGCCAGAGGGACTTCCTGCCATCCGTCGCTGGTAACGCCACTGCCGCTGGCCCCACCCTCCTTCTCCTTGATGTAGTTCTCGGGGTACGTTCGGAAAGCTCCAATCTCCACCTTGCCTGCGTTGATGGTGCGGTCAGGGTCGATGACGACGGCGAGGAAGGGCTCCTGGAATTGCTGCTGCAGCGCCTGGGTGCCGACGTCGATGCCGGACAGCCAGCAGCCGTAGCCCGGATGTGAGTGATACCATCCGACAACGTTCTCCATTCTGCCCTGCTCACGGCAGAGGCTGAGGTATTCGACCATGTATTCTTCGGCGTCGCCCTGGGCGTTGACGCGCGTCTCGGTTCCCTCCACGGGTAATCGGAAGGCATCTGTGACGATGAAAGTGTCGCCATTGACATAGCCCTGCATGAGACCCATCACCTCGAGGTTGCCGCCGGAACGGGCGTGCATCACCATCTTGATGAGAGCCACGGCGCTTATGCGGACATTTTTGAAGTGGTTCGGGTTCGCGGCCCACGGGCGGGCGTTCATCTGTTCCTTCTGGGCATCGAGGTCGAGGTTGTAGAGAGCGTCGCGTTTGGTGTCGACCAACTTTACGTTGTTGTCGAGCTCTATGGCAAGTGGTCAGCTGTGTTGAGCGCGGCAATGGCGACAGTGTAAAAGATTTCACGACATACCCCACGACTTCAGAGCTGTCTCCATCTTGACTGCTCGTTTCCGCGTGAGCAGTTATGTTTGCAGGAGATGACGTTGAGTAACGGCCAAGGCTCACAGGAAGGTTGGAGATGCTGGTGACAATGGCAGCACTTACCCCACCATCCAGCTGCCTCAGCCGTATCTTATCGATAAGATAAAGCTATCACTCCAAGGCGGTGCGTGGGTGCATTACATAAGCCTTGCCTGGCATTCGCTATTCCAATCGCGACCCGAGGTGTCAGGGACACTTGCAGGCTTACCTCAGAGCTCCACGACCACCCATCATGCACATCATCAATACGGTGAACGCCAATCAAGCATTCGATCACATCAAGCTTGAGAAACACGGTATCCACATATAATGAAGGAGAATCGATGAAAAAGATGTTAGTGAACATTCTAGCTTCGGTCAAGACAAGCTGGCATTGGTCCAGCCGGACTTTGCGGTCTTCAATGTAACAGACAAGATGACGGAAGTTCGCTTTGACCCTCGAGAATTCGAGCAAAGTCAAAAAAAGAATCAGCCTACGGCCGCGAGCCATACCAATTGGAATGGGAAATGCGAATATTCGGCTATGCTTAGGCCTCCCGTCTCGTCTGCTATTTCCATGTGGCTACATACTGGAATTGCGATGAAGTTGAGAACTGCCAAGTGGAACTAGTTCGGGAGATGGCCGTCCATGATCCACGGTTCAATCGATGGTACAAATCAGCGGGAGATGGGCAAAAGACCACGGGGCTTCTTGGGGAAAGGACCGAAGGCGATCTCGACGAGTTGCTGCGACCCAAGGCTCGCAGTTCCTGGCAATGATCCTTTCCGAAACGAATCACTGGGCGCCCCTGGTAGATCACGTTCGAACAACAACTCTTGGCAGGGTGGAAATCCGCGAGCCTCCAAGTTGCTGAGTCAAGTGGCTTCAACAAACGACACACGTCATGGCATTTTCGGATATCGCCAGTCCCGGGTCAATTATTCGCGTATTCCCACCATGGATGTCCGTCAACTGGTCTTTGGGATCTTGATCGGGGTCTCCGCTGCTTTCGCATCCACCATACGGATGTTACGAGCGCGATAGCGAGGGGTGTCCTAGTCACCCCGCCTCCGCAATGGGCGGCCGGTCCGGCTCCGAGATGTTTCGACATCGTCCCAACGTCAAGAATGACTTTGAGGCGAAACACTAATTTCGTCGCAACACGTTGCGGTTCATGCAAGCAGCAAAAGAGAAAAAAAGAATCAGACCGAAGTCTGCCGGCCTTGCGACGGCAGTAGAGTTTCACGGTCAACGACGCACGACCAAAGACATGTTTGGGCCAAGAGAAAATGCACTTTGGTACTGTCATTATTACTGTTAAAAATATATGGAAAAATGAGAAGCTGATTTTCTAGTCTACACAACACAGAATTGGCCAAGTTTGTTTTGCGAACGCGAACCAGTCAACCGAATCCGAACTTGATGTAATTTGCTGTGAATTTCGGACTCTAGATACAAGGAAGAACTGGCGGTCGTCTCAACTCAAGGGTTGCCCGGGTCAGAGCATTAAGTTGTTGGCCCCCATGTCTGCCACAAAGTTGGACAACCCCCTTAAGCGGTGAAAGCGCGAGCCTCAACGGCGGCGTACTCGTCGCGCTTAGCGGCCTTGGCCTTCTTGGTCTTCTTGCCGCGGTGATGGGGCTCACGAGCCTCAACGGCGTGCTCGGCAGCGTCCTCAGAAGCGAACTCGTCACGCTTAGCAGCCTTCGCCTTCTTGGTCTTCTTGCCACGGTGGTGGGGCTCGCGGGTCTCAACGGAGTGCTCAGCGGCG
>JFBX01000502.1:149082-245845 GCA_001563135.1 Colletotrichum simmondsii | reverse complement strand
CCCCCCTCCCGAAGCTAAGCAAGACTGAAGTCAAATTCAATATGTAAATGCCGGCGGAGGAGATAACGTTTCATCCAATCACAAGAGCGGAAATGTTCTAGATAACGACCAAGTAAAATGGTTCTGGCCTGTGTCAGTGTTCTCCTCCGTCTTGGGCTGCTCTCGTCCGACCCGGGGGCAACCCCGGACTCGGAAGCTAGCACCGCGTGAACCATTTCCCAGAAGGCGATTAGATTCCTGCAAGCCTGCGAATAATCCATGCCTAGTTCGGTTCAGTTGGGCAATGTTCGGCGTACTGCCGTGCGTCCGGTTCTCGGGGTGGCTTGCAAAATTTTCGGCCTGCAGAAACACCACAAAGAAGAAGATGATGAACAAGGCTTAATTTGGGCGAGGAAGAGAGAGCGAGAGAGAGAGACACTGAGAATGCGAGAAACTGAGACAATCACACATGCCAGCTGAAGACAGCCTGGGAACTAGAAGCCTGTCACAAATTGCCGCAATTCCGGGTACGTTCAATAGCAAGCGCAGAAAACACGAGGTCTACGTACGCTTGTAAGCCTGTAATTGGAGGCTAATACTCGATATGATATTGAACCCCGTTCTTCGGATCGTCTGTCAGCCTGTCGCTTGCCAAGACTGCAGATGCAAAGACATGAGGATATTATTCAAGACTTCTCCGTGGGTCTCCGAAAGGGGGCCGGCCTTTCACGCTTCAACGCTCGAAGGGGGGCGGCGGCGGCAGCGGGCTCGTGCATGATGGCAAGCCCACCCCCGAATGCAACGACGATTTCCTTCTCCATTTTCCCATGAGTCCCCATTCCCTATCGCCGTGGACCTGAATCAGACCTGACAGCTGAGGGTTGTTCCTTGTATGGTTTACTCTCTGCGTCTCCTTTTCAGAGCTGTGCCTCTCGGGTACTCTCCTTTTTTGGGAGGGCTCTCACTCAATCTCGAAATGAAGGGGACGCAAAAGACATACCCGAAAAACCTGTTCATCTCATATCGCTGACGTCGGGGATCTGACTCGTGTATCTACGCTGCCGCGACGCGGCGTAATGTTGGAGGCGTTGCTTGCTGATAACGGTTTCTGGCAGACGAGGTTGAGAAAACGCCACGGCCGACGGCAACTCCAAGCGTTACTGATCAAAAGACGCCCTCGCGTGTGTCTGTTGTCGTCGGTGTAATTGACTGCGTGGGATTACACGAAGTGATTTGATCAATATGGGCCCATCTACGCATCCTCCGCCATCCGCGACCGGGGCGGAAGTCCTAAAGCTCCATTCTTCGGCAGTGGCCCCGTGGAAGGGGGAGCCGTTCACCTAACCCATAGTAGCGTGTGGTATGACCGAAAGCTCGTTGGTGTTGCTTGGGACTGGTTGCAAAATGTCACGATAGGCAATAAGCCAGAGCTGTCTAGGCTTGTGATAGATGTTATCCGCCCGCCGGCACCTGAAGACTAGATCTATCTGACTGTCTGACATCTACACCACATCGACAGTGACAGGCTGACAGCAATAGATCAGCTCCCATGCCAAGGCTAGGCGCACATGCTCGTCTAAACCGACAGCACGGGATGTGGCACGGTGTCTCCGCTAGTTCTCACCTAGTGCGCGGCATGTCTGTGGTCTTGATCTTCGACTCCGGGGACCGGAATGACGATAGTGTGTTCCATGGGCTGAAGATGGTGTTCTGCGAGTGTGTGTGTGTCTGTGGGCGGCCGAGAGAAGCGTCAACTCTATGACTGTGTTTAGTGTTTGGCCGCCTGCGCGCGCCGACGGGCTGTCTCTAAGTGGCTGCATGGCCTGGACCCGCCGCCCGGCGGGCATCAGTGGGTCCGCCCCGAGCCGATCGGCAAAGGCGCGTGGTTGTAAGGGAGTTGAGGCTTGCAGCTGGACCGTTCGAGCCGTAACACCGGAGTCTCATTTTGCAATATCTCTGCAACATTCACACGTGGAGGTTGACAACTGCTCCGTTCTGATTTGAGCGGCCTCCGGAGCTTCGGAACTCGTATTGCAACCTCGCGAAAAGAAAGGTTCAACTAAACGAGGTGCCCGATTATTGACCAGCTTTCTCTCCGACATTATCCGACCTTTTGAGGAAGTCGATGGATCGATAGTCTCGAGGCCCAAGTCCGAAACCGATTAAGACGTTGGCAGCATTTTTTCTTCTCATGCTCAGTCACTTTCACTTGCTGTGTCAGAGTCTCTTGAAGAAAAAGCCAACTATGTGTGAAGGGGTTTGAGGGTTTCGTGGACAAACCCCTTCTCCCTACCTTTTCTGCATTTTCTCTTTCTTCTTCTTCTCTTCGGAACCCAAAGTTCAAGCGACTTGGAAACCCAAAAGACATTTTTTCCCCCTCCATGAAGATGTTTCTTTGATACTACCGAAAGACAGCTTATGCGAGCAACTTCGAGCATCTAGTGATGCCCATCAGAAATCCGGAATATCAATATATACCAGGCAAATGACTTTGAGTCTCTACCGCGTACTTATTGGGGCTTCAGCAGCAGAAGAAAGAGCTTGTTGATTCCGACTTCGAAAGCATACTTCTTTGCGCAAAGGAGTTCAAGAAGAACAAGTCCGGTTCCCAAGTCGTTGTCCCGGCGAACACTGGTTGCTAAACTCCTTTCGCGCCAATCATGGCTTGGCAGGGTCCAACACTGGATCATTATTTGAATGTAAGTCAAGCATTTGCTGCAATTCAAGATTTGGTGTGGCGGTTATAGACCTAACATTTTTTCAAGAGCAGTAACATACTGGGCCGAGACACCATCGGGACGCATTTCTCCTCGACAAACGAACGCCAGCAATCGCGCTCACGCTGCAGCTTCAAGCTCCTTTGTGTCAGAGTTATAGAAAGTCGGGAAACCCTCGAGAGGGCTGGGGGCCACCTCTCCAGAAGTAGATTCGAGTGGGAAGATGTTGCTCTGACTCTAGTCAAGTTGACTGTGACAAAGACATGAAGCCAATTGCGCCCTCGTTGCCGTTTCTCTCTGCAAAGCAACATAATTGGCCACTGCCATATGCGAAGAAGTCAATCCAATGGGCTAGGGTCATTGGCGCTGTGGCTGCCTTGGCGCCCAGCCTCAGGCTGGCTTTATCTCTATGCTGCCTATCACCCCCAGCGTTATGCATGAACCATCGCCTATCACAATGACCAGCTTCAATCCTGCAGTGCAGTAGACCGAGCTGAAGTTCAGCCGTAAGGGTTGACCCCGCGCGCGAACAAGTATGGGCCTGACTGTAGACGAGATGGCGCGTCAGCCACAACATACTGACAGCAGCATCCTCAAAGACAACGGCAAGTGTTCAGCTGTCTCCATCCCGGGTCTGTCGGAGAGCTTTCTTGCCATCGGCATAATTTATCAGAATGATATGCGAAGTTTGCGTTGGGGCGTTCCAACACCGGAAGGGCTGGGTTCGTGATATCGACGAGGGTTCCGAGCCCACCGTTTTACTTGCTCATCACGAATCGGTCGCGAGCCTGGAAGCTTCAGCCCTCGACGCTTGCGAGATATGTCGTCCGTTCTGGCTCCAGATCAGCGAGGAGGACCAGACTAGACTGAGAGAGTTCGACGCCGTTTGGGCCTCACGCCCTAGGGCAGGCGGTGCAAAGTCCAGGACACCTGGGCAACGGTTGGACGAGTTTGATGGTCTAGTGACTATGGGCGCAGTTGTCCTTCTCGAAGAACCGAGTCTAAAAGCCATTGGGTCTGACTTGATGGTGTCTATTTCATTCGAGTCGGGATTCACGGATGAAATTTATTTTGATCAAAAGAATATCTCCGGTACATACGTGGTACAGAGAGGTGATTGTAAGTGGTATTGCCGGGTTGATGAGCCGTTAAGTTTTTCTCTAATGTGATCGGCCACCAGACAAGGACGCCGGAAAGATGATACCGTTCTCGAGTAACAGCACCGACTCCGAGGAAGCGTGGGCTAAAGCAAACTTGTGGATGCAAACCTGTTTGTCTACTCACATGGCTTGCAACGTTGAGCTGAAAGCGGATCCGTGGTATCCAACTCGATTGCTTGACCTCAAGGCTGGTTGCGAGGGCACAGATGTTGCCCGTCTGGTAGTCACGGCAGAACACCCGCCTTCGCACAATGATCGCTATGCGACCCTGAGTCATTGCTGGGGTTCAGCCCAGTTTCTGCAACTGAAGAAAGCCACGTGCGACGATTTCAAAAGAGGCATCGAGCTCTCCAAGCTTCCAAAGACATTCCGTGAAGCCGTGCAAGTCACTCGACAACTAGGCGTGCGGTACCTCTGGATCGACTCGCTATGCATATTCCAGGATCGAGACGATCTCTCTGACTGGCTAGTCGAAGCGGGACTGATGCACAAAGTGTATTCAAACTCATTTTGCAACATCTCCGCAGCGGGAGCACGCGATAGTTCCAAGGGCCTTTTCTTCGAGCGGGATCCGAGAGTGAGCCTTACTACCGACATGTGCCTCAATGCGGAGGGGTTTGGACTGGAAACGGAATTCGTCGACTGCAGCATTATCGACATGTCATTTTGGGGCCATGCCGTTGGGCAGTGTCACCTTAATAAACGCGGCTGGGTTCTACAGGAGCGTCTGCTCTCACCACGTGTTCTTCACTTTGGCCGTGATCAACTCTTCTGGGAATGTAGAGAGCAGGCGGCGGCCGAGTGTTATCCAGAAAAGATGCCAGAAATTTTGTCAAACAGCGTTCCGACAAAGTTCAAGAGACTCAGTAAAGGAGCCTACGGCCCCGATGTCATGTCGCAAGAGAGAGAGCCTGACGACCCCACATTTTACCACCGGATTTGGGATTTAATCGTGAGAGCGTATGGGAGCACCCGCTTGACTATGGCATCTGACAAGTTGTTGGCCCTTTCAGGTATAGCTCAGCATTTCGAAACTCTCGTTAACGACACTTATGTCGTTGGGATGTGGCGCAAGCATCTAGCCAGCAATTTGCTCTGGCACGTTGATAAGGAGTCGCAGGTTGATGGCTCCCCGTCTAAGCGACCCGAGGCGTACAGAGCTCCATCATTCTCTTGGGCCTCAGTCGATGGCAAGATCATAACGGGGCCCCTAGTTGATCAATCGAAACTACTCATAGACGTGGAAGACGTCCAAATTGAGTACGTGTCGCCAAACAAAACAGGTCTAGTGAAAGGGGGGCATGTCGACCTTAGATGTTGTGTGCTGCCTTTCGAAATGTCTGTGAAGTCCATCGGTCAACGCCAATTCCTTTCTCTGAAAGTCAACGGTGCAATTGTCATGGCTTCGAGGAAAGATGCAGAGCGCGACATTGGTCCCCTGATACATATGGATGTTTGCCAGAGAAGCTTCGACGACGAGAACACCAAGGGATTGCTATACTATGTTGTCGCACAGAAGCAGGACGAACTCAATGGCTTTGTAAGGTGTCTTCTGTTGATGGCCGTAGATGAAGAGAGGAAAGTCTTCAAGAGGATTGGGCTGGTCGAAACCGACGATGCAGAAGAGATTGAGGTGCTACAGAACGGGGCACATGTCATCGATGAAAATGTTTCGATCAATGACACCTTTTATGGAGGTAGAACCATCCGAATTATCTGAATTCGAGAAGCGATAAATCTAGAAAATCATCTGGTTGACAAAAGACAAGCGTGACCATAGTATGGCATCAGCCAAACTCTCAAACTGAACCTTGGAAAATACAGTCCGTGGCCTCAGACAACTTCCAACAGTAGAAAACACAAAGTCGTCAAACAGCCCTATTGCCTTGCACTGGGACCACCTGCCAAGTATGTTCCGTGAAGACCAGTGTGCCGTTCTGTTGTAAAGCATACGGGTCCATGTAGACATTAAAGTCAATGTCCGAGGCAGTAAGGTTGAAGACTCGGAGTAGCATGTAAACTGTGCAAGTTCCTCCCGTGGGCGTTGACGCGTCTGTGTAAGACCTCATCTATGCATTTCAATAGAACGTTGGTCAGCCAAATTGAGCAATGCACTCATTGCGAAAGGTTCCGAAGCCCTACCCTGTTGTACTGATACTTGCTCACAAAGAACGGCCTTGCAGCATCGCCGGGCGTAGTCTTGACTTCAATCAAGTATTGCGGTTTCTTCCCAATCCACTTGGTTCGCTCCAAATACCCCTTTTCGATAAGAATCTCAGTCAGAACTCCAAACCTGTCGTCGTAGACGATGTCGGCAGTCTCTTGACCTTCCCAAGGAGTCACGTAGGAATATTCGGGATGGGCTGCTACATGTCTTCGCATCGTACTTTGCCAATTGTCCATGCCGAATCCCGGAAGTGAGGGATTGAGATGCGAGAGCAGTTCATAAACCTACATGACGCCAATTAGCAAACATTCTTGAGGAGTCATTGAGGAACGTGTCAAACAAAGCAACCATGTCTTATGGTCTTTGTACTCACAAAGAGCTCGCCAGCGGCGCCGATCTTCTTGTCACTCCCCGAAGGTATCCACGGAGTGGAAGTAGGGGTCGAGGCCCATTCTACTGACTGTCCTGTTCTTGTGGAACCAAAGTCAGGAAACGATCTACGCCGCGCAGCAAAGATGACGTTGTTAAGTATTCTCAGATACTCGACGTCAAACAAATCGGATCTGGGCGAGGTCGTAGTAGTGGGTGCCGTGGATATTTGCCCAAAATGAAAGATGTCTGGTGGTAGGGTTGCGGCGGCCGCACCGACAGGTGAGTTCGGCTGCAAGCGATAACTTCTGTTGCTATCAGGTGAAGCGGGAGTACTTGTCTGCTGCGTAAAAGTAGGATGAGTAACAGCAGGTCCGGAATCGGGACGGGATCCCGTCAAAGAGAAGGGTCTTATGGGCATCTCAACCGCGAAACCTTGGCGTTGAGAGTCTGCCACCGGTGGAGACGAGGCATCAGATCTGTCTTCGAACTCCTGGCCTTGATCATCTTCATTTATACCGCTCAAGTCAATAATCCCTTCTGCTTCTAGAATCTGTGACACGCTTTGGATCGGTGCGTTGAGAGCTGAGCTCATTGCACTGATGGCTCGGTGTGGTATTGCACCACAAATTTGTGTCTCCGGTTCTGTCATAACCCACTCCAGAAGACGCCTTGGAAGACTCGAGTGATAACAGAAATCCTTTCTTTCTTTGCTCAGAGGGACGTATATCTGTAAGTGGCCAGCCGCCTCTCGGATGTGAAGCTCGCTTGATGACTTGACATGGATGTGTGCTTGACCATCTTGAACAAGGTGAATCTCGGATGAGATTCCATTCGTTTCGAATACTTCGGTGGCACGGAGTGTGTGATATAGACCATGGACGTCGTCCGAACGCGGACTGTTGAAGTGAGACGCAACCCTAGTGTCGTTATCAGGTCAGTGAAATTTCCATTTTGAGAACCACCTGAATGAGAGTTCAGGAAGGGAAGTATCTTATTAAATACCTGGAGATTCCACCTGCTCTCCTTCTAATATCTCTATCAGGACGTTGCACTCTCATTTGAGAATCGCTGGCAACAGTAGAGATTTCCTTTACGGAAGAGGAGAGATATCGGGACTCTAAACTCAACCAGGAAAAGAAGTTGCTGAGCCTATGAACTTCATCAAGAGAAAAGTCCACAAACTTGACTTTAGAAGCAAATATCTCGGCTAAGGGTTTGCGGTCCCTGATAACGAAATGTGTGCGAGAAGTCTCGAGACGGACCTGCCCACTTGGATATTCAACGGGAAATATGGCACTTTCCAGTAACTGCTCTGGGTCAGGGTACACCGTTGCAGTCTGAAGAAGGGTGTTCACCGCCCATATTGTCTCTTTAACTTCGGCAATGGTGGCGGCTGTTTGCTCAGTGCCCTTCTTCAGAAGCTCATCGCACGCCATTGCAAGAGTTAGTCTTTGTACCCCGAGTGTCTCGACGAAGAAGTCTTCCAAGTCTTCGTAGATGGAGCTGAGAGTCGTTCGTCCCTGAATCTTAGCCCCGCTTGACCATAAGCACTCGGCTGTTGTACACCATCTGAACGTCTCGCCATCCGGAACGAATATGAGAGGCGTTGTCCTGAAGAGAGTCCTGGAATTGACCAAATCAGGCACTTTTCGTTGAAGATGAGATTTGAAACATACCTGAAGTCCTTCAATTGACTTTCTGACATGTCACAGGTGTGAAGAAACTCGTAGATTTCCACAACCCAGTCGAAATCATCGCAATTCTCACCCCTCATATGATTCAGCTCCTGTATGCAGCAATTTTCATCCCAATCTCCTATTCCCAGGGTCGTCTTCATAAACCTTGCCAGAGAATCCGCTCGATTTTCGGAGCAATCATTCGTGAATTGCCCCTCAAGAGCAGTGTAAGCATATGGGACACCTGGGGCTGCCCAGACACAGGTATCCGGCCTTCTCCAGGTCAGTGTACTGTTGTCAGCTGCAGAGATTCCAAGAGCGGCCATTCTTTGTCCTTCTCGATTGTTGTGAATGGGAACTAGGATGCAATGTCTCTGGCGGCAGAAGTTTCTACGTCTTGTCAATTACTTGTCGCTTGTCAGTTTCTTTGGAAACTGGGGTATGGCTCCTTACCTCACAACTGTGGCAACTTGGTCTTTGGATGCAGACTCCTCATACCGAAGTTGTATCATTTCGTAGAGACCCAGAATTTTCCTGTAGCTCCCTTGTTGTGGCTGACCTTCAATGATCTTCTCAAGAATTGACAGATACAAGTTCACATCATCTTGAGCTCGGACACCAAGCTCGTTGACTAAGAAGCCCCATTTTGAATGATATGAAGCAGAATGAGCGGCTTCACCGATTTGGAGGAAGCTGATTGTCGAATCTCCAAGGTATGAGGAAACGATAGCCTGGAGCTCTAATAGTGGCAAAGTTGTCTCTGTGAGGGGGTAGTCCCTGCCGTCCTTGCATGTGATGTTGAGGTCTCGAAGGTTGCGAAGGAACTTCAAGGTACTCGAGTCATCGTGATTCAGTAGTATCCAATGATGTTGAAGTGCTTCGATAAAGCTTTCGGGACGAAAATTGCGGACGTAGTCGAGCTCGGGAGAAAGACTTCCCGGAGATGTAGAAGAGGTTAGTCTCAGCCGACGGCGTATTCGCAGGACACGCTCAAGCCAATCAGACCATGTCTGCTCCGATCCCGCCGGTGTCTCTGGAGGGCATTCAGAATACTGATCGTGCAAAAATGACACAAAGCACCCATCTGGCTGACTTGGTGTAGGCTGTAAAAGACGGTAAGGCTCATAGGGACCGCTTGTGGCGAGGTAAACATCTTGGCGATGAGGTAGCTGAATATCCATTGTCTGATCAAAGACAAAGAGCTTGGTGATTGCAGTTGAGCTTTCTATGCCAGAAGAAGTCTCGTGGTAAGATGAATATAGAAACTTCATGTTGTTGACGGATGCTAGCAGAGTAGCCTCGGTCTTCAGCGTCGGAACTGGAGCCTCAAAGATCAATTGTTGGACCTCTTCAACCGTTGCCGTTTGAACACCGAGCATTTCAAAGAGCTTGTAACGATCATCGACAGCAGATGCCTCTGGGCAAACAAGAGACAAGGGAAGATCTGCGGGGATTTCAAGACCATTCCGACAGAAGGGGAAGTAAATGGGTCGTCTGTTGCGATTAATCGAGGTCCAACTGCCATCCCTGAGAGGTATGATGTCCAAAGTGCGAATTCTCGCTAGGCTCTGTGGGGACGCGGTAGCGACGAGTCTCTGAATCGTACTGGCAGCTAGTGAATGCCATTGCGTACTGGTGGACGGATTCTTCATTCTTGATTTATCGATCGGTTGGCTGAGGTCCCGTTCCATCCGAGCTAGTCTGTCGTCTGCCGACAGCCATTTCAGACCGTACGGCTCAAGTAAACTTAGATCCTTGATCTGGTATTCTTCGGCAACATAAATCTCAGCATCGAGGTCGTCGAATAACGGAGACCCAGCTTCGTCGAGCCAATTGGACTGTAGGCGACGTAGCGAGTGGATGTCGCCCAGGTGACCGCTCCGCCTTGTGCGAAGAATCTTGCTTGACTTGATACGGCTTACAATGTCTTCGAGCAAGCCACTCCAGAAGCTATCCCAAGGGTATGAATGTCTCTGTGGAAGCCACCTCATCCATTGAAATTGCAATATGGGATGTTGGCACATTTCCTCCACGGCTTTGAGGAAACAAGTCGCGATACCATCTCTGATTGCCAAGTTGCGTGCAGATGAAATCACAACTCCTTCACGAGACGAGTTGGTGACGAAATCAGCTTGGATGATGAACTGCTTGTGAATCAGCATAGGCTCGAAGCGATGTTGTGGATGCCAAATGCTGTGCTGCAAAAGGCCTACTCACCTTGAAGCCCAAGGGCATCATTGGAAGGAACGCGAAAACTGGCTGATTATCAATGATGGGGGTGTAGTCATCGGTAAGGGGGAAAGCCAAGATGACTTCAGTCTCAGCATCCGCACGGCCATTGCCTTCAGAAAATTCCCTATTCTCGTTTGGAGGAGCATCTCGAATCACTTGACGTGTGACATGATGCTTTCTCTGGACAGTCTCGCCGGAAGAAGACTCATGGTCAGATAGCCATACTCTCTCTATGAGAGTGCTCGAACTTGAAGTTGAAAAGGAATACTCCACTCGTTTTGTTTCCTTATCATTGTCGTCGTGAAACTGGATTTCGATGCGTCGCAGATTCCTTAGAAAAAGCAAAACTGTGATTGGGAGGTTTTCGAACTCTCTGTTAATTTCCTCCCTCTGCCGCGCCGCTTCTGAGAGAGAAGCGTCATCGTACTGATGAAGATGAAGTATGATGGAACTTGGGGCTTGTTCACTCTGCGGAACGAAGTCTGGTTCCCAGATAGGGGTAACCATCCCCAGCCCGCTGTCGCCCTTCCGATGGGTGAAGCTGAAGGAAAAGTCGTTCGAGAGAATATTGACTTTGTAGGCAGCCATGAAGACAGATTTGAAGCCGATACCTTTTTCTCCGATATAACCATGACTGCGATTCTTTGAGCTCTGGCCAATCGCACAGATGGCTTTGAGGTCGTTATAGGTAAATCCATCCTCGTTGCACTCAATTTTGATTCGGTCTCGGTGCACGCTGAACTTTACACAAGGCTCAATACCCCGATTGTATGCTGCAACGAACTTATTATCATCGGCGTTTTGAAGAAGTTCGAAGACAAAGCGGGCATGACTAGTGTTGAGATTCTTCGCCAAGCTTAAGTCACGGTTAGCAGCTGTCGAAGTTACAACTGAGCAGACCTGATTGATGAGCGGTAGTAGCATACGTCAAAATCGAGGAACCGATCAGTTGATCTTTCTGCAATAGAGCCTTTTCTACGACTGATCGAATGCGTTGATTCATGGCTCCAATTTCCGTCAGGTCGCTCTCAGAAACAATGCCATGCTCCTCGGCAATCCCTTCCACGAGTTCCCTTGCGGTAGGTTGGTGGGCAGTACGCCCTGACGCAGCTGCCATGTCGGACGTCAGTGGTCGTCTTCACGAAGCAAGTCGCAGAATTTCAAGCGTCGTTATTGGAAATCCGAAGAATTGTCGGTTGTAGACTCCATGGAAATGCTGCGAGTCGAGAGATGTTTGAATCAAGTCATTTCCCCGCCAAGATCTCTTACCGCGGAATTGACGCCACCAAGTCACTTTGGACCAACCACAAGCAACACCAGAAAACAATATTGAAATAAACCTAGTAACTCGCATGCGCCCAGACTGCGGCTGACTTATTTTTCACCAATGCGGCAATACACTCATAGAAAAAAATCAAGTGATTCACCAGGCTTCCACTTAATACATGAAGAGCCAGACCACTCATGCGTCCCACAAGATAGCCTGGGAATTCGGCTCTGCGCGAAAAACTCCTATCGACGGAGACCTCAATTGGGCCAGACATTACGCTTTGGAGTTAAATACCACGGAGATGATCAGAGCATTGATCGCATCCTCAAGAAGAAATGGAGCTTTAGATTGACGAATGCAATTCGATTCTTTTTATGTACCCGCAGTGCCCAACTGCGAAGTATGTACTGGATATATGAATACATGGAATAAAATACGTACACTCCGGAGAAGTCCTCAAGAAGGGTGGCTTCTAGCCCCCCCATGTGATGGACCGCAGAGTCATTCGGCTATCACGATACCTCAAAAGCCAGAGACGTTTTTGGTGGTTCTGTTGCCCAAAATTTGACTATCTAGTCGACGCTGTCGCTTAGCAGTCGGCCTTGGCGCCAACATCGGACGAAGCGGAGCTGGCTCCCGCGACGGTAACGGACTTATCGCCAGATGATCCGTTGGCGCTGCCGCGGGTGGTGCCGCCAGGGATGACATCGGGGCCAGGGATGGTGTTGTAGGAGGTTGAGCTGCCCCAAAGACTGAAGTTGACGGCCGCATCAGCTTGCTTGTAGACGCCGGGAATCTTGACACCAGTGCCAGGCATGGTTGTAGCAGTGTTTCCAGTAACCTCGAGCTGGGCGCAGGCATAGTAGAACTCAGCCTCGCCGTTGTGAGCGCCGTGAAGACCAATGTGCTCGCCACGGACGAGGTATTGGCCGTTGGGGATGGTTGAAGGGACGGTGAAGTGGACGTTGTCCTCGCCGTAGCTGCACCACGCCCCAGTACGGAGAGATTCGGCGTTGCCGGCCTTGCAGAGCAGGGACTGGGAGACCTTGTACCAGGTCCCGGTGCCCTTATCGGAGGCGGCATTGCTGACCGGGCTCATGTAGACCTGGGTGGGGCCGGGGTGAAGCATGCCGGTGCCACCGAAGGCCTGCTTGAGGCCAACCTTGTCGCCGGCCTTGACGGTGAAGACCTTTGCGGCCGCAGTGGCCCCCTTGTTGCAGGAGAAATCGGCATCAGTCGGCGAGATAGAGCCCGAAGGGATATTCTTGAACTTAGTGGGCATGTAGCTGTTTTGATGCTTGCGGATGTAGGTATTGTCACCGCCCTGTTGAGCACCGTTGACGAGGAGCTTGTCAAACGTGTAGTGAGCAGAGGCCGAGGAGACCAAGCCAAGGACGGCGGAGAGAACAACAGTGGCCTTCATGTTTGCGATTGGAGATACGCGGAAAAGAATGGAATGACTTCAAGTCAGGTAAAGAGCGGATAATAAAGAGCGAGTGAAAAGAAGAATGATAGGATAGATCACAGTGGTATGCTGAGCTGAGTTTAGAAGCCTAGAGATGCGATCAACGCATGCCTTATATAAAGTTGAGTAGAAATGTCAATCATAGCGCACACACACGCACAAGTGAATCAAATTTTGGTTTACGAAGTTGAACCCAGACATGCTTGTGGAGCTTACCAACGGGATGTAGGCGCCCATTCCGAGCCAAGAGTTCGGTCTAGATTGCCAACAGAAAGCGGCAAACGCTAGAGCTCGGATGAAATCCCTGCTTTGGACAAAAACTCTGGCAAAATCCTCCGAACACGCTACTGTAAGCATAAACGACCTGCTCGGGATCGATTTTGTGGAGAAAGCGAGGGAAACCCCTGAGCGCCGATGTGGCCTTCAACATGGATTGATTGAAATTACATCTGTAGCACTGGCGAAGGGACTTGTGATTCAGTCACTTTGTTAGCGGAACACGAGAATGGTGGAAGTCAGCAAGCGCCCATAAGATTCACTTTGTAGGATGATATGGAAGCCATTATTGCTGCGTCCAGGACGCCCAGGACTGTAAACTTGGAGGAGAAGTTTCATCGCAGCTTTGATGTGACCCTGGCAATAAGACAATGGCCAAGCCCCCAGTAATACAATCTCCAAAGGTACAGAGACAGTGCTACGCCCACTGATGAGCTGAAAGGTACTCTATGGAGTCCACTTCCCATCCAGGAAATAGGCCTGGGCCACGCTTCTGGTGTCGCCTCCTGAAATACCAAAAGTAGGTGGCCATTCGTGTCCTGCGCTTCTAATCCTTGCAATTGAAAGAGGGCCATATAATGTACCTCGATTCACAAATGGCGAGAGAATGGTGGCTAGTTCAGGGCATTGTTTTATTTTCCTCCGTCATCTAGAGCGACTTGACAGCAACCAGCATATATCAAAGTTGATACTAGATGATAAGTATTGTACGCAGGATGAAATTCTAGAGACTTCAGACAAACCAGGAAAGTCTCCTGCCTAGACCCAAATTCTAGCTCATGTATTATAAGTTCTGCAAATTGGATCGTATCATTTGGTCGTGCGATTGGAGTTGCTGGGCACTAACGGTGAACGGAGTATATTTATGATGGGCCACAGCGTTGACCTTTGAGTTGAAAGTCGGGCTCGTATCTCAATCCAGACCGATTGAATGTCTTGATCGTGATGAAACGCCAAGCTCGAATAATCAATTGAATGTGCCCCTTCATTGATGCAGAAAGAGTCATCGCGCATGCGAACCTCTCGCGCCTCGGTACATCCCGAGTTTCGAGGAGTGGGAAACACAAGTGATGGATTGTCAACAGGAGTCGATATGATCTTACAAGGCGTGTCTGACCAAGCGAGGACCTTTCTTTTGGAACTAAGCACAGTGATAGGCCCGCTTCTATGCCAGAGTCTCGAATATGGAAACGGGTGGCACGGCTGAGAACAGGAGAGCTCTGCGAGAGAGACGCAGGATGGACGCCGCTCCAGGGCTGCTAAAAGCGGCTAAAGTGCCCAGGAGACCCTTAGTATCTGATGTTGGCGGGGACTTAGGAAAAGCCGTTAAAAGTCGCGAACGGTTCGGACTATTCGTAAAGACTCGCCAATCCTCGGCATCTATCCACAAAGTAAGGAGCCGGCATGATCCGCTCTATAGGTGAAACCTGGGGCTTGAAATCAGAACCACCTAGCGCCTCTAGCAGAATGAGTGGCATTTTTGATTTGACGAATGGCTATTTCAATACGTGACCAATGTTTTTATCCCTTCAAGGCCATGCCGAATGAGACAGGGTAGCAGTGCCAGGCCACCATATGTTGTTCTCCAGGGCTTATTATGTCAGAATTAGTCAATGTAGCATTTTAGTTGCGACCGCATATTTTTCTAGTTTCGGCATGCGATGTAAAGCTTTTTACCTGCTCAAGCCGCGAGATTCTTTCGCTCATTTCGATCAGCTTGATGGTTGGCATTGAGACCGCAGTAGAGCATACTCCCAAAGCATCTGGAAACAGAAAAGAACCCCTGATAACTTGAGATGGTGATGTCAACTTTGGCGATTTCCAATCGTTGCATCCAAGTCGCCAGCATTCTCATAAAGACTCCACAAGGTAATCAGAGCATACAACTCAATCTAGAGACTACTTGACGCACCAGAGCTTTATTTGCAAACAAATGACTCCCAACTGTCAACATCTGACCCTACAAGCTTGGCCGTACGAGGCCATCGGCACAGCCTTTTGGTTCTATTGCTTCCATCTGCGGGCGATGTTCCCAAAAGGGCTTCAGGATCATTCTTCTGCTCCACCCACTCGACTAGGGCTTCGAGGGAGTTCTGTTTCCCGGGAACGTGAGTATAACTCGAGGCACCTCCGCAATGGCCACCACCTAGATGAAGAACCTCATTAATCGCGCGCTCAAGGAAGGCCACATAATGGCGGCTACCAATCTCAACTTACCTGGAACCATAAATAAAGATAACCACTCATCTCGATCGCCGCCTGTCACCCGAGTGATCTCATTCAAATGATCAATGGGCCAAGTTGCCGCGTTGAAAGGGTCAGCCCATCCTTGCGTTACAAGAAGCTTTCCTCCCCTGTCCTTGAAGGAAGTCAGGTTGGGATTGATGGAGTTAATCAAGCTCCCAACCTTGAGATCCAGCGCATCCACATCGCTAGCCCAGTCGAATGTGCTGCCATTGTAATTCAAGTCGTCGAATACCATGTTTTGCAGGAGGGGAAGAGAGAACGAAAGGGACAAACGACCCTCCTGCATCATCCATTCCGACTCACTGCCCAGATCAAACCCAGGGTAGAGGCTGGTATTGCTCTGGGAATGGCGAGGTCCCGCGTATATATTCTTAGCAGCTGTAAGTTGTTCAGCGGTCAAACAAGACGACGAGTTAGTGGCGGGCGTTGTGCAAGCGAGCTTGTCCAAGTCAAATGTGCATGCCAGTGGATTCTCGAGAACTCGGTCCTCAACACCGTCTAGCGTGTCGCACTCGTCTAACACGGCATTTGCGATCAGGTTGAGTGATTCTTGTGGCAAGAACGAAGCACCCTGAGAGGTGTTAGCAGTAATTCCCGAGTTTCATCCTGGGCCGAGAGATATAACGTCATGCCCCTTCAAGACCAGGCATAGACTCTGAACAGCATGAACTTACCAGAGTTGCCTGCTGGTTCCACAGAAAGGACAGCGCCAGATGCGAGTACCAATTACCCGGACAGCCGGCAACAATGCCGTCGAATAGCTGAGGGTGATACTGAGCAAGTGCAAAGCCTTGGGCTCCTCCGGTCGAACATCCCTTGTAATAGGCATGTTGCGGAGTCTTTTCATAGTAAACCGTTGCGATTTCTTTCGCTACAGGCGTGAAGAGTGCGATAGAATTGCGTATCCATGCAAGGACTTGATTCTGGTCGTGAAGGAACGGCAAGTAGATGCCACCTGGGTATGCATCGCCATCGTTGTTATCTGAAGCAAGGTGACCGCTGTCCCCTCCCGAAGTTGCGAAGCCCTTGTTGACATTTTCTAGCATTGACGCATAGTCAATTCGACCAGCCAAGCCGCCATTGCCTGTCCACTTATTAACCCAGATCCCGAATCTACTGAATGATCTTGCAACCTACCGACAGCTAGGAACTTGTCATTATACGCGATGCTTTCTGGAAGCCAGACTTCGAAAAAGACATTGTTGTTTCCCGGGTATGGAACGCTGCCGTTGACACGACAGAATGCGACTTGGTTGAAAGTTCCAGATACGTTGAGCGAGTGAGTCGGTACGGAACTTGTCGTAATTTCTCCGATGTCGCTAGGGAGAGATGCGATTAAGCTCGGTAATGAGTCGCATTGTGTGCTAAAATTCGCCTTCGCCACGCTCGAAGTAGGCAGAAGCCATAACGCCAAAGTCATTGCGGATAGCATGATGCCAATTATGAAACTACTGTCCCGTTGTTCTCTACGGAGAGTCGGTATGGACCCTTTTGAGAGACTATGCGCATCATTTAAAGATATGACAACGTGCCAGGGCGACGGCGGTACTTTGCCATCGTCATTGCATATGGAGCTGCCAGACTCATTTGCCGGCATCTTCATCCGCTGATCGGGACATGGATCCATCTCTTCATCGAAGAAAGTATTACCACGACCGAGTATCTGGGACCTATTTCGGCCTCGGCGCCGAAGTTAGTGAGGGACGATGGACAAGGACGAGAGGGGCTGTGATGGAAATCTGTACCAAAGATGTTGACTGACCAGTTAGAATAGCTGAGGCATACCCCACGGGGAAGAATTGTGAGGGTTACAATGAGGGGAATCTCTGCAGCACTCGGCCAGCGGCGCCGAAGTCCGAGCTCAGAGCCCACTCTTAGAGTCGAGACTCGAGAGCAATCGAATACGACCCGCGATCTCATCAATCGCACATGACATGTACAAGAGGTAGAGACGGTTTTATCCCGCACTTTCTGCGATATCAAAGGTTGTGGAGGCATTTTGCCCCCAGACCTCTCGTATTGGGGACGTTGCTGCATTAGATGGCACAGCAAGACACGTAGCCTCGATCGCTGCAAGATACTTGTTGACTCTGAAAGGCATTGAGCAAACTTGTGACTGATTAGTCCAAGATACAGAAACTACAGTTGATAAAAGGCTTTGCCTATGGAGGATATGTATGCAGCCAGAAGACATCGCTGTCCACGGAAGTCGTCATAAGCATCTGCCACCCTGAATCCTCTGGCTAAATCTAGCTACTGGATCGAATGCCTCAGTAAGTAGTCAACTCTTTGTCTGATACCGCCGCCACTCGACTCTTTCAAGACAACAGAGTGAAATGCTGTCTTTCACCTTCCCTTTATTACCTTAGTCGGGATAGGCAAACGATGGGAATCTCAACGTAAAGAAAGCAATTGAGAACAAAGAGAAATGCCATTCCTCGATGTGGGACTTCAGGTCGACGTAGTACGTGTGCGTCTTAAAGGCCTTCAAGTCCGAGAGCATCACTTGTCGAACCCCCAGAGTTTCTCTTCTCTCTTGCGTCGAGGCCCCATCACAAGTCTACAAGGGGTAGATGAACTTGAGATTCTGACGATCAGTCAGATCAAGATCTTCGTTGTGGACCTGGATGACTTCGTCGCCCGTGTCGAGAACTTCATGCTCTTCTCGGCTTTCGTCGTTCTCCAAGACCAGCTGACGCCGACGATTCTCGCGGACCAAATACCATCGGATGATGAGACACATTGCCGGAGAAATGAACCAGAAGGCGGTCATAAAGGCCCAGGGAAGTCGGTAATGCGGCTTGTACTTAGGTTGCCAGAATCTAAGACAGCATATCAGTCATTATCGGCCCATACATTGGCGGTCGCGGAAAGAGCTTACTCGGGAGAGATCATGTTTGCGACTGCTGCGGCAACAACACATGTGGACATCACTGTGAGCTTCTTAGTGTAGCCGGTTGTTGCTGTCCCGGCCCAAGATAGGCCGAGAAGATAAGAGGGCTTAAAAGTAGAAATCTGTGTGCCAACGACGAGGGCAATTTTGTTGGACCAGGGCGATGCTAGCTAAGGAAGGTCAGTACTGCTATGGCCTCGCGAAATGGGACTCTCACCTCAATGATGCCACCAACGAAGCATGGTATGTAAGAGATCGCACACGTGTAGCCAGTACCCAGTCGAGTTCCATACAGCATGGCAGCGGAAACAAGGATAAGAAGTGAGCCGATGAGAGGCTTGGCAATGTTGAACAAAGCGCTTTCAGCGGCTGTGAAACCAAAACCGACGATGATCAGCGGCAGTTGCTGCGATGTGTTATTTGGGAGTTCGTTAAAGAACATATGGAAACTATGGCAATATTAGAGTGGTTGGAACAAATAGCGTAAAACAATTTCGTGAGGAGACCAACATAAACAGCCAACTCTTGAGATCTGTGAAAGCCTCACGAACATGCGACCACTTCCAGGAAGAGTTTTTGATGCCAGAATGAGCTTCACGGATTGCTGAGATAGTATGGATCTTCTCTTCCGTTGAAAGCCACTTCGCTTCCACTGGAGAGTTGGGCAAGAAGAATGCAAGAGGCACGCAGACGATGAATGTAAGAATGACGCAGATGATGTGCAACCATTTCCATGACGACAGCCCACCAACAAGAGCATGACTATCATCCAGGAGAATAAGCTTGTAGGCAACCATGGTAAGCAAGACGTTGGCCAAGCTTCCCGAAGCCCACCATAGGAGTTGGACCCATGGGCTTTTCTTGGGAGGGAAGAATGCCTGGTGAAGGATTGTGGTACTCGGAACGATCTGGGACTCGGTCTAGACATTTCGAAAAGGTCAGAAAATAGAGTTTAAGTTGTGGGAAAATGTATAGAAATCCACATACCATGCCTAGAATGAATCTAAGGGCCATAAGCTGTTTCCCCGTCTTTGCAAGCGGGTGCATGCCGAGCAAGAAGGCCCAGAGTAGCAGGGAGCTGACGATGAATTGCTTTTGACCTGTGCGCTGGGATAACCAGGCACCAGGCCAGAGAGCGATGAGGTAGCCAGTATAGAACACCACAAAGAGATCATTGTACTGTTTTTTGGTCATCTCGACATCCTTGAATATGCCCATCGTACTGGCTTGCGACAGAGTCGACTTATCCAGATGGATGAGGAAGGCGATCCACCACGTCTGTCCTAGGAGAAACCAAAAGTTCTTTCGAACAAGTCGCTTCTCAGCCTTGGGTGCTAGAATCCCAGCTTTGTCTTTGTTGAGATTGTAGAAGACCGTTGTATCGTCGACTTCGCCTTTGGTGACAGCATGTTGCTGTTGTTGTCCTGCGGGCGTTCCTGGAGGCGTCGCTTCTCCGGTTACGATGGGCGTGTGTCCAGATTTGGAATGAGAGATAGGTTCGCTCTCAACGACCTTTTTCTCGTGATTCTTTTCGCTCGACATTACAAGACTTCGATTTTGCAACCTTGAGTCAGATACACTCGGAACGAAATGTGTGTGAAGAGTCAAACAATCCAGCTTCTGAGGCTTTCAGACGAAAATTGAGTTTTGGGCGATTTAAATATCATCCAAGAAGACCCCAAATCCTCATCGCTTCATTGATTATAACTGATTGTCTTGGCGTTAGCTGTTCTGGTTTTCCAAGTCCGCATTCCCAGAGCATCGACCATAAAGGTTACCAGGAACTAGGATCGGAAACCGTCCCCGACAGGCTGGACTAGCCCCGGTGGAATTGAGATGAGGCTTTTGATCCTAAACGGGCAAATGACAGAAACAACCAGCAGATGAAGACGACACCAATGAACTGCTGGTAATGCGTATGAACGGCAAGGGGCGAAAGCGAGGACATCAAGGTTGCTCACAGCCCCTGCGTCTTGCGCAGATCTCTATACGACCAACAGATTCACCCCTGTGAAGACGTAAGATTCCCTGCTTTCAGGTCGTAATACCCATATCAGACTCTTGGCTCTCGGAGAACAAGCCTTCTTGGCGACCGGCCCGAAGCAGTGTGGCTTTGGACAGTGGGAACTGACGCGTCTCGAGGGGATGGGGTGTCGGTCGCTGATACATACCCAAGAAAGAATCAAGGCATACGGTTCACCAATCCTCCGCTTCGTGAGTCAAATTTCCAACCACTTAGAAGTATGGCGTGCAGCCTCCAGACCAAGGAATGTTTAGGAACTGCGTCAAAATAGTGATCGTGATCGAAGTGGAAGTCGGCACCTCAGAAAAAAGGACAGTGTCATTGAGTATTATGCTATTCAAATGGTTAAGCCTCCTTTGATCCTCCAATATTTCTTGGGCCGCCAGGGCCCTCCTCCAGGCCGTTACCCCTGCGAATGTTGTCCCTCCATCGCCAGTGCTGCCTCATAAAGGAAGTACTCTGTTCACCATGTATCAGGATGTCGGCTGCGTGCTGTGATCAATGTCAGTCGGTACGCCAAGAAAAGTCGAAGCTTTTGCACCCACCTCGCCAAGCACGGGAAGAAACTTGGCACCGTGTCCACTGCCTCCAGTCGCGACGAAAACAGACCCTTCAGAGTAAGTAGGCACATGGTCGATCTGAAAAGGTCAGTCAGTGAAGAAGTTTGATCCAAGCAGAGCTGACTCACAACAAAAGAGTTGTCCAGTGAGTCGGTATACCAGCATAGCTTAGTCGAATTGAAGTCCTTGTCGGCGAACTCCGGAAGAAAGATGGAGACGAACTTTCGAATGGCCTCCCTTGCAGGATCTGGGACTATGCCGCAGTCAGCAGGCGGGAGAGGCACACTCCACTGGCCGTCTTGAGTGAAGCCCGCCTCCGAAGGAGCATGTTGAAAGTTGGTAAACTGGGGGGTTGATCATCTTGTTAGCCCGATTCGCGCGAAAACAGCGACGCACAAGTACCTTGATGCCTCGGAATCCGATTTTAATGAGACCATCGGCAGTCCGAGGAAAGACGTAAACACTGCCGGTGTCTTTGCCGCTCGGGTTGCGTGGTGCACTCCTCCAAGTGATGACGGGGAAGCGTTCAGGGGAGTATTTGTCCCACAAATCCGCGTCGTTCTTGTCCACCTTGAAGGTGACTACGCTTCCTGCAGACGACTCAAGATGGTAGGACAAATCAGGCAATAGCTGCGTCGAGAAAGATCCAGCTGCTGATCATTAGTCGCGCAACCTCGGAGATAAATGCAGAAAATAGCAAGCATACCGCAAATGGCCACGACATCCGCCTTGTGAGTGACTCCGTCTTTGGTCCTGACCCCGACTGCTTTCTTTAGGTGTGATGATGAGCCAATTCCTTCAACAATGCTGTCGAAGGCACCCTTCTCGGGACCAAAGTGAAACTTGACGCCCTGTCGGAGGGCCAACTTGTAGAAATAGGCACAGGCTTCGCTGCATTTTGTGAAACCAGCAGTTGAGTCCAGAACGGCTTCATAAGTTTGAGCAGGCGAGGCCTGTGGAATTTCGAAGTCTAGAAGCTTTCCTTCCCATCCACGCTCAGCTGCTCGAGCTCGATCGGTCTGGTTGCTCTTGACGAACTGAGTATCTCTGAGGCCGTCTCGTTCAAAGTTACTCAGTGTCTCACGCTCAAGTGGGTCGAGTTCGGCGGTGGGCTGAACTCGAAGCATGCCGCTCCCGCTGAAGAGATCAGATCGGTCGAGCTCATCATCTTCTTGGTACCTCCTCTCGTTGATCTTCTCCCACGCGGCACGACTTTCGAATGCGAGACGCTGATAATGAAGCTTGCTCCCGTATGAAGCTCGAAACTAGAGACATTATATGAGTACAGCTTGATGTGGGCTCTCAATGCCCGCAAACTTACGATCTTGTTGTGATCGACCGAGGCCGCCTGCGTGTTTCCATTCAAGTCGGGCTCGTAGTGCGTCTCATCATAACGGTATCTGTCGAACACAGCCACGCGGTACTCTGAGAAGTGAGGATCAGTTCGAATACCTACCACATCCAGGTATGGCAGTGAGGTGTGCTTACCACGTTTGCTCAGAGCAACGGCTAAAGAGAGGCCGAAAATGCCAGCTGATAGAAATCAACCAATTGTTCGCAACATTTCCCTGTAAGTTCTGCACGTACCGCCCACGATAGCGACCGACTTTGGTTCAGACATGATGCTCTGCTTCTCGCTTGCTTTCCTTGTCAACTCAGATGATGCGGAGCGCCGCTACACTGCGAGAGGCGGGGAGCGATTCATTTTAATGCTTCCGAAATCGCTGATCCATGCCTATCAAGGTGCGGAGATAGTCGGTTGGAGCTGGCACGCCATTAAGAATCGGATGACTTGCCGCACAACGTAGGAATAGCTCCACAGCTCTCCCCGCGGCCAAGATAGCAGTTGAGAAGATGTAACCACAACAGCGAACACTGTTCTCTTCAGAAGTTTGACTTATTTGAGATCACAAATCATTCTAAGTTGTGAATTTTGCGAAACATGCAAGCACTAAAAACCCGTTTGTAATTCTAGTCAGCCCATGGTCAACCAATCTTTTCAGGAGGAATCACTGAACTACTTCAATTATTAAATTGCCGGCTCCCACTCGGAGCGGTCAGTATTCAATAGTTCTTTCTAGGTTGCAAACCACAACGTATGCAATTCTAGGATATTGAGCCTCATTTGCCTCCCTTGATCCATCTACCCATCCACTTTGCATTGAGTTCTTTTGCATCATTGACGAACTCCAACTCCAGTAGAAGCTGTACCGAACCAAAAGATAGCTCTTAAGTCGGATGGACATCGTCATCACGGAACCTGTTGCGTCAAAGACTCACTCGGATAACGAGGAGATTTGTCCACTAAAGGAAAAGGAACGTTGATCCGGTCAAAACATAAAGAGAACGCATCACGCCTGGAGCCGTCACTTATTTACAAGTCACAACTGGGGAGGCACTTCACCATTACGCTTGTTCAGTGGCCTCGCAATCATCCTTGTAGATTTAATGACCTTGATAGCATCTCCTGAAAAAGAACTTAATAATTGCTGGTTGGTCTTAGGCTGGATTAAGTGAGTTCATTCACTTGGCTAACCTGCAGCCTACAGTAGCAGAATCGACCATGGTGCAGTCCAAATCCTGGCGTAGGATCTCTCTTGCCCGGAAGCTCTTGACAATGCAGATATCAGTGGGCAATAACCTGGAATCGTGACAGTAATGTATACTTCTGGCAACGTGGCCACATTCGTTCCTTGCAGCCTATTTGAATATACTCATGGGAGACCACGATCCTGCTTTCAGTTGAAGGAAGCGGGGCATGAGTTACATGGTTGCAACAGACCCTAAGCTAATGCAAGTTGCCCTTGCTCCTCGCTCATCTGTATATCTATCAATATACCACCTGACATTGGCCATCAAGGTTGCACAATGAATGTGATCGGTGTTAACCCGAAGAGCCTCGTAAATACGCGTCGGCGAACATGGACCAATCAATTGCCTCACATAAACCCAGCGCCAAGTAAGCGTTGGGCGCTCGGCGATGCATCCTCATCAGACGCCTACAAGTTGTATCTCAGTGATGAGTGTGGCTCCCGATATCTTTGTGCCGGTCAAAGAGATGGAACATCAATCATCCCTCACGAGTTACAGATGATAATTCCTCATCGCAGTCGATTTTATGGCTGCAAAAGGTCGCGGTGACGAACTTTCTTCGCTGGTGCAAGACTTGGTCAAGGCTGGCATTGTGAACAATAACCAAGTCGGCAAGAGCAGCGTTGATGGAGGAAGACGTTTTTCATAATTCGACACTATATACTATGATCATTCTTGGACGAACTTAGCAAGGATGCTCATTTGCTCATTCTCAGTTGATATAACAACCTCCAGTGAGAAGTAGGTATTCCCCATTAATCCATCGAGATCTTTCCTCGGCAAGAAACGCAACAGTCCATGCGACATCTTCAACATCACCGAAAGCACCTTCAACAGGGGTTCTCAGATCCATTTCCTGCCTGACTATATCGAAGTGAGAGCTGATATTCTTGAAGAACGTCTCTGTGCTGATTGGCCCCGGCGCAACCCCATTTACGGTACACCCGTACACAGGAGGCAACTCTTTCGCCCATACCCTGATCATTGCATCCAGTGTTCCTTTGCTCGCTGCGTATATGCTCTGATTCACCTCTGGCATCCGAGAAGCGACAGAAGATACGATGATGATTCGGGATCCGCCTCGTTTAGAAGAATCGAACAGTGTTGCTGATGCCGGCTTTGCGAGAGGCTCATAGGGCGTCAAATGCGGCAGCGCGGCTTTGACAAGGAGGAACGCGCCTCTGGAGTTGAGATTGAGCGCCTGATCCCAGGTGTCGGCATCTGCCTCCCCGAGAGACCCGAGAGGTACCACACCAGCATTGCTGACTAGAATATCGATTTGCCTGAAGCGAGCCACAGCGGCGGAGACCAGGGCCGCAGGGCCCGAGATAGTTGACATGTCGGCGCATACAGCTATCCAGGGTGTTTGCAACTTGGCCCCGACCTGCTCACATTCGGCCTGCAAGTGTGGAAAGGGGTAATTCAACACTATGTTTGCTCCACGCATTGAAAGTTCCTGGGCAATGGCGGCGCCGATCCCGGCCGAAGAGCCTGATATGACGGCTGTCTTTTCTTTCATTGAAGCCGTTTGCGACTGTTTGAGGTGTGGCATGATGATTGTCTGACAAGGTTGTGCTCGTAACTATGGACTGAGTGCGAATAACCCCATCTTCAACGCTCGACATAATCACGGTATTAGTAGACGTCTCAAACTTGACATTCACGGCGGGAAATCGTTTCCGCAAGTTCCGAGTAGTTGAGCAGTATTGCACCTACATTCGGACTTCTCGTGCGAAATTCCTTTTAACAGCAGGAGATCGTCTTTGTTCGGAGTGTGGAATGCCGAGCCGGGATGCGACGGACTGGCTGTAGGTCTCGGCTATCCGCACATCGGTCTTACGTCAAGACTAGAAGAGGTCGCCAACAAGTGTTGAAGATAAGCCATTGCACCGGAGGATGATTTCTCAGCGGAAAATAAGTCACTTCGTCGTCGCATGAGTCACGCGGGATGGTAATCATTACACGATCCCCAACCTGTGAGCGGCAGTTACATCTTAGTTATGGGTCGAGTGATGTTGACTAGGCTAAGGTATTTCACACAGCTCAACAATCTGAAGCAAAAGTTGGTTTATGGTTTCTTATCCAGACTTCGATTGCGTGTCCCTGCCTTAACTAATTGACTTCTCGAGGCATAAAGTCTTTTACCAACGATAGACCAGTTACTCCTCAATTAATGATTTGCTCATAGGTATTGATGCTTTGTTGTATGTCCTCTTTCAGATCTTCAATATGCTCCAAGCCTACTGAGATGCGGATCATGTCTTCAGTGACACCCAGGTCAATCTTCTCCTTCGGATACATTGGCTTGTGTGTAGATGACCAAGGATGCGTTGCCGCACTTTTGGCATCGCCGAATCTATGTCATATGGAGATTAGTGACTTACGATCCACCAAAGAACACGAAGATTCCAACCTGGATTCTTTCGAACGAGGGGGATGAACTCACGAGGCCATGTGCGTGATGAGCTTGAAGCCATCCACGAGTGATTCTCCAGCGACGGCGCCACCCTTGAAACCAAATAAGATGACAGCTCCGGCACCCCGCGGGAAATACTTGGTAGCGGCAGCATGTTCGGGGTGGTTTTCCAATCCAGGATAGTCAACCCACGAGATCTTCGGATGGTCACGCAGCCAAACGGCAAGTTCTGTGGCGTTTTGCGTGTGTCTCTCGCATCGCAAACTAAGCGTCTCCAGCCCGATGAGGAGGTCTCTGCTATTGTAAGGCGACAGACAAGCCCCAGAGTCGCGAAGTATTTGGTGCCTGAAGCGACTCACGAAGGCGAGTTGGCCAAAAGACTCGTGAAAGTTGGTATTGTGGAAGCCTGGGTTGGGCTGGTTGAGCTTGGCAAACCTCGGGCTACGCCAGTCAAATCTTCCTGAGTCGATAACGACACCGCCGACAGAGGTCCCATGACCGCAAATCCATTTACTGGCACTATGGGTCACGATATCCGCACCGTGTAAGATTGGCTGGCACCAGTAGCCTCCAGCCCCAGCGGTATTGTCTACGACTAGGGGGATTCCATGTCGGTGTGCAATCTGAGCAATTGCTTCGATATCGGGCACGTTCATACGTGGATGACCTATGCTCTCGATGTAGATAGCCCTTGTGGTCTCATCTATTGCCCCCTCGATAGACTCTGGGGTCTCTGGCACGATTGCGACAGAAATACCAAGGTCTGGCAATAGGAAACTGAATTGATTATATGCCCCATGATACATGTTGGCTGTTGATATGATGCTTTCGCCTCGCCCAGCAAGACAAAGCATGGTCATAAAGACAGCTGACTGCCCGGAAGCAACCGCAACAGCTGCGAGCCCGCCCTCAAGCGCTGCCATCCGCTTTTCCAGCACATCAGTGGTTGGGTTCATCGTTCGGGTGCCGATGTTTCCGTCTTCTTCTAGACCGTAACATCTTGCAGCATGTGCTGAGTCGTCGAAGTTGAAGTACGCTGTTTGGTAGATGGGTACGGCTCTCGATTTACTGACCGGATCAGTTTTTTGGCCGGCGTGTATTTGCAGAGTTTCGAATCTAGAAGTCATTTTCAATGCCGGCGACGAAGACATAGTGTTATTGTAAAGAATTTCGTTTCCTTGGATTGTTGGATGTCGTACGACGAAAATTGGAAACACATTTTGATTTCTATGAACGTTCCGGCGAAGCTTTCGGCGGTTCGGACAGCGAATCCGGGGCGGGATGAGACGTGAAAAATCGACTCGGAGCTACGGGGATTTGGGAGCGACAATGTATCCGACTCATACTATAGGATTTTCGGTCGCGGTAAGTCAGTAAAAATAATTATTGTACATGTTCACAAGCTTTTTCTAGCGGGTGATGATGTTAAATCGTCTCTCTAGCCGCCGTTGAAAGCCACGTTCAAACATATTGCCTCATCCACTTTGTCATTTGTCTCATCTAGACTTCCCTAAATTTGTAACTTAGCTCTATATTCAGCTCTTCTGACGCGACAGTATAATCGTGATGGCACCCCTTGAGGTCATAGTTGTTGGTGCAGGCTTTGGGGGTCTTTCTGCGGCAATCGAGTGTCGTCTTCGTGGCATGAAAGTTACTCTCATTGAGCGCTACGTCGACTCAAACACTCGAGGAGGTGAGTTTGATTTCTCGAAATTCATACTGATGCATCCTAGCTCTACGTCGACGGAGTAGTCTAACGCGTGTCAGATATCATCGACTTCTTTGTCAACGGTGGCCTTGTTATCTCCAGATGGGATGATGGTAAAGTGGGCCAAGAGATTTTGTCCATTGGGTGTGAATCTGATGTGCTCGAGATGTACAAGTATGACGGCAAGCTCCTCTACCCTGTACCGTGGTTCATGAAAGATGAGGATCGAACAAGAACCTTTGCAGCTCACCGGGGCAAGCAACATGGGATTTTCATGGCATATGCTCGCCGTCTTGGAGTCCAAATCGAGTTGGGTCGGTCGATTACTGAATACAAGGAGTCCGAAGAGGAAAACCGGGCTGGGGTCACTTTTGAAGACGGGAAAACCCTTTGGGCCGACTGCATCATTGCAGCTGACGGAAGCCGATCATTCGCGCGCAAAGCGGTCCTCGGCTTGGAAAACGAGGGAGAGAAGAGTGGGTGGGCCATTTTCAGGTCCTACTTCACCGCGAGCGAGAAGGCTCTAGCCCATCCCGATCTCAAGGACTTCTTCCGAAACGGCGAGGACGTCATCAAAGCATGGGCCTACGATAACCTCAGCATCCTCGCATATTCTTGGAACGGCGGGAAAGAGGTCGCCTGGGTCATGATGCACCCGGACAACGACGACGTCGAGGAATCTTGGTCGCATAGCGTACCAAAATCCAAAGTCGACCCCTTCATCGCCCCCTTTGCGCCCGAGTGCAAGGCCTTGCTGGAATGCACCCCACCTGAATGCTTGATTGACTTCAAGCTCGTCTACCGGCCTCACATCAAGAAGTGGACGTCCAAGAGCGGTCGCATCATCCTCATTGGCGATGCCGCCCATGCTCATCTTCCAACCTCGGGACAGGGGGGGTCTCAGGCAATTGAAGATGCCGTAACGGTTGCCGCCTGTCTCGGAAAATCTAATGGCAATGTCAAGTTGGCTCTTGAGATTGCCCAGAGAATCAGGTACCACCGGGCAAATAAGTTCCATGCGAACGCGATTGTTCATCGAGATGCCTTCCATAAGGTTGACTGGGAAACCATTGAAGCTCATCCAAAGGACTGGGCTTTGAAGCGATTCCCACGGGTCAGAGACTTCGATGCCCAGGCTGTTGTAGACGAATGGTATGACACAGTCAAAGAGGATGTCGTTAGCAGAAAAGAGGGAACGCTGGAAGACTTGGCGATTCCATTGTTGCCGAAGGAGGGCGTTTACTGGTAGAGCGATTGGGTTCGTGGACTGATCTCTTCTAGATCAATCACAACTAGAATAGTAGGTTTTGCAAATAATACATTAGATACTGAAATGCCATATCAACATCTCATGTGTTGCATGCCATATATGAGAAGGGAGTCATGTAATGACGACCGGGGGCCTTGGACATTGAGATTTCTTCTCGATGTGCTTCGGGGGGAGCTTTGGTCTTGAGTTGACTGGTGTAGCTGTAAATCTTGCGTGAACAAAGTCTACAAGCATGCAAATGACAGTTGATTGAACAGGTCAGGTTTGATAAATATCAGGTAGACTGACAAAGGTAAGAATAACTTGACTATATGATCACTGACACTGAATGTCCTATTGCTATGGATCTTAGGCCTCTATTATGGAAGCGGAAGTCTACCGAGGTCAGATTTATGGGGTTGGAGCTATGAAAGCTTCATTTCTCGCCAACACTGACGCCTACCAATGGCTCCAATGTGAGTCCTGTAAATCGTCCTCGGGCGTAAGAAAAATAAAGACCTGTCGCCAGCGCAAAGATTCCCGCGACAATGACGCTCGAGTAATTCATGTTTGCTGCCGTTACTGGCAGGGTTGTCGGGAACGACGGGAAGACAATCAACAGGAGGCACCACGCGACCGAGATTGTGTGAACGACGACCCGGAAGGGGCCCATCTGCCAAGGCCCTAGTTCAAACTCCTTGCCAATAGAGTGGTACATCAATAACCCGATTGGTATGATATAAGACACCATCTGTAGGATGAGGAATGCCGATAGAAAGGCAAAGAATGCCGTAGTATTCCATATGTAGATCAGGCAGATGAGACATAGGGAGACGTATGCCACAAAGAGCGCCCGCACGGGAACGTTCCATTTTGGATGGATCTTGGATAGCATCAGGGGTAAAGCGCCATCACGGGCAGCCGAGTAGATGGCGCGTCCAGCTGAGCCGACGAGGTTCATACTTGCTCCGGCTCCAACAGTGAAGGTCATAACCTGTAGGAATACCGCTGCGGGGATACTTCCTGTTGAGTTCAGATATATCTGTGCCATCGGACTGATAAAGCTGACCGGTGACTGCAACAGGCGCTCCAAGGTGCCGGTACAGAAGAGTAGTGCGAGCACCCAGGGCAGGCACAGCAGCGCATTGATGACCAATGAGTATAGGACTAAAAGTGGTAAGCGTGCTTTCCGATGACCTGTATTCAATATCGTCTGAAGACAACTTACTCGCCCTCGGAATGTTCTTTGCTGCGTCTTTGGTCTCCTGGCTGAACATGACAACAGAGTGGATGCCGCCAAATCCAGCGCATGCCGTGATAATGCCGATCCAGAAGGCGATCCCGTTGGTTGGCCAGCCTGAAGTGTTCTGAAACTCTAAGAAGACGCTCTCGGCGCTATTCTTGTCCTCGGTGGTGGCGAGCAGAACAATCATGGTTACAAAGAGGAATGACACGTGTATAAATGCGGCTGCGGCTTGTTAGCATAGGTCAAGGGCAAATAGGGTACAAAGACTCTCGTTACCCCCGAAGTTTATGGAACTGAAGAGCCTGACGCCAAATATGTTGATCATTAGATGAATGGTGAAGAGCGTCCAATACATCTAGAAATTGAGTAAGTCTCGAAAGGTTTGAAGACCTTGGCAAAATGTTATGAAGAACTCGACTTTTAGTGGAACTTACGCATGGCAAATGCCACCGCTGGGCTACATAGTCAGGATTCTGCAACATGACTGCGGCTTGAATCTGCTGCACAACGCCAACGGCTACAGACACGGCGGAAAGAAGAAGCCCGCACAGACTTGCCCAGACGACATAATATGACTATATACGAATGCTATGTTAGAGTCAATGAAGGTGGGGTGAAGATGACCGTCTACTCACTACGAGGGGACGCCACTCTTCCGGACTTAGTCTTGCTGTCCAGTAATACTGGGCACCTGCTGTTGGCCAGATACTACAGTTGAGGTGTCAAAAGCTTTCGGGCAGAGGAATCCCTTCGATTCGAGAAACTCTACCTCGCCAATTCTGCCAAGGATGCAGAGACGCATGTGAAGCCAACCGCTGCCAGTATGTATCCCCAAAACACTGTCGGGGCGCCACCTAGGCTGAATCCCTGCAGGATAACCGATCCTATGCCCTCCCACTTTGACGCCGAACGCGTCAGTGTTGCTGAATGAACGGCCAAGAAACCCATAAGTTTAACTCTATGGTGGTCATTGACTCACAGTTCCAGCAATGCAAACCCCCATGGCAACGGCTGACCAAAGATTAAACCGTTGGCGAAATTCTGGCGGGTGTTCGATATCGTGAGATCCGAACGCGACCGTAACCCCCCGCTCAAGAGAGTCACGGGATTCTTGCTTCATTTCGAGGCCTATGGCGTCTTCCGCTTTCTTCGAGATATCCATAGTGGAATGTATTCAAAAATTTGACCTCAAAACTGGGAGAAAAAAGTTGACTGGTGTCTTCCTTTCTTGCACACCGGAACACGGAAACACTTTGAGTAAACTGTTGATCGTGATGATTGATGCCTTCATCGTCTGTACGATCCTCTTTATTTGTTATTTCTTATCTTCTCGACTCATGTCTCGCATCACCGACCTATCATATCACCTAAGAGTACTCAAGGTATGCCGATATTCATCATGCTTTGTTGCTTATCTTCAAGATGCTGGGTTCTCAGTTTCGTGAGGTAGTATCGTGGCGAGCTGATTGGTGACGTGCCTTGCACCCTTCTCGACCGGCGGTGTTCGCGTAACTTGTCCGAGTCAGCCCGAGGCACTTTTAGTCACGTTGGTCGACTTTTGATCAGGCAAGGTACCTTCGCGCGTCTTGTCCGAACGAATTCGGCGTTATGACGCCGACGAGCCCGACACTAAACTCGTCACAGAAACCTAACAGTATTCTTGGCCTGAAATCTCACTCTTTCTCTTTTCATCATCCTAGGCTGGGGATTGGGATCTGTTTTGGCGGCACGGTCATTGCGTAGATATTCCAGTCTGGTTATGAGAACATGGTGTAATCCCCCCACGCCACTCAAATCTCTAAATCTATCTCGAAGCCTTGGGTCCAATCGCCTACCCCTGGTATCACTAGTGTCTCTTCACTGAAGACATTACTATACCTATCTTCAGGAGAGTCTTCACGTGTCATTGCCGACATAGAGAACTCAGCTTGTTTCGGGAATGACCGTCCTCCAGAAGAGGCGAATTCCTGATAGTTTCCGACATGGTATTGCGTATCGCTCGATTCGGACATCACGTTTGCTAGGTCAGAAGATGCCGTCGTTATCAAGGAGTCTTTGCGAGACATTCGGTCTACGTCAGTCGCAGTCCGAAGGCCGTCTCCTAGAGTAATCTCGGTGTCTTGTGGAGACCGCATCACTTTACGACTCTCAGCCCGCGCAGTCTCCCACATGCGCAAGATAGTGTTCCACTGGTGCCCGCCTCTATAATTTTCGCATGGTGTCTCCCATCTAGATGCCATGATACGCTCCGCCACTCGCCAGGCCTTCCCGGCATCCTTTCCAGCTCTTTGCTCGCGTAATTCATGCAGAACAAAGGCCAGGGCATGCCACTGGGTGTAGGACTTGAAGAACCATGCCCATTTCTCGCTGCGGCGGTCGTGTTGAAGCCTGTAGGACGACTCGATGCATTCGAGGGAGCAGAGAAATAGTTCGTTTCGCCTGGTGGCATCGAATCTCGCGATGTTTTGCAAAGGCTTGAAGACATTGAGCTTCAGTTCTAGAAGCATAAATCGCACATATAACGCTGTGACCTAAGGGGGGTTGAGTTAATATTGGAGCAAGATAGTGGTGCAACAAAGCAGAGAAGGGTGTCTTGATAAAAGTAAAGGAGTAAGTTACCCATTGCATTGGTTCAGAAGGTGATAACCCCTTCAGATGATCATGCTCGAGGCGTTCACGACAGTCCTTAAGCCATCGATCTTTTTCTGCTTCTGTCATGCATTCCACCGGTCTCTCGCCTAGGCTAAGGGGCCGCCGAGCGTCAAAGACGTAACGCCAGAGGCGTGTAATCTCAACATGTGCCCGGAGAAATGAGCTTTCGGTAAAGCCTTGTATTTCCTGTGGTCTCTCTAGCAAGCTGGGGCTGAGGTCGCAATCGTTGACATTCATGGGCGTTCCGGCATCGAAGCTACTCATCTCGAGTCTGCGTACACGTCCAGTCAGTATCTGCTATCGTCGGTCGAGATGGGGATACAGAATCATTTGAACTCACATGGATGGCTCATAAGCGTAGTCCTCTGAAGCTGGGGCATCAATGTTGCACAGCTGCCACGCCAGTCTCCGCCTCATCTCAGCCTCGAAAAAAGGAAGGCGAAGTACACCACCATCACGATGAATTCCTAAGGATTGGGACAACCTTATCGCGAGCCCAGATAGTTTCCAAGACAACCTTGCGTCATGTCGGCGTAGGATAATCAGAAAAGCGCATAGAGCCTCTAAAACCATACGGTCGTCCGTCTCCATGAAGCTAGCCCTGACAAGAGACTTCTCGACACCAAGCCTATACTTCGCTAAGAGGTGTCCACGGCCTTCGTCGAATAAAGTTTGACAGTCTTCGTCGTCTATACTGGTAATAGCTCCGAAGTAGATACAAAACATGGCGAGTTCCGAGCTACTTGGAATGTCAAATGTCATCTCAAATGATTCGTGAAAGAAGTGTTCTAAGGATGCAAGGTGAAATAAGTTGACTACCGGATGGACGTTTTCCTTGTACAAGGACCACATCATTGAGCGATGCGATGGATATGTTGGATGAAGTGTTCGGGGGTCCACGGGTGAGTTGACGCTATTGCCAAAAACGGGGTTGAAATCGGCCCCGAAATGAGACTCGGGAGATTCGAAATCGGCATCATATCCAGGATCATCTGCTGTCTCATTGTCCCTCCCGAGCTGAAATCTGTCAGATTCTTGAAAAATCTTTTACGGACATTTCATATAAGGGTCATAATTGCAGCAGGACTTATGTCACCTACCTCAATACCCAAAGACGCCCAGAAAGATCCGTTGATATATCGACTTTTCCCTTCATCCCTTACGAGCCTCCCGGATCCCGGACTCGACGATATCTGGCGAATGTTCTCTTGTTGATGTTGTCCCAATGTCAATGGCGGTGGAGTAGTGGAAACATTGTTGATCTCAGAGCTTGATGGAGGTGCAGATTGCTGACATCCATTCGCCGTTTGTGAAGCGGCGTTATGAAGAGCCTGTTGTATGCCTTCCTCTCCGAGATACGATCCAAGCCTCCTGACCACATCTTCGAGCCTTTTCAGCCGGTTGGTCAGCTCTGGGTCAGGAGTACCTTGCCGTCTGCTTGCACGGCCCATAGGATAAACACATTCCACGCCAGCTTTTGCGCAGCCGTCACAAGGCTTCTTCTTGTCACACCTGACCTTTCTCCTACCTGTTGGTAGCCATGAAGTCAGAAATGACAAGTGATAGCAGATGAACCAGCATTCGAGCTAGGTCATCACATTCAGATTGGACTTACGACAGAGTAGACACGATCGCGTAGCGTTGTTCTGGGCAGATGGACCTGAGCCAATATCAGATTGTTGGGGAATCACGATGGTCTCGTCCATCTCTTCAGTTTCGTTGTCAGATGGAGGCATTTTCTCTTCAGTTTAATTTCCCCACGAATCGGGTTATGAAAGCGTAGGCTAATTGGGAAACAGGAATTCGCATATCGCTAGGTGAAGCTGGAGGTGACGAGCAAATCCGATTTATCTCGGAGTAGAGCCAATCGATCCAAATGTATCACTAAGCAGGGCCGTGGGGCAGCCAAGATAGCCTGGAGATAACCCAGGTTCCTTATGATTGGACATCCAGGGGTCGAGCAACCAACCCACCATAGCCGCGCGTTTTGATAATCTGGGGTTGTCGGAGCCCGAAGGCCTTTGGAGCCGGCTTGTGTTCCCAGAATGGAATGGGCTGCGTTGTCGTGGCGCATCGGACAATGGCCCCAGGGACAATAAGACCCGTGCTCGGACAGTTAGGATAGACCTCGTCCGTTGAGTCCGACTGTGGGTCACCAAGATCATGAACTATGCTAAGCCTACCACCTCCGAAGTAAAAACATAAAAGGGGAGGTGGCATGACTAGGAGAAGGGTGGCTTCAACAATTGTCATAGAAATCGAGATTCCCGTATCGCAAGTATTCCCTATCTTCAAGATGACGACATTGGACAATATCCTTACTGCCCGTACTGCTAGTGAGGCAAACGATGTATTCGGTATTTTTTCGGCGGTTGTGAACAAAGCCGGTACGATTATCATGTCCCTAGCACTGTAGCGGATTATTCATCTATGTCTAAGAAGAATGACCGGGAGGCTAATTAGCGAATGCTGCCAGGCGAGACAATTTACAGCAAAGGCGCTGGACGCGTCAAGTTCGATAGCGATGATGTGCCCGACGAGGACACCACCTACTGGGCCTTCTCGTGGACGAAACTTTTGACTACAATAGCTGCACTACAGGTTGTCGAGCGAGGACAAATTGCTCTAAATGACGAGGTAGAAACGCTTCTACCGGAGCTGAAAAATCTTGACATCCTTTCCGAAGGGGCAGATGGCAACCTTGTTCTGACGCCGACCACGAAGAAGATTACTCTACGACACCTCTTAACCCACCAAAGCGGCATAGTGTACGACGGGAGAACCCCTCTGTTGATGAAGTGGCGAAAATCTAGAGGAGAGGGCCCACTCTCGTTCTGTGGAGATGTCATCAAGGCATTCTCTACCCCGTTGGTCTTTGAGCCAGGCGAGAGCTGGGCATATGGCGGTGGTCTGGATTGGGCAGGTGTCATTATCGAACGACTGAACAACACAACACTTGGAGAGTACATGCAGAAGAATATTTTCGATCCTCTGGGAATGCGACACACGACGTTTCATCCCGATTCCCGACCAGAGATCAAGGCGAAGTTGATGGATACGGCCATGAGGACTCCAGATGGAAAGTTAGTCCCGACAGCTCCGTGGTATCCGGCAGATGCCGTCACCGATGCCGGCGGGATCGGGATTGTTACCAGTGTCGGAGATCATATCAAGATCCTAGCGGACCTATTGAAGGACAGTCCGACTATCTTGAAACGCAGCTCAGTTGACGCCATGTTTACGCCACAGTTTGCCAAGACTGGTCCTCAAGCTCTAGGGCTGATGAATATGCCAGTGAGTGGCAATCCCAACTCATTCACTCCGTAGAGGAGCCTTCACATGGAGTAGACGTACTGACTAAGCGGTTGTGACTTAGTTCATGCACGAAAATCTCACTGGAGGCGAGAAAACCCATGGTAAGCTATCGTTTGGTCTGGGTGGACTTGTGACCCTCGATGATACTCCTCTTCTGCCTAGAAATACTCTGAGTTGGGGGGCAATGCCTGGGATGGCTTGGTTCGTCAATCGGGAAAAGGGCGTGGCGGGCGCATTCGGAACTCAAATGCTGCCTCCTGGCGACAAGAACATCAACGAGGTTATTGGCGTATTCATAAAAGAAGCGATGGATATGACAAAAGCCTGAGGAGCCAGAACGTTCATTCGGCCAGAAAAGCGGTGCGCTCTCTAGTCAGTGGTCACTACCAAGGTTTAGTGGTCTGCATCAATGGATCTTCCAACCTCCAACACCAAGTCAATCACTTAGCCTGACAGTTTCAATTGGTATACTTCTCTTACACGATAAAATTCTCTGTGGTATGGGTAATTCTTGTCCTTGCTCTACAAAGGAATGAGGTAGCCCGAATATTTGGTATTGCGACTAACATTTACCCCGTAGGCTGATTAAGATTAGACTTAAGGTTGACTGACGTCTGCGAGAGCGGACCGCTAGAAAGTTAGTGGGTGGTTTTACATGGCTATGCAAGGTCTGGGGATCCTGATCCACAGGGAATCCACTGCCGATATGGCTGGTAATCTTTTCCGACTGCTTTGAGTTCGTTCTGTCGTTACGACATAACTCGTCCAATTAGGTACATAGCAACGCAACGGAACCTTGTTGAACCACGGCCGAGGTTGGCCTGAATTAAGGTGAAGCCGCCCTACCACTCTACACCACGATAGGCATCGACGATCATGTTGCTCGCATATATTTGCACAAGTGATTGAATATCCGTGCCCTGACTTTCGTACATCCTCAAGCTGTGCTCATGTGGCCCTGCGGCATTCACCTTCATTGCCACTTCGAAAATCGCCTGGGGAGAGAACCCCCTGGTAGCTGAGCGTACTGGAACTCCTTGTCCGCATTCCGAGAACCCCGAGCCCGAACAAAACGAGCATTGGCGTCTATCTCACCCATGTATAAGGTAGTAGCAGTGGAGGGTTACAGCGAAGCCTCTCGGTCCGTCGCGTCGTGGGTCACCGCGGTCTTATCTTGGAACTATATTAGGACAATTTAATTGGATGGCTGGAAGAAAACATCCCTCGTGACCTTTTTTTCCTTGGAAACTGTGAATAACGGCCCTTTACTTCGCGGTCTGCTCTCCGAGCTCCACTGCTTTCCGGCGTTTATTCTCGAGCACCGAATGTCACCTAGCCATACCTGGGTTCCGGGTGTGTCGCGTCCCACTTATTCGGCGCCGAAAGGCCGACACGTGGATGGGCAATACTTGATACCGTTGCGTCGCATTGGGCCGAGACCGTTACAAAGCCACAATTCAGCGATCGCACATCGATTGACGTAGCTGATACTCTCACGGAGCCCATTATCTGAAGGCGAAAGACATCGAAATCTGTTGATAATTTCAACTGAGGAGATGACATGCGCCTGTCCCATGCACGGTCATAACCAGACTGAAGCTGTAGTCGTACTGAGCAACTATAGAATGGCTGGGGCTTGAAAGCCTTGGCTTGAATCCCATAACGTTTCTTCTGGCGATTCCGCAAGACTACACTGAACTTTAAATGGCAACACAAATTGAGTTATCGACCCCTGGACGAACGATATCTTTGCTTGTATACCATACCTACCAAACTATGTTCGCGAGTAATGTCAATGCATGAGGAACCTGGATCAACATCAAGCCCAGGTTGATTTCTATTTTGGGTCTGGCAGTCTATGCGATGGTCTACTTGAACACAACCTTATTGGAAATAGATCCAATTTCGCTGATCTCAACGTCAACTACGTCTCCGTGAGTAAGCAAGCCATTGGAAAACCAGCCAACCCCATTGGGTGTGCCGGTCATGACCACTGTCCCTTGTTTTAGAGTACGATTCTTTGACGCAAAAGCAATCAACTCTTTGACTCCGAAGATCATTTCAGCAGTCTGAGTGTCCTGTCTCTTTCCACCGTTGACCTTCGTCACCATGTGGAGTTTTTGAGGGTCGGGAATCAGCCTTGTCGACGTGATGCAGGGACCGATCGGGCCAAAAGTATCGAATGACTTTGAATAGCCCATTTGATTCCCAGAAATTTCCACAGGAACCAAGCTTCTTGCGGAAACGTCGTTGCCAATAGTATACCCCAAGACATAGCCGAGGGCGTCCTCTTCCTTCACATCCTTTGCATCTTTGGACAAGACAAAAACTAGCTCCCCTTCGTAGTCCAGCATAGATTGCGCATCCTCGTGAGCGATGATATCGTCGAGTGGCCCAGCCAGTCTTTCAGCTGGTGTCATGAAGATGACGGGTTTGGTCGGTATGACGAACTTTGCGAACACGTCAGCGACTTTTACAATCATATGAAGTTGTACTGGGGTCTATCAGTACGTTCGTTTCATTAGAGTGAAGCTTGTAATTAAGACCAGCACATAGTACTGAGGGTGCGTCGGGGACTGGGTTGAGCAACTGACGCAGCGTTAGATCCATTCATTCTCGACCAGAATTTAGAGCACTGACCTTCTTAACAGTACGTCTCTCATTTGTCTTCGTAAAGCCGTTTTGTAAGCTTCCAACGACAACGTTGACTTGGATTCCAACAATTTCTTTGGCCGCCAGAACCTTATCCAAGTCGCCATATGATGTTCTACCTTCGTCGTCCACGAACCGAATGAGACGTTCGAACGACATGCTGAATGGCGTATTACTCTGGCAGGCTTTCTGAACTAGAAATTCATGTGCAGCTCTAACCTCTTTAAGTGATCAAGTAGGATAGATAAAGAAAATCGAAGCTTCACAGCTTTTAGAGGGATCTCGCAAGAATGTTGACGTCGGCTTACATTTTCGCGGTTCCGCATAAGAAGAAGCTATTGTGTTCTAGAATTCCTGTTCTCGGAGCGTTGCGGCGATGGATCTGGCGGGAGCCGGGCCCTACGGAAAATGAGCCCGAGAACCTCTCGCATGTCTAAGGCCGGTTTAGTCTCGCCGAACATTACTTACCTTTTTCCTCGGCGCTCGCCTCGCATGTTCTCCGTCATCGCGCAATAGACCCCATGAGATCATTTAACCGTAGGTCATCATTGTGATCTTTTGATTCTAATGGTACCTCCAACTTAACTCCAATAACACACGTGCAACTTCAGTCACTCCCTAACTACTTGCAGAAATGGCTTCCTCAGCCGCCACGCGAATCAATCTCAAGAGCCTTTTGTATGTCTGGTACACACATACCGACATCGAAAAGACAGACAATTTTCTGGCCGACTTTGGCCTCATCAAAGTGGAACAAACGTCGGACAAGATCTGGTATCGTGGTTTCGGTGAAAGCCCTGTCTGCTACATCTCGGAGAAGTCCGAAAATGGGACGCCGGCATTCCTCGGCGGTGGTTGGAGTGTGGACAGTTATGGAGATCTCCAAGCTGCCGCTCAATTGCCTGGTGCTTCTCCCATTTCAAAGGCGGAGGATGCCATTGGAGGAGATAAAGTCACGCTCACCGATCCTGCTGGAGGCTTGGTTCATCTTCACTGGGGGCAACGAGAACGCAAGATTGCCAAAGACGAGGTGCCCAAGAAGTTGACCTACAACACTTGGGATACGAAGTCTCGCAAAGGAGAATTCCAACGCTTCGACGACGGACCAAGTGATATTCACAAGTTGGGACACTATGGTTATGAAGTAAATCATGGGGACTTCGAGAAGGTCCGCCAATGGTACTTTGACACTCTTACACTCACGGCGACCGATTCTCTCTTCAACCCACAGACCGGGAAAGATATCATGACATTTATGCACCTCGATAAAAGTGAAGAGTATGTCGATCATCATGTAAGTCCCATAGTCCCTTCTTCTAAATGCTGCAGTTACTCATCTGTTTTTAGAACTTTTTCGTTTCTGCGGGGGATATCACTGGATGCACCGCGAACCATTGCAGTTTCGAGGTCGATGACTTTGACAGCGAATTAAAGGGCCACAATTTCTTGGCCAAGAGAGGATGGTCACTCGTTTGGGGTATAGGCAGACATCTGCTCGGAAGTCAGATTTTTGACTATTGGTTCGATAATGATGGTTTTGTGTTGGAGCATTATGCGGACGGAGATCTGGTGAATTGCCACAACCCACCACAGCGCGAGCCAGCTTCACCAGACAACATTGCTGTGTGGGCACCCATGTTACCACTTGCGTTTCTCACTCGAAAGAAAGAGGACATTGGGAAGGCTCTTGGGCCGCCGCCCGGTGCGGGTGGGCCGCCGAATTCGGTGCCGTCGTGACGGAGAGAGCAGTTACCTACAGCACGAGACCATCAAATTATCTCATTATTAGAATGCCGTAGACATTATTCTGGATATGACAGCACGTGTATGCTGGGCCTCAGATACTTCATTCAGTGAATAGGTCGCCAGTATTCCGTACTCGTAAGTTCTCAAAGCCACTAATCAGGATTTTTCCGACAATTCTCAGATGTCATCTTGTCGTGTGTCGGTCAGGCCTGCACGTCGAGGAAAAGTGGTTTTCTTTGTAAGTTTCTCAATCCCGAATGACTCCAAACCCCCGAGTGTCGCATCCGATGATCTTTGCATTTGTGTTGACTGGCTATGAAATCTCAAAATTTCTCACCCCTTTTGTATTACGTTTGACAAGTACCCTAGCTCAATCACTTGTGTTTTGGCAAAGTGGGTGACCTGAGTTGGACTTGTCAAGTCGGGAGCCCTAGTCTTTGAACTTGTTGCGTCTTCTCATCATCTTACTCAAGCCAACCATGCCATCCCCCGTCATGTTCCTGGCATTTCTTACAAATTTGCCCAATCCATCCAAAAATTCTCGGTTGTGGGATCTCTAGCAGGTTTCAAGCAACCTATGGCGCATTTCAGGTTATTTCTGCGCGCGAAGTACGGCCTCCAATGGCTCCAGATCCATATTGCCCTTTCATCAAGACGTTGTCAGTGGAGCTTTCAACAAGTGTGATAATAACATGGGACTGTCACCCACATAGATCTGCCACTCGGCCAACTCTCTCTTCCACGCCTCTTCAATCAAAGGTTTCCTGTCTGCTCTGACCTTCAAACTCAGCGGCAGCCTGCGTCCAGGGACTCCTGGGAGCTCCTTCTCCATGTAAGTGTCCGGATTCAACGGTATTGGGCTTCCGGGGCGAACGCCGATGTCAAAGGCCCACAACGTCCGCATAATTGCCACTGCGAAAGATCTGTCGGCAACCTGCACACCAGGGCCTGCAGAATGCTGTGAGTCAATGACCTCAACTGGAATTCACCAACGTAGTAACTTACAGAAACGGCGACCAACACCGAACGCAAAGTGGTCTCTTTGGGCAGCGTCAGGAAGATTGGCCGACTGTTGGGTCTACATAGGTACGTCAGGCACAGTTCAAAGGTCTAGACATCGCAAGAACAAGATCAAGTCAGGTTGACTTACCGACAACTCGTCACCTTCCCAGCGTTCCGGCTTGAATGTATCTGGGACTTTATGTCGTTTAGGATCTCGGCCAATAGCCCTGTGGAAATGTGTCAGCCTCCCCAAACTTGAAGTATGCGTGCTATGCTACTATGACTTCCGAAGACGCGTGGAAATTGCTGTACCAAATATTCGGTCGAACGGTAGATCCCGCTGGGATTACATAGTTCTCATATGCAATGTCGGCTGTAATGCGATGGGCAAGAGCGTTGCCGACGGGCGGACGCATGCGCCACGTCTCTTTCATGAGATATCGCACGTAGGGTATTCGTTCAATGTCTTCCCATACTGGCAGGCGGTCTCCCACAACATCATCTATCCCATATTGTCAGTCATCTCACAGTAGCTTCGAAATTGTAGCAATCCGGGCTTCTCTATCTCCGCGAAGTTCATACCTATCAGCTTTCGAGCGTGCAGTTGGACGTGAGGGTTCATCATCATCTGCTCGAGAAATACCCAAGTGCTCACCCGACTCTACCGATGATTAGATTGACGTGACCTTCAAGTGACTAAGTCAAATCAACATGCAATGACTCACAGTATCCGATGCAGCTGCGATCAGCTTCAAAGCGACGTAGGCAGCTTCGCTATCGGTTGCGCCAGATTTGTCTGTGCTCGTGAGAACGCGCGTCATAAAGGAATCGGGGGCTGACCCCGAATTGACAAGCTGCCTAGCATACTGAATGATTCATCAGCACCGAGAAATCGAACGCTAAGAATTCAAAACACGATTTCTAATCTTACGTTTAACCGCTTCTCGACGAATTCAATATCAGAATCGTGTCTTTTAATGCCATTCTTAGCCCAAGGCTTCAAAGCCAATGGCAGGTAATCGAGCACAGTGAAGATGTCGGCGATGTAGAAGCCAGAAATTGTCGCTTGATGGCACAAATGTCAACAATTGCAAAGTTGAAACAACCGGGGCTAGCCTTACATGTTATCTCATCAATAGCACTTTCTGGAAACATTTGTAGTTAGCTTTTGTCCACATCCCCGCGGATGTAGATGTGGAGCGGGCATGAACTTACCGAAGATGTACTTGTTTGCTGGGCTATCGGAGGTTGTTATCTGCAAGTGTGAAAAATCGGCATTAGTTGGAGCCACCCATTATGATGTTCTCTTGCATTATTACCTCAAGGCCGTAAAGTTGAGATGTGAAAGTGCTGTAGACGTAACGCCCGATGCTGTCCCATAGATAGGTTTGTTTCTCTGTGCCTGCATTTGGGTCTTGCGAGACTTGATACAAGAATTTGAGCGTTTCATGATATAAGAATGGCAGCCCGTCTTCAGCTCGCTGTGGGCTGGTAAGATTTTGAAGCGCTATCTTGCGTTGCAACTGTGATTTTGTGCCTATTAGCAAACCATGGCCATGCCATCAGCGCCAGAGTGAGGATGGTGTTACCTTCCATCGGGGGTTGCTGGCATCCAAAAGATCCATACTCTCATAATTGGTGATGTATTTCTGACCAACAAGCCAGGCGGGCCGCTCAGACGAGACTGCAGCGTTCTTTTGGAAGATTGCGGCGCATGCGCGGTCAGAATTGATAACGTACTCAACGTTAGGTCCAAGAACGACTCGGATGATCTCGCCGTGCTCTTGAGCCCAGGAAATCATCTTGAGATGCAGCAGACCACCCGCATTAATGACATCAAGGAGGTTTCCCAACAATGGATAACCTTTCGGAGCTGGAGGGAGGTTTTTATTCACCGAGCCCCGCGATGTCCACATGAATAATGCCACTGCAAGAATCCCGAGCAAAAAAGGACTTGCAGTTTTCAAGGTAATTTCTTTAGCTGCAGCTACAGCAACTTGCAAGAGTCCCATCTTGACAAATATTGTCGGCTTGATTGCCTGTGAGATTTCTGAGAGTTACGATGGTGCTTTGTTCGAAAACTAGATTTGATTTGAAGGGGGGTGGGCTATTTGGTTGTAGAGAGCAAATTTTACATCACTCAATAAATCCACCGTGTTTCCAGCTACAAACTATCATTCTTATTCTGAAACTGTTATGACAGTATTGTCTCTCACGGTCTGTGAACAAGTGCATGCCTAGACTCTAGAGGTCGGAGTCCGAGATCCCGAACTTGAACGCTCGGTCTCATCGGTGAAAGTAATCCGAGAAGCGTTGGTCTACAGACAGTCGGCGTCAAATCGCCGATGAAAGACGCAAACGAGCCTGGAAACCATCGCTTTCTGGATACGCTGCCAAACTTCGGGTGAACATAGGATAACAAACTGATTGTTGATCGTTTTCAGGCTTCTGAATCTGGCGAGGCATGTTGTTACATGCCCATGATCCAACTCAGAATTAATACAAGCCTCCATGACTAGAAATTTGAACACCTCGTCATCCAGCCTCTTGCATTCTAGATATAATTTGTTATATGTCTCAGCACTCATCGAACTCTGATATTTTTGCAAACATCATATGCAAGATATCTTACTGTATTTCAATCTTCTTTCAGGCAGGTGCAGTCTCGAGCCACAAAGACCATGGATACTCCCTTGGCATACTCTGCAGCTATCTTACCATCAACTTTACCATCTCCCATCGGCTTGTTCTCGAAAGATCTCAGCTATAGCTATGCTCTCGTCACTTCGGTCCTGGCGCTAGGAACAGTCATTGTGTTCCTTGTGACGGGAGTTTGGGCATATCGACCCAAAGTTCCTTTCGCTCTTGAGGATGAGTTTCCCAGCCGGAACGAGAGAGTTCAGCAATACGTGCGCAACTCTCGAGAAGTTCTCGTTAAGGGATACGCAAAGGCAAGCGTTTTTTGAGAAGCAACGACGAGATTTGATTCTGACCTCTACTAGTTCAAGGACGAAATCTTCGCTATTGACACACCATTAGGTTAGCTTTCTTCCCGCACGCACATTTGATATATACATTTCCCCCGTCCAGTGCTAACATATACCTATCCAACCAGGATTCAACATCGTTTTACCTCTTCGTTTCATGGATGAATTGAAGAGCAACCCCAACCTCAACTTTGGCGCTGCTCTGAATGATGTTAGTACCCACGGCTCATGCTTGTCAGATATACCGTAGCCCATGAAACCTGACAGCAATCAGTTTACTTTTGAACGATACACCAAAGTTGGCGCCCTACCAGCCTGGTCCATCAAGTTATTTTCTGCACAGTTCAATCCGGCTTTAGGTGCGATTGGTACCCCACGAACATCAAGTTCATGATTCTAACAACTGGCTCACTCATATCATCAGATTCCTACGCTGAAGTATTTCAGAGCCTGGTCAGCGATCATGTTGCGGGACTATTGCCTGCAACTAACTTGACAAGTAATCAAAGTGGTATGGTTCTCCAGAAGTCGTCTTGATGGCATTTTGAGTTAGACATTTATCTTACTCCCTTGACTTAGATTGGGCATCAATCAACGTGTGGTCGTCCATCATTCCACTCATAACCAAAGCGAATGTCCGAGGCTTTCTTGGTCACGATGCTGCCGAAGATGAAGGCTTTCTCGACGTTGCGAGCACGTTCATCATCAATCAGATCGTCTATGCCGTAGGTGCAAAGCGATGGCCGTCTTTCCTTCACCCAATTCTGTACAAGTATCTCCCAGGTTTCTCGGGTCTCGTCGAACAGTACAGAAATGGTGAGAAGGTGGTTTTTAGGCAGATGGAGAACAAGAAGTCCAACGGCCTCAAGCCTCTATCTGACCCGCCGAGCGTTTTTGATTACGTCAACGAGGACGGTCGGTACCTGGACAATTTGCGACTTCAGATGGATATCCAGATGCCTTTGTGCGCTGCAAGCATTCACACTACCACAACGACAATTGTGCAATGTCTGTACGACCTGGCCAGTCGCCCGCAGTACCTGCCAGCACTGCGTCAGGAAATTCAAGAGGTTATGGAACAGCACGGAAATGTACTCAACAGACGAGCAGCTTCAAGATTGGAGAAGATGGACAGCTTTGTCAAGGAAGTACAAAGGTTTTGCTCTCCTGATCTGAGTAAGTCGTCATTTCCCCTCATGGCTACATACTTAAACTGAAGAATTGATCTAATAACTGGTCTCATTCCAGCCACCTTCCAGCGCAAAGCTACTGCCCCGGTCACACTCTCGAATGGGTTTCACATTCCCAAAGGTGCAAGAATCGAAGTCGCCACTGGCGCCATCAACGCGGATGCGGAACTCTACGATAATCCCTCCGAGTTCGATGGTTTGCGATTCTACAAGAAGAGACAAGAATCGGACGAAGCCCGGTCAAAGTTTCAAGTCTTGAGTGTGAGCAAACTGGATCTATCCTGGGGTTATGGTCGAGCTGCCTGCCCTGGGAGGTTCCTTGCCGACCTCTTGATCAAGATGGTCCTGGTGGAAGTCTTGAAGCGTTACGACATCAAGATGCCAGAGGGTCAAGGTCGATATGAGAATATGGAGATCCAGGGCCAGGTAAGGAAATATCCAACTCAATTCCATTGGGAAACGAACACAGAACCACCAGCTGACGTGTAGCCTCATTAGACTTTGCCTAATGAGCAGGGTATAGTCTTGATCCGGCACAGGGCTATATGATGCGAACAAAGAACAGCGCATTGAAGGTTATGGCCTTGCCGGGGCTGGATGACCAACTGAATCACGGACAATGCTTTGTCCATATCTTCTTCTTTTTCCCGCATAACAAGTTGATCGCTAGTATGTTGATATCTTGAAGTAATCATTACACAATCACGAGATGATTAGCAAGTTTGGCAGACATTGCCGCTACAAATTTGGCCTTTGTCCGCACATGATTGGTACTAGCGAATCTAGTCAGCTTAACTGAAATGATTCGATGCAGGGCCTGATCACGCACATAGTTCCAGGTCATTTCATTCCTGCCAGGGAAAGTGTAACACTGCACAATGTTGTTCCCAGAGCAGCCAAAGGCGTTTTTCAAATCGCAACCCTTGCCCTGGTTGGCACTGATTGGGATGGTGTCGCAAGCGCCAGATCTACACACTTGTCCTTTGTCCGCACATGAGTCGACCTTGGTTGCAGTCAGCTCTGATAATAATGATGGAATAATGTGTTCGGAACAGAGACTTACATAGTTCCAGGTCAGTCCACTTCTCCCCGGGAACGTGTAGCACTTTACGATGTTGTTCCCCGAACAGTCGACAGCATCTACTGCTCCACAGCCTTTGCCCTGATCAGCAGCAATCGCTGCCGAAGCGAAGAGCGGAAGCAAATGAAAGAAGCGCATTTTGAACGAGTGTAAGAGAACAAATGTCTCAAAAGGAGTGATCACAGAGAGGTGACAAGCAAGTGGGACTTGACTCTGGCTTCGTCCAGGACATTTCAACGTATTTATTTTTCTCCCGCTCTTTCAGGAGGACAGCCCGCAGACTGCAATGTCTTTGGTCGCAAGGTTTATTAGACTCGTATAATTAACCTCCTGGTAGATCACCCCAGTATTGGCCTTGCGGAGAGATAGAAAGAGACATTTGGAGAGGTAAGTGACATTGCTAAGGCTGCCCAGGTCTCTTGAGTCGTGGAAATGAAGACCGTCAGTGATGAAACCAGGCATTTGTAGTAAGCTTTGATGGCCTTAGCACATCTTAGAGGATCGGGCAAACCGACATCCCACAAACCAGTACAATCACTGTACTTGTTCCCGCTATCCATACATGCGATTGGGCACGGACAGAACCTTACTTGATTGCTCTTTAGGCTTGACTTAGCGCCAGATTCAGGATTAATTCTGTCCAGTAATTAAAGCAACTATCTGAATCCAAAGGGTCTTTCTCTTGTAATTCGCTTTCGGCTGAACACATGATTGAGTCAAATCTGTATTATAGTTTGTTTGACGCAGATTACATCGCTGAATACGAACATCGCTGTGTATCAGTCTGCACAGGTCTCAATGGTACGACTGGAAAGCCGTGAGCAGCTTGGCAGCGAATTATAATAAGGACAGCACGCAGTCAAGCAATTCTCCACGCCGTTACGAGTCCCGACAGCCCTAAGTCCAGCCTTCATCGCACGTTCAATTCCGACTATTATGAAGCGCCATCCAGATCTCAGCGGCCTCCGAGCTGCAGCGGCAGCATTTTTATTTGTCCAAGGCGCCAACGCTGGCAAGGTTTACTGTGCCGATGTACAAGAGAAAGTAGTAGCTGAAGCCAACTGCGACGGCCAAGCGACTCCCGGAACGTACTACATGTTCAACAGCCAAGAAGACCACGCCATCGGCTCGAAAGTCGACTTAAAGAACGCACAAGTATTCGACAGCACCGACGCTTTCGAAAAGCGGCACGAATTGTTCCCAGCCGATATACCATTGCAAGAATTCGAATCCGACGGCTTTGGGAAACGCGCGTGTCGAGTTGGCGGTGTTGGTGGAGGCTACCGCGGGGGTGTTTTTGTGCCTTACTACGGCGGTCGGGTAATTGGCGGTGGTGTTGGTGGTTGATAATCGCAGGCGTTGCTATCTGAAGATTGAGCAAAGAGCAAACGCCGCGAAGCCAGCGAAGCCAGCGAAGCGTGCACACTATGCGTCTTAATTGTATTTCTGGCAGACGCATCGTACTCATTTTTTCAGTCCCATCTACGGCCTTCATAGTATCGCTTGCATCAATTTCCAGAAGCGTACTAGTAACCAGAGTTATGGGCTATCGCCTGTCGCTACACGTCCACGGACATTTAAGGACACCATCAGCCCAGCAAATGATAAAAATGTACAACATCGGGTTTTCGCTGGTCACCACTGATCAAGGCACTTATCCTGCTCTTGCTAGTTAACGTAGTAGTATCGAGATGGCGGATAGACGGCCTTACCCGCAATAGAATCATTAATCTAGAGGCGTTGGTACCGCCGTGATTCAAATAACGTCATTTGCCTTGGCTCGATGGGATTTGTCTCAGCCTCCACGATAGCTGAGCCCTTCACCGTAATTGCGTCAGGTTGCGCACTCCCGCACAGTTCATCTAGATCGAATATCTCGGAGATAGGCTCGCCGTATCCCCATAGCGTCAATCAGCTCACAGGATGCGACCAAGCAAGGTTTGGCTGTCGGTGATTTTCATCAGCCATCGCCGAAAATAGTGGGTACCTACACCGAGAATAGTGGGTCTCATCGCCGAAAACACGGAATCAGGGCATGTAAGGCAACATGAATCAAATGCAAGTCCTGGAGCTCTGCGATACGCATATAAAAACTGCAAAACTTGCTACCGGAAAATAATCTTCTATTGCAGTATCACAAGCATCTACGCATCATTTCACTATTCTACCATTCAGCTACTCCATCTCACCAGTTCATCATCTTCAAAAATGGGTGTCCACGGTCGCTACACCACTGAGAAGGTTACCTACCCGTCTCATGGGGAAACTATCACTGGTATCCTCTACAAGCCCAAGGACATCATCAACCCCCCTGGCATCGTGGTCCTGGGTCCCTATTCGTTTGTCAAAGAGCAAGCTCCGTTGCAGTATGCCACGCGACTGGCTGACGAGGGCTACGCGGCCTTGATATTCGATCCACGCACTGTCGGAGAGAGCACCGGCCAGCCACGTCGCTTGGAAAACCCTGTGATGAAGAATGAAGACGTGGTCTCCGGTCTCGATTATCTCGCCCGCAGGGGCGACGTGGATGCCAAGAGACTATTCCTCGTAGGCGTCTGTCAGGGAGGCCCCGAGTGTCTTGATGTGGCATCCTACGACGACCGCGTCGTTGCTGTTGCTTCCGTAACAGGATACTACCGCGACCGCGAAACGGATATTTGGATGATCTGCTCGGGCTGTGTCAATGTCGAGCCTGGTGTTGACGTAGGATCTTTGAAGATGCCTACACCTGAGCAAGGAGAGGCCCTCTATCAGGCGCGCATCCAGCGAGCCAGAGACGCGAAGGCCCTGTACGAAAAGACAGGGGAAGTCATCTACCAACCTCTCGTCGATCCCAAAGCTGCAGACCCGGATGTTGGCTCCCTTGCCGGGCTTCCAGGACCAGTCACATGGTCGTGGTATGGCCCCTGGACGATGAAGGGCTTTGAGAACCGGTATGCGGTCATGAGCGATTTGGACCATTTCGGCTATTCCACAGTCGCTGGTGTGGCCAAACTCACTAAGCCGGCTTTGGTCATTCATGGCGATAATTGCATGAATGCCGCTGCAGCAAAAAGGCACTATGAGTTAATCCCGACGAAGGAGAAGAAACTTGTTTGGGACAATGAAATTTCGCATTTCCAGCATTACGAGCAGCCGGATGTTGTAGATAGGAACGTTGGTGAGATCGCGGCTTGGTTTGGACAGGCAAGGGTGTAAACCAAAGACATCTTGTACTTCCCAATAGAACCAACTCATCTCAATTTTGGCAACTTCTGTCGATGACACAGGTGAACCCTCAATATTGGTGTTGAATTTTTACATTCTGCTCTGGAGCATCTAAGCAAGTGGGGCCATCGCTGGCACCGTATTGGCATTGATATTCTCCGTTGATCCTGGGTGAGGCTTTGAGGTGCTTAAACGTGTATCATCCGCATATATTCACAATCACAAAACAGATCAAATCCTACGAAACAATAGAATCAAATCGCAACTCGGGGAGATTCGAAAGTGAGGAAAGATTATGGCTGAGAGAAACCTTAAACAAGGGATAATACCTTAGCTGAGCTGATAATACGTAGATGCATGTACTTTGTTCATGGGCAATGGCAACCAGCTACGTAAGACCTCTGCCCAGATTAAAATAGAAGCTGGGAATTAGAGTAGGAATTTTACCGAAGTGGTCAATGATGTATGTCTTCATTAGTAAAGTACGAGACTTAGAATTCAAAACTAGCCGATCATTCGATGGCAATGTCCTTTTAAGCGGGCACAGCTGCCGACATGCTATCCAATCTGCTCGCCGACTAATATCGGAAGGGAGAGCTGGCCACAAGTTTGTCCGAGTGGCCTGTGCATGTGCGATTATGTAAACAGAGATCGGTGGTCATTCAAATCCCCTCAGCGCAAGCAACACGTCGATCAACCCCTCAACTCTCTTCATATGCCGGGCTAGGCTTTGCAAGATGTCTGCTCGGCGACTTAACACTTACAGCGCCCACCCATCGCACAGGCAGAAGCGTCTGGTGATTTCATGTTCGGAATGCCACAGACGCAAACAGAAAGTGAGCTTTCGGGTTAGCAGATGGCTTACCTTGTTCTAATTGGCACCAGTGCGATCGACAGCACCCTTGTTTTCACTGCTCTCGACGAGGCAAGCCTGTATGAGCCTTACCCCCAGGAGTGTATCGAACTACACTGATAAGACTCAGGGACTTTGCCTGTATGAGTATACTGAGCAAACACATATGGGTGCTGAGAGATTGATAATTCAATCCAGAACAGCCCCAGACCTGCCACCGAGCCCATTTCAGTCGTCGTCCGACAACACGCCTGGTGAAGAGGAGACTTCCGTCACTGTTCACGAGCTATCAACAAGACTGGGTTACTCTGGCAATGATAAAGGGACCCTTGATATTGTTTCTCAACTCGGGGCATTGGGCCATGACTCAGCCTCTTGTCGTGGGAGGCTACGGAATCATGATGCGACAGTTCACTACGTGAATCTCATAAGGAAAATACCACAAAGGGAACACGTCAATATCCTTGTGGAGTCTTTTTTCACAAATGTTGCGTGGCAGTATGATGTTATCGATCATTCTACTTTCCGGGACGAGCTTTCAAGCTGGAGTCACATCTCCTCCACAACGTTGAATATGGGCCCCGAGAACTTGTCTATTACCATCCGGGCTTTCCCTGCGTTACTCCTTCAGGTTCTCGCACTCGCATTACAGTTCCATCCTGATGGAAACGACGAAGCACTACAGGGTCTTAAATACGCACCCGATATCGATTTTGCCGACTTGGCCGCGGATTATAGCAATGTGGGCCACCAAATCATGTCTATGCTTGGAAGCAAAGACATCTCTCTGAACAAAATTCAAGCTGGATTGATGGAGGCATTTTTCGAGAAGAGCATAGGCTCAGTCATTGAAGCCTGGCACACACTTGGAAGAACGATCCGAGACGCACAGGAACTTGGCTTGCACAGACGTAGGGTTTGGGAGACAATTCCGCCCGCCGAAAACGTCATGCAGGCGCCGGTGTTCTCACTGGAGAGAAAATTGTGGTTTGTATTGCATCTCTGGGACGCGCACATGGCTATTGTCCTTGGCAGGCCGATGACGACCAGACTAGACTCAAGCTGCGTGCCTTCGACGAGCCTAACAGCAGCATCACCCCCGACGGGCTTGGAAGACGTAGCGATAACCCCATTCGAGTTCATGGTGTGCGGCTATCATACTGCTTACAAGTATTTGCAGGATATTCATGACCTGGAGGTTGAGGATAAGGATGCGCAGGAGACCGTTCAGAGAATACACAACGCCGTGATAAGCAACATTTCCAAACTTCCGGTATGGGCAACCGTCGCAAGTCCGGTACTCGACGTCAGATATCCTTGGCTCCCTGCTGCTCGCGAGACACTCCTTACCGAGGTTTATTTTGTCCTGCTCGCACTACATCGCCCTTTCGTATCCACCTTGTCCGCAAGTCGGGCAGAAGCACACATGGCTGCACTGAAGATGCTTGCGTCGCAAAGCAGGCTGTTCAAACACGCAGGAGCTCTACTCTACAGGGGGTTCGTTCTTGTCTTCTCTACATTTGATGCTATGGTTCTGGTGGCATCAAGCTACATTCGAGCCCCGGATGATGCTCAACATCTTATGGCAGAATCGGTCAATTGTTTGGAGTGGGGTTTGGCAAGGCTAGATGCGATGAGGTCGCGGAACGCCATGGCAGGCTTCGCTTATGACGTGGTACGAGTGCTCTTCCGGAAAATGCTGAGCCAATCCCCCTCCCCAGGCTCTGCGCCTCTAAGAAATGATGAGCCGGAAAGCCATTTTATGGCTGAGGGGGCGCTGTCCAGAAATCATGCTGCACAGGCCGGCCCAGTTGTTGAGCAGGATTCAGATGACGCATCATTACAACAGTCGCTGTACGACTTCGTCTCTCAGGACTTACTTGGCGAGACCTTCCCTGTCGAGTGGCAAGAGATGAGCATTCCTGAAGCTGGGAATTATGAGGAGGCATTTCCTGACAGTATTTGGCAATTTTTGGATGAGTTCACGTAGAAGACACGACTCTTGATTGCAAATCGACCTTCGAGCCGCTAGAAATTAGATAGCTGGCGAGCTTGGCTCAATATCTCAGAGCCATGGTTTAGAACAACAGCATAGCCAAAGTTAACAAAGGAACTGAGACATTGGAATCATGAGCCTACATTGAACGACGATCTGCTGGAAAGAGAGTCATCGACATATGAAGTAATCTTATGTGGGTATAAAGACAATACAAGCAGATCGTATCAGCTGTCTAAAGAATAGTTCTGTAGTGTATAAATACAAAAGAGAAAACATGGTTATATACCAAGATACGAAGATACTGTTCTGAATGCAGGGTATTGATACAGGATATTTATATGGTTGCCAATTAGTTACAACGAATAGTAGAATAGGATTAAAGATCCAAGATCATGTCCATATTTGCGGCTTCTCGAGACTGGACCTTTCCGTGCTGTAGTTTATGCGAAATGTTTTGTATTGTCCTCGGGGAAATCAATCTCCAGAGTTACAGGCTCGAAAAGGCTCCTAGGCCGGAAGCTTGAAGCCGGTCTTGCGGAGGTTCTGGAAGACGTGCTCGGGATCGTACTCTTCTGAGACGGACTTGAGGAAATCGATGGTCTCTTCGCCGTGGGTCGAAAGCGGGTCTTGGTCCTTCCATGCGTAGTTGAGGTACTTCCATTCCTTGTACGCCTCGATCTCTTTAGCGTACTCGTCGATGGCGGCACGGAACTCGAGGGCAAAAGGAAGGATCAACTTCTGGTTCGCAGGAGTATCGACAGTCAAGGCAATGAGCCACATGATAGTAGGACCATCGGCAACAACGCTCTCCAGGCCGAGCGAGTTTCCGCCGTTATCGAGGCCGTGCTTGACGATGGATTGGGTGACAGGCTGGAACTGAACAAGGACGTTGAAGTCGGACTCGGGCGCGGCTTCCTTCATCTTGGCTGAGTATTCCTTCAGCTTGGTATCGATGAAGTCCATGATACGGAAGTCATTGGTGGTCTGGCCGACCATCCAGTTTGCGCTGTAACATAGTGTCAGCACTGCCTCATGGGTCTTGCTACGAAGGAGAACTTACTGCAGGCCCAAGGGAGTAGGACCAGTGAACTCAGGAACGAGCTCGGCAACAGTACCAACCCGGACGGTGCTAGAGATGTTGGGGATCGCATAGTACTCGTCGAAGGCAGGCGCGTTCATGTTGGCCTGGACGTTGGTCAGGATAGACCTCAAACTGAAGCCGGTCTTGTCGTAGTACAGTGCAACAATGTTCTGGCTATAGGGGTCGTTTTCCATATTGTTGGCAAATTTGAGGTAGGCGTTGAAGACGTTGTCTCTCTCTGTGAGGTTGTAGCTCACGAAGCCACCTGACATCTGTGTAGAGTCGACAGTGCCTGCAGGAGATTTGTTAGTGAATATTGTCATGTGACGGCATGAACAACTTACGAGCATCAATTCTAGTGACGAAGCCGAAGTTTCCTGAACCTCCCTTCAGGGCCTTCCAGAGATCCGCGTTCTCATTCGCATTGGCGTTCACAACAGAACCATCCCCAAGGACAACCTCGAAGTTGGTGACCGAGTCGCAAGCAAAGCCATGAGAGTTGGTGTGGAAGGAGTACTAAGATCTCGAGTATCAGTAAATGTTTGAGACATTCAAGACAGCGACAGTCTATGAGACGCTCAGTTGGGTTCACTTACGCCACCACCAGTTATGAAACCACCAACGCCGACAACTGACGCTCTGCCACCAACAGCGGCAACACCATAGGGGTCAAGGGTAGAGAAGACCCTTTCCCAGTCTGAGCCGGGCTGGATCGAAGCAATCTTTGTTCCTTCATCGTATGTCGTGGTGTTCATGTAACCTGGAAGAAAGCGTTTGTTAACACATGATACGTCCCATGTTGTAGATTGTCAGTTGAAGTGCTTACCAAAGTCGATGGTGACACCCTTCTTGACACCATTAGATCCCGTGAAGGCTGAGTGGGCACCACTCCGGATGCCAAAGGGACATTGGTTTCTGTTCAAGATCTTTGCAATCTTTGTCACGTCTGAGGTGCTCTCAGGCAACACCATACACCACGGGGCTTGGGCAGCATTGGCAGAGTAGTATGTCTCTAACCGCGCATCATAGAATGAGTTGTCCTTGGAGTAGACCTTGCCTTGAAGGTCTTGATCTTGGGCAAGGGCAGAGCACTGTATGTGGCCAAAGTTAGAAATGATCGCCCGTAGGAGTGGATGAGAGGGCACGGGGAATGGAATAGTAACGTACACACACGCAGTGAGGACTGCGACCCCTTGCTGAGACAGTCGAGGCAGCCAAGGCCAAGATCGACAAACCCGTTGAGAACCTCATGATTACCAGAGTTTGTTTGGCTCTGTGTGTGTGCGTGTGTGTGTCTGCGCACGAGCTCCCGTGGTCGTTGCGTGGGGGTGATCTGATGGGAGGATCGGGGTTGTTGACTGGACGGCAGCAAGACCAGGTGAGAGGATGAAGAGGACTACGGAGTAGAAACTCTCGAGGTGTTCTAGCGAATATCTATTGCCGTTGCATTCAGAATGAGCGATCAAATCTCCAGTGCCTTCCGAGTCCGCAGTTTTAAGTTCAGACCGACCTCGCCTCCACCGCGAGCTAGTGTCCTCGTTGGAAGCCCAGCATGAGTCGATGTAATTTGATCTAATGCAACTAGCGGGCATTTTCAATCCCGCAAGCCGCAATCCAGGCAGGGGCCGATGAATACCCGCACAAATCCGGTAGGTCAAGTGGGAAGTTGCAAAAAAAGAGGAGTAATCTCAGCTTGTTAATGGGGCCAAAGGATCATGTTTGCTGCCTTCTCGGAGCTTCAATTCTCGTTTGGGTTGTGTATTGCCTCTGCAATCGGTCAGCATCCCATGGAGGCATGGCAAGATGTGTTGGAACCAGGTTACATTAGCCAACGCGATCAGGCGAAAGGCCTAGAGCCAACAACTTCATTCTCTTGGTATTTTTATCACGAATGTGTCTTGGGGACAGAGAGCTGGCCTGGCAAAGCGTTATCCCGTCCCCATTTCTACGGCATGTCCAACATGCAGTGCGACGTTCTCCGGGATGATTTCCTCGAGGTTTCGGAACCAAGAGCTGCTAGGCAATAAGCGCTGACAAAATTCAGATGTCCCGACTTGGCAGTATGGGCTTCCTTGTCTCGGAGAACAGGGAATAAGGCTGTAAGCAATACAACACCGGTGACCTTGGCTCGATCCCATCTCGTGCCCGCCTCCCCGATGCATACTAAGTCGATTGACACCAACACTCGCTTCCCGCTATCGACCACAAAACCACTTTTATCGAAGCAAACAATGGCATGCTGCTCTACCGCTTTGCCGCTCTGTCGTGGAATATCTGAATGCTCCCAAGGAATTCTCGCAGACATTGTTTGCTTCGCCAAGAGCCAGAGTTACATCCTGTGGGCCTCGGTTCCTGAACGACCTCAAACATGTTGTTGGTCGATGAGGGATAATCCTCTGCGGCGATATCAAGCCCGACAAGCTCATCTCCGAATCTTTGAACAGCCGCCTCCTTATTCTTCTTTTTCCAAATTGTGGAAGGCGAGTCATGCTGGCGAAACTTGGGCAGATTTACTTGCCCTATCCATGGCAAACGCGGGAACCGTTGGCGGTTTTTATAGGCCAGAAATGGGCGTGCAAAGTATATTATAACGATCGCCTACGAGGAAGCAGAAGGTCTGCTCTACGACTCTCCATTCCAGAAAAGGAGGAAATGTCGACCGTACGACGGAAGTCCATCTAATCCATTCCGCTCTTGCATGGATACGCCCCCAGAATTCTAGATCCGTACGTGTATCAGCAAGGAGTGGATTCTTCCTGTGCCGCACCGTGGGTTCCATTCAATTACGTGTGTTAGGGTCTGTCTTGTTCAATCAGCTTTGACCAAGATCTGACGGAAAGGACGGAGGATCTGAAGGCTCGGCCGTGGACTACTCTGTAAATCTCTCGAGTCTACACCACCCCTGATCCCAAGAACAATGATGGGGGCTTGCGAGAGCGAGGGTAACTGATAGTCGGGACCCAATTGGCATGACGTTCCTCTATCTTGGAGGTTGGAGCCATCGGTCCTTTTGTCAGGGCTGTCCCGACCCTTTGTCGACCCCAGTTTCGGCGGCCCGCTTTATGACTGGTCATTCTCCTCTTCTGCACCAGTCCAACTACCGGGGCTGGACCAGGAACCCCAGTCTCTAGAGACAACTTCCAACACTCTCCAACAACGGAACCTTATTATGAGTTCGGACCAGACTTCTCGATCGGGGCGTGGATCGTCCAGCAAACACTGTGCCTCTTATTAATGTTGGAAGGGCAGCGATCCCACGAATAAGAAGCTCCCAGGTTGCACAACAACCAGGTCAAGATCTCGAGCAGTGAGTACGGCGAGTATACTTTTAACAAGAGAGCGAGTGCACTACCAAAAAGAAAGCCTATCCTGGTGCTGGAGCATAGACCTCATAAGTATACGACCGTTGAGATGGATACCAATTACATGAGTCGCGCCTGATCACACTCGTCGAGACTCCAGGAGTTCTCAAAGGGACCTTAAGTGATCCATGCTCCCTCCTCGGCATCGTCCAGAGTTCATCCCGTCGAAAAGAGAAAATGTGGGAGAAAGTGCTTGAAGCATGCAATTTCGTCGAAGGGGGAGGCCCGAATTTTCTACGTTCAACCCTGGTCCTTTACACCCTCGGTACACCCGAATGTGGCCACGGAGGATGGCGAGTGAATTCCGTCAGAACTCAGTACGATAACATGTATATACGCTAGATCGGATGCTGCTCTTTTTTCCAATAGATCCAAGATTTCGGTTGCTTGCGAATCTGAACCATTCTATTGGCATCATGTCGGAAGTCTCTGTGATCCCAGCCCCGCCGGGCGTGACGGTCGATTTTGACCACCCGAGGCAGCAAAAAGTGCTGGAGCATTACCTGCTCTTTGGGATTGGTGGTACAATTGCCTTCATCGCCCTGTGCCAGAGATTCTACACCAAATTGTTCCTTTCCAAAGGGCTGCAAGTTGACGATGGTGAGTTTATTTACCTTGGTTGATCGACCTAACATTTCGCCAAATACTGACTATTGAAAGCTTTCATGTTTCTGGGATGGGTAAGTTCGACTCGACGATCCACTGATCGCTGTTCAGCTCCTTGGCTACCAGATCATTGCCTAACCTTCCTTCACTCAGGGTGCCTCAGTAGTCACTCAAGCAATGCTTGTTGGTATGTCTAACCCATCTTGCATGCTGCAGGTCACTTGAAGCTGACCAGAGTGCTGCAGCTTCTATCGCTGAAGGTGGCATGTGCGCCCACGCTTGGGAAATGCCAATGTCGAGATTCGTGCGCTACTCTATCGTGGGTCTATCGCCAAAGCTCCCAATTACCATATGATGCTGACATAGTAAAGACGACCTACGTAACAGCACCTGTCTTCATGCTGTGTAATGGCTTTACCAAATTGTCTCTTCTGACATTTTACCTTCACCTTTCACCCCAGAAGTGGTTTAGAGTGGCAGTATGGACTGGCATTGCTGTGGTCTCGCTGTATACAGCATGCATCACTATCCTGATGTTGTTCCACTGCAATCCCGTCAGGAAAGCTTTTGACTTTACCATCACCGGTGGAAAGTGCCTCGACGTTGGCATTCTGTACATGGCCACGGCTGTCTCTAACATCATCACCGATGTCATGCTGTTCATTCTTCCGATGCCCATGATCTTCAGCCTCCGCATGAAGATGGCATCGAAGATCGGCGCCGTAATCATCTTTGCCATTGGGTCAATGTAGGATACCCTATCTCTCAAAGCTCAAGTAACTCCCACTAACTTCACGGGAAGGACCGTGGCTACTTCCATCGTTAGATTGACCTACCTACCCCCACTGCTCGTCAGCGTCGATCCGTCATGGGATGCTGCCCCTGCGAATATTTGGACGTAAGTGCTCTTGAAGACTGCTCCCTTTATCTCTTCATTGGCCTAACCCCTGCTTTGAATAGCTTCGTTGAAGCCAACCTATTTGTGATTTGCGGTTCGATGCCCACCCTACGAAAGTTCTTTAAGCATTTCGCGCCAAAGCTTATGGGCTCCTCGACGAATCCATCATCTTACGCGATTGGAGGTTACCGAATGTCTTACGCGCATCAAAGATCAACGAATGCCATGAAAAGCCGTCAAAGAAAACAATACGAACAGTTTCCGGACGAGAACGAAATGCATACTTTCCACTCCGATCGCAAGAGGACGAACGAAGAAGACCCCGGCTTCTCGTCCGTGGTAGTCGCCGGTGGGAGGGAGAGCGCCGACGACATGAGCGACAAGGCGATTCTACAGACCAAAACTGTCACGATACAGCGCGATTGAGAAGCACATATTGGTAATGTCTAATGATTTGGGCCGGGGTTTAGAGAAAACAAAATACGCATCAGACTGGAGTTTGGGTGGGGATACACCGGGAAACTTGTTTTGGGCGATTTCATTGCATCATAAGTTCGAAACTGCAAGCACATAGTGTAAAAGATGATGCATCAAAGTATTGTTTGACCGCTACCACTTGCCCTAGTTGTGAACCGAACTCAAGAGTAAACATCTCTCACTAGAGGTTCTTCCTCGTCTAACGGAGCCGATTTGAGCTGCAACAGAGTCAAAGTGCCAGTAAGTTTTATTCGGATGTAAATGCCGTGTGAACTGCCTTCTTGATTTCCTCGATTCTGTTTTTTTCGGCCTCGATGAAGGGTCTGGGTTCAAAATTTGTGAGTCGATCGTACGACGGCTCTGCAAGTCGCCTGCACGAGCCTTGCCGCCCTGGTCCCGAAGATTGAAATGCCCGTACAAGCATTTTCGGTATCTCGTACGCCGGAAGTAGCGGACGGCAAGTATTTTCCCGTCAGCAATCAGGTGGGATAGGGGTTGATAAAGTACTCACTTTCTAGGTCATTCCGGCTAAAGCCGAGAGAACTCAGGGTACTACTCTTCCAGACACCCTCTTAGAGTTTGATGAACACCCCAAAACTCTAACAGTAAAAATGGAACTTCCATCAACTTGGGTTCTGACTAGAATACAGCGGCTATTTTCGCGGCCGTTGTTGGCATGGAGCCCCTTGTCTGTGGACTACGGTGGTGATGGTTCGGAATCAACCGAGCAAATCTCTTGGCGAGTCGTGACCCCCTTTCCCCGTTATTGGCTTCGATTGGGGGAGGGCCGAAGGCGGGTCTAAGCCGAGGAGTCTGTTCAAGGGTTCTAGTGTGGCACCAGCATATTACTAAGGCTTCCCCAGCCACATTTCCTCAGCCTAGTCCATTCCGAGGTAGTAGGAAAAGTAACGTGACCGACTGGACTAATTTTAGATGACCCTGCTCTACCCGTCTATGGCAAGTTCTTTGGAGGTATGGTTGTTGTCTCTGTGGATATCTATCATCCATGCTCAGACTCTTCAAACAAAAGCTGTCAGGCGATAAGTTTGGATTCAAGCGATAAGAGAGATATATTGACGAGGTAGGCGTGCCCGGACTTTCGACAACTTTTCTTATTGTTGACGTTCTATTCCATCGGACTCACTGTCAATAAAATCATCGAACCGCTGCGTCTTTCATGCATGTGTCAAGGTTTAGAAGGTTTCCCACAGAGCGACAATTTGGATTGCTGAACATCCGACTTTCAAGTTTCACAGTCGAATACCAAGATATAAATGATTGTCAATCTTTGCAGGCGCATCTGATCAATTACCACAACCTACAATTCGGCCTATTCAATTCGTTATTTCCCGGAGTCCGCCGTGCGGTTCAAGTCACCGACAATCGCTATCGGGATATTATACTCCCAATGACCACCGAATAAGTCCGAAAGATAGCTGCTTGGAAATCAGAAGTCCTTAGGGAGGCATGGGTCTGCATGATATCTTCGTGAAGGGGGCTTACAAATCTGTGAGCGTGTAGCCGGTCAGTCACCGACACCAATACGCAGGTTCCTCCGAGTATTTGCACCTCCACAATCGAATCACGACTCCAGTGAGCTGCTTCATCTCTGAAAAGGCTTCGATCGCGATACAAGCCGACCAGCACCGCTATGAATTACTAAGTCACATCAGAGGTCAGAGGCCCTGAAGAAACAACCCGGACACAATCACAGATGATTATGAAGCAGAATGACGTTTTAGGACTTGCGATGAGTGCCTAGACTTAAGTAGAATCGTGCCATCAACCGGATCATATCTATCATGGCTTCTCTCCGGTTGTGAGATAAAAGGCATCAAATTGCAATGTTTCGAGTATCGCTTCTTTTTGTGAAACAATAATCTATCCTTCACAATTCCCTATCCTATAGTCGAAGATTCTTCGATCCTTTCTTCAACTGAAGTTTTGTTGAATGCAAGCCTTCCACCTTCGCAATGTCGATCAAACTTTGGGGCTCCGTGACATCTGCTTGTACTCACAGAGTGCTGATCACTCTCAACGAACTTGGGCTCAAGTACGACTTGACTCAAATTAATCTCATGAAGGGAGAACAAAAGGTTCGTGGTTGTAGCCTGCTAAATGTTTGTCCACGAATTTTCATGCACGAGACTCTGACACCCTGTTCCAGAATCCCATCTACGTCAAGGAACAACATCCGTTTGGCCGCATTCCCGTCATTCAAGATGGAGATTTTCAACTCTTCGAATCCCGAGCCATTTGCCGCTACCTCGTCACCAAGTACGGCGGCCCCTCTAGCCCTCTTGATGCCGTCGCGAGCGGTGACCCAGTTAAGATTGGAAAGTTTGAGAAGGCTCTCAGTATTGACTATTCCTACTTTGACCCCGCCGTCAAGACATTGTGCAACGAGAAGCTGTGGAAGAAGTAATGCCAAACTGCTCGACTCTTAAAAAGAAACTCTATACTGACAGCGCAACCTACCTAAGCCCGGCTGAACCCGCCAACCCTCTTGAGGAAGAAAAGGCGATTGCAATGTTCAAGACTACACTTGACTATTACGAAGACTTCCTAAGCTCCAACGCTTACCTAGCTGGAAATGTGAGATCAACTGCACCTCTTTCTATTCGGACTACGTTGCCAGGTGGAAAGCCTCTTCTGACCGTGAAATAGGACTTTAGCCTTGCTGACGTCTATGTCTTCACGTGGATGCCGTCCATCAAATTACTCGGTTTGTACGAAGAAGTTGCCGCGAGACCAAAGGTTGAAGACTTGTGGAAGCGTGTATCGAGTCGCTCAGCCTGGAAGTCTTCCTTGAAGGATATGCCGCAGTAAAAGGCATGTTTTAAACTGCCCGGGTAACTTCACCAACGATTTCATGTCAGGCATTGAGGTGATGGAAACTTCTGATATGAGATGCTGAAGAGTTGCGGCTTATTTCTGCGGTGAAGGCGGTCTTACCAGGCAGAATCATCGAAGCGCCAAGCAATAATTGAAAGCCCCATGTCTGCTTAATAGACCAGTTTCACTGCGAACAAGCTAAACACCAGTGGCTGTCACGATGATCTTTGACTTGACCTTTTCTCATCTGGACTTTTTTGGTCTTCAGGAACATGAACGTGGACAATGTTTAGCACACGGATAGAATTCCGAGAGTTCTTGACTGACGCAGTGTTCAGGTTGGCGGTGCCTCTTGACCCATTTTTGTTCATTCCTAACAAGGCAATCAGAAGCGTCGCAGCTGTCTCCAGCTTCAGGTTTGCGAAACACCACAAATACTACCCCTCACAGAAGGCAAAGTAAACGAGGAACTTGATCCGTTCAATCATTTGAGCTTTGCTGTTGTTGATATTGTTCCACAATGCATTGTTCATCATCTCTTGCAAGAGCCGCCTTGCTCTTTTTCTGCATTGTACCATCTCTCGCGTCACAATGCACTCCCTCAACCCCTGAAAAGCCCCGCGTATTCCTCCTGAGCGACATCGCCAACGAGCCCGATGATGCACAATCGCTCGTGCGACTTCTGGTCTACGCCAACGAGCTCCAAATTGAAGGTTTGTTGGCGACGACGAGCGTCTGGCTAAATGACACCACCCGCCCAGATCAAATCCATGATATTGTCGACGCGTACGGCGAAGCACTGCCAAACCTAAAGAAACATGCCCCCGGCTGGCCTGAAGCATCCTATCTCAAAGGTCTAATTGCCTCCGGCTTGCCGGTCTACGGCATGGACGGCGTCGGCGAAGGAAAGGACAGCGAGGGCTCCGAGAGGCTTGTAAAGGCAGTCGACGCCTCGGACGAGCCGCTCTGGGTCCCGGTATGGGGAGGGGCGTCTGTCCTGGCGCAGGCGTTGTGGCACGTCAACGCGACGAGATCGCAATCCGAGATCGAAACCTTCGTCTCCAAACTCCGCGTCTATACGGTTTCCGATCAGGACAATACCGGCTCGTGGATCCGTCGAAACTGGCCGCAACTCTTTTATATTGCCAGTGTCCATCACTTCAACCGCTACGCCGTTGCCGCGTGGGGCGGCGTCTCGGGCGAGGAGTACTACAACTTTCCGAGCTTCTCGAACCAGGAGGTTATATCGCCAGATTGGATCAGGCAGAACATCCAGAGTGTCGGACCGTTGGGGGCGAAGTATCCTGACGCTGATTTCATTGTCGAGGGCGATACTCCTTCGCTTCTCTACTTGATACCTAACGGGCTGTCCGACCCCGGATATCCGGAATGGGGATCTTGGGGCGGCCGATATGGACCCGTCACCTACGGTGAGGGTCATTACGCGGATACGGTGGACATCCTGAAAGGGGCTTCGGGAAGGACGATCATGAGTTCGCAGGCGACCGTATGGAGATGGAGGGAGGCGTTTCAGAACGACTTTGCTGCCCGTATTAAGTGGTCCGCCAGTCCTGAATTCGGTGATGCTCACCATGCCCCAGTCGTGGTGTTGAATGGAGACACGTCTCGCAAGGTTGTGAAGATGATCGTCAAGGAGGAGGACGTCATCGGGCTCGATGCGCGAGAGTCTTGCGACCCAGACGGAGAAGAGTTGACGTACAAGTGGTGGCAGTACTTGGAGCCATCATCAAACAACAACAATCCGGGACGAGACGTCGGCAGACTGGAGCTGAGCGATACCGACGCTCCCATCATCACAGTCACAATGCCTTCAGAGGAGGTCCTCCGTGCTCCAGGCAGAAATCGTCATCCGAATGACGACAAGCACATGCACCTCATCCTGGAGGTCTCTGATGGTACACTGATCTCTTATCGCCGGGTTATTTTCACCATACTCGGACCTCAGACAGGGGATGAAAAGTCTTCAGCCGGAAGGGCGGCTGAGCAAGCCGTTCATGATGAGCTGTGAGCAGTCAATTGATTATAACGAGAATTACCCCGTGCGGCCCGTCTTCTCCCCAAGACTAGCCAGGTGGCAGGCAAGAATACATGGATCAACCATTTCCAACCCGATCAAAAACTCCATGCTTTTTGATGCAACCCATGATGTGCACAAAGAGAAAGAATGAAAGGCCTTCCGGCATGCAAGTTACAAAAGAAAAAACGTGAGAAACATGTTCCATATAAACCCAACACACATGCCCACCAGCGCTCGATACCCTACGGGCACGAGTGCGAAATTGAGCATAGCCACCAGAGGCCAAAACTTCCACGCGGCCTTGATGAGGTCGAATATCCTCTCGCTCCAGATCTGGTAGACGATCGGAGAGAATCCAAAGCGCAGGGCCGACGTGATGAGAAGAAAGGCCGAGTTCATCATGAACAGACCGACGGTCTGGTCGACGAGGACCTTGCGGGCGACATTGAAGTAGTTCTTGGGCGCCGCCTTCTCGGGTTTCTCGGGCTTCTCGATCTTGGGCTCAACGATGGACGCCTTCCTTCCCCTGCCGCGGGCCGACGACGCCGAGTTGGGAAACTGGTCTTCGAGAAAGTGCTGCCACCAGTAGTTGATGTGGCCCTGTATGAAGCCAAAGGTCGCGAACTCGAGGACGCGACGGACGTCGAGCGGGGCCCCGGCGCTGCCGCCGGCCTGCCTGTGCTGGTTGACGATTTGCGCCGTGAAGTTTGCGGTGCCCTTGAGTAACGAAGACTGGATCGCCGTGGCGAGGATGGAGGGCATTATGGGCGTCTCTGAGTGTGCCTTCAAATATCCCTCCTCGGAGTACAGCTACGTTGGTCGTCTTTGGAGTCTATTGGTAGGGAGGGCGGCAAGGCGTTAGGGATGGCGCATTGGGGCTGAAATCTCACATGTGAGCTGGAGGCTTAGCTTGCGGTTGAGTTGGGGGCCTAGCTGGGTGTTTGAAGTTGCGGTGTGTCCCATTTAATTGGGACCACGTTGTACATTCCAGAGGGGGGGAAGTTGGAGCACAGAGCCCGTTGTGCTCGGTCGGCCAATGTCAGCGCCGAGATCGTGCCCAATCTCGGTACGCCCTGCCGCTCCACAGATGAAACAGGAAAGAATAACCACTCTGGCCGAAGGATGGAATGCGTAGATATGGTTGTTGTTTGAACTACAATCTTGGTCAACGTACAAGTTGCACTGGGTAATTCGATTCTCTTTCTTCGATTGAATACTCCGGGCGAGAACTTTAGGCGCTGTTTTTCAACCTGACCAAGTTCAGTGCTACAAGCATTGTACAGCAACTAGGAAAGTCACTATTCACAAAGTTGACGACTCAAAGCGCAATGAACGAGACATGTGAGGAGATCAAGAGTTCGATCTCGTAGCCTCATTTTAGTTGAATAAGGTATTTAGGTGATAAGACTGTTCTGGTCATCAATCAATTCCCTTTGATTATGGAAGGCAAATGATGCCGAGGCTCCAAAGGGGCTTCAATTAGATCCGTTATAGTCTTCCTCAACTCCGACCTCCCAGAGACTTGCCGAGTTGATATTTTTTCTACAACCAAGATGTCGAATTTTTTCGCGAGTCTCGGCGAACACTGCACGAGTGCTGGCATTGTGAGTGAGGGATAACACGTGCCAGAAAGTCTCCTTGGCCCTTAAAGCTCCAGTCGCATCTACAAATGGCAAGAGGCAGCAGCTTGGTATTTGAGCATAACCATTTCGACAAGCCCTATAGTGAAGGCCGAGTAAAGAATCATAGAGTCAACTGCTAGATTGACAAGTCATGCTCAGTGGGCTCAATCAACCCTAATAAGGAGTTGCCTTTCATGTCGGAAACCAGGGGGGAGAGCGGATAACATCTATCGTATGGTCCGTTCTTCGTTCAATTTTAAATCCTGAGGAAGGAACTCGCATGTTGGAACCATAACAGAGATGTCGCAAGACGCCAAAGGCACAACACGACCTTGAAGCATAGCGAAACACCTCACCAAAGCTTTTGAATAGCTCAAGAGTAATATCAGGCTTCTGGAGTCTTCTTTCATCTGCTTCTACATACAACAACAACCCAGAGAGTTGGTTTTCTAAAAGTCACCATGTTGGTTATGAAAATGGCCTGAGCACTTGGCTATGTGGCTAAATTGACATGCAAGCCCATGGCCTCAGCCATGCTGCAGTCGACTTCTGGATTGACATCGATTACTTAGGAAATCGCGGTAATAAAACCAAAGGCTGAAGTTTGAAGGAGACCCGTGATCGGCCAATGATTAGCGTTGCGGTAGGCGACATTGCCTTGACCATTGTCGTCAAAGTTCAGCTCATGATTGTTGTTCGAAAAATTGCAGAGTTCTCTATTCCTGTTGCCGAGAGGTCTGGCTGGTATCTTTATGGGGAGAATGTCCATCGCTATTCCATTAAAGAGACACAAGTAGCAAAAACGCAGCCCATATAAGTATGTATCACACAGGAAGTATACATCTACTTAGAAACCAAATTCAGTTATTCATCCTTTTGACCGCAATAGCGACTGACCTCTGCAATCTCCCGCCCTGCACCACACACTTACCGACAAAAACGCACTTCGCTCTGCCATATCGGCATTGGCAACATCTTTTGGATACCCTTGAGTTTTGATGGCGAGTTAGCAATTATAGAGGAGCTTGCATAATGATCGACTGCTTGTGTGATTCAGAAACAAGAGATAACAAGTCATCTCAATTTCGGGACTGAGAATCATGGTCCACACGACAAAACGAGATTCCGTCCAGCCAACATTCTCAGACTGAGTACTGATACTCCGAAGTAAGCTCATCTCATGCCTGAATCGTAACAAGGCTCGTGCAGTTGGTCAATGAGCAAACGGGCCTGTTCCGACTCAAAGTCGCTGCCGCGGGAGATGACATCTGGTGCGGGTTGTTATTGACAGTCTGCGTAGTCCTATCATCCCATAAACTATCGCAACAACACACAAATCCCTGAATCTTATCGGCCTCGTACAGAAGGTTCCAAGCTTTTATCGTAGCAGATACATCGGCTGTCCGGCAAACATGAACATACAGCCACTCATAGCTTTGAGACAAAGGGCAGAGGCTAGGAAGAAGCGTATCCAAGCTGCGTGCATTTGTATGAATGCCGAATACACTGACCTTCAAGTAAAAAGATCATTGGTTTATTCAAGAGTCGTCCCTGATGTCTCCGGTATTCACATGTAGTAAAAGGAGATAAGAAGGACACTCGCTCTATAGATTATGGACGGCGATCTACATCCATCTGTAGGGAACGAAGACTGATGATCCTAGAGAGACAAGAATTGAAACCCAGGCCGACGGTACCCTTCGAGCTGTCTTTTAGCCTCATAGTGGGCTGAGAAAATCTCCGGGGTCAATGTGGAGGGCTCCATGCCCTTATTTACTAGTCCAGGAGTCAGCTCTAGCATCTGGAGTGGATGGATGGAAGAGAAGTATTCCATCGTGAACAAGGCCGAATTCTTACGCCGCGTGCTACCAAAGATTGCTACCCACATCCACACTTCTCTGATAGTCTAGTGGTGAGGATATCTGCTTGATACGTAGGTGCGACTCACACTAATGGCACATAGTCCGAAGGCTGGACCATAAACCTCGTTTTCACACTGCTCGTCAACATGGCCTTCCTCAACACTATAGATTTTTGTACCATGGCCACATACACACAAGCCATTGTCATAAAAGGTGCTACCTCCGTCCCTTTGGCATCCTTTCCAGTATCCTCAACTCGGACAAAAAAGAATACGGGGGAGATTGTTGCAAACCCTCGTTGTCAGCCAAGACATACATATTGCCAAGAATGATTCTGCCGAGAGACTGGAGACTACAGCGCAGTCATTGGAACAGAATTCTTTGGACTATTGCTCCAGACGGCCGCACCCTTGCCAAGGCCCCTAGTGAAATCTTTCAGGGCCTTCTTTGCGAGTGATCAGACTTTAATGAGATTTATGTGGCAAAGAGTATCATCCACGCTGTGGGCAAGTGCTCTCAGCCAGACATCATTATCCTGCAAGCAAGGGGTCACATCTGGTGCCAGTGCGAATATGTCGAGTCCGGCGACCTCAGTCATAGCTCACCAACCAGACCATAGTTGTTGACGAGATCATCAATGAAGAGTAATAACTAGTATGAAAAATTGAGGTGGAATAGATGAATACAGAGTTTAATGGGCTCAAGCTGAGAAAGTCAAAAGTGAAGGCTGGGTCCACCGATGGTATTTGCAGGTTCAATTCTTTTTGCCCATCGTAACCGTGAGAGGTAGATGGGGGCTAGCAGACGATAGCCAGCCAGTTATCACGCTCATAGATGTTGATTTGTTACGGAAAAGATTAGGCTATTTGCCATAGGTCGCACGTCACAAATGTGAAGCCAAGAGTTTGATCCTTGCTCTCGTGGGAACACAGCTTTCAGAGCAGTCAGTCTCTTGGGGGTTCAAGAACCTCTTTCTCTCTCTCGGGTTCTCGATCGGCCCCGTTTTGGCCGAAGGCCGAATCATCATGGTCACCTGGTGGCCCAGGAAGATCGTAAAGGCTCGCCTGTAATTCTCACTAGCGCAGGTTCCGGCTAGCCTTGGTTCTTCACCTCGAACCCAATCTCAACGTCGCTTGGCACTGGGCGACAGCATGGGCAGCCACTAAAGTACTGACCCAAAGCCCCCTGCAGCGGTCACGAATCGAGCTCGTATCTGCCGGCTGAGGGGTTGTAGCGCGCCAAGACGGACTAATTCGACCTTTTCTTGTCAGGACCAGCTCTCCCCACACTTGTCTTCCCCCTAAAAAGGAACAGAAGCGATTAAGCATACGCCGTGGCTATCAATCATCGCTCTACGAAAGCGATGCTTGGCTCTGCGAGTTACAGGAGCTGAACGGAAATTCTACGAGAATCTGCAGAGTGTCGGCAGAGGCAGCGAAGTAATCAGTCAAAAAGGCGGGGGGAAGAGGATCGTGCATGAGCCCACTAAATAGAGTCTACCAATCTGCCCAGAAGACCATGCCACTGGCCAATGTTTAATTGCTTCTTACCGGGGCATCTAAGTGCGAGCCGAAGACCCCGTCTCGAAATCGCCATTTCCGCTGCCCAATAATTGTAGGTGTTATGACCGCAACTCTGCCAGTCTCCTCTAAAAGAGCCCCCAAGAAACAGCTTCATATGACGTTATTCGCTTAGTGGATCAAGTGAAGGACCTAGCGTTCATGAGACAGTCAAGCTCACACCAGAAAGCGGCTGTGGCCCGAAGTAAAAAGTATTGTCAATATGAGACGCTCCCCCTTGCGCCAGCATGTACGCTGTACTGCCAAGGCTTGACATTTCGTTGAATATAGTGCTATGCATCTAGACTCGACTCCAGGCGCTGCCAAGCGTTGAATACCTTGAGCATACAAAGTTACGACCTCGAGTTGCGAAGTCGAGAGTAATACCGGAATACTGCAAGCCAGTCGGTCAGCAATAACGTTGTCGTTAGCTGAAGCGGAATATTGAGTCATCCCATTCAACTTCCATCAATTGTTGTCTCCAGAGGTTCTTGGAGCAGCTCTGTCGATCATCTCACAGGTGACGCCAAGCGGAGACAGCGTCGTGCCAAGGCCCAACGTGTGAGCCAAGGGACGGAAGTTTCAAAAGCATGAATCGGGAAGGTCTGTTTTCTCAGAGCAAGCAATCCACTCTGCCATTTTGCTTCTTTAGGGTGCCATTCGTGTAGCTCTCAACCGAACTGGCGACTCTGTTTCCCAATTTCTGTCCAACCGGCGCTCACCCCCGGCTCAACCGTAGCCACTCCGTAGCCATGCCGAGCCGCCTCCAAGCTCGTGGTAAATGAATGCGGAGGATGCATTCCCGGTCTAGGGGCCGGGCCAATTTCGTCCTCCAACGAACGTGCTTGCCCCATGGGAGTATCTACCGGAGTGGCGCGCACCTGGAGCATCGCAGTATCCACCTGGTTGAGTCGTTGGGGGCCATCAGATATAAACAGGTCGCCGTGCCGAAGTCTTAGAAAGATGAGGGTCTTGAAGCACCTCATACTCTACTTCTTCTTCCTCTCTATTGTCAGCCGTGTATCTAGCCCGTCATCATGGTCAAGTCATCCTTCCTCACGGCAGTGCTGGCACTCGCCTCCTCTGCTGCCGCCCAGTGCGGTTCCGGCACGCCGGACGCAAAGGTCACTGGATCTGGAAGCTCTTTCGTGGCGACCAAGGGCTCCAGCCAGGTCTACTCCGGCTCCGACTACCGTGCTGCCATCCAGGCCGCCGTCGACTCCATCAGCAGCGGCCAACGCGTCTCCGTCATTGCCTCCGGCTCCATCGGCGCCAACACCATCGCCATTCAGAGCGGGAAGACCTTCGAGGGCTGCGGAACCATCAATGTCGCCCTCCGATCCGGCCGCGGTGCCATCGAGGTCACCAACGCCTCGGGCGTCAAGATCCCATACCTCTCCATGACCGGAAACCCGTACTTTGGTCTCCGCTTCTACGGCACAAAGGACCTCACCCTCGGCGCTATCAACATGAACCTCAGCGGCGGCATCGGCATCCGCTTCGACCGCGACCAAGCCGCCAACACCAACGTCAAGATGGGAGTCATCACTGTCAACGGCGCCGGCAGCCACGCCGTCGAGACATGGAACATCGACGGCCTGACCATTGACCAAGTCATTGCCAAGAACTGCGGCGAGTCGGGACTGCTGCTCCAAAAGACGACCAACGCAAAGGTCGGTCTCGTCGATGGCAACAACGTTGGTGCCGGCACCGGCTACGGAACCCTCCGCTTCGCCAACAACAATGGTCAGCTCGCCAGCGGCGCCTACACCACGAACGTCTACGTCACGAAGGTCGTCTCCCGCGGCGGTGGTCGTGGCATCTTCTGTGTCTCTCAGTCTGGCGGCGCCGAGATTGGCAGCATCGATCTCGCGAACAACGGCAACAACGCCATCCTCATTGAGAACTGCTACGGTGTCACCATCAAGGGCGGTACCATCAACGGCGGCGGTGAGGTCCGTCTCTCTGCCCGTTCCGAGTTCCCCATCACCCGCGACATCAGCATCACCGCCAAGGTCGACGGCACCACTGTCCGCGAGTCTCCTTGCGGCACAAACATCAAGTGGAACCTTTCCGGCAACGGCGCTCGCAACATCTGCTAAGCGTGGAGTTTGTCAGTGGTGGATGGTGCTCTCTGAACATAGCGTGTTTTTCTTTTCGATAGTACATTCTTCTTCATTGTGACTCTAGTTAGTCAATGTGCATATACTATTTACAAATCTCATCATGCTGACATAAGTTTATTGAGCAATTGACAACGTGACACGCAGGCTGGAAGCAAGATCTTTTCGTCCCCAACCCCGAACACCACGCTGGCTCCTCGGCTGCGTAATTTTGCTCGGCTCGTATCTGCATGATCGTACGTTCGTCACTCGGCTCCCATGGAAGATCTTTTGCGAAGAAGGAAGCGAGAGCCACTCTTTACCCCTTTTGAAAGATGATACAGGCAAGCTGGCTACCCCTGTCATCTCTCGAGATCGTCGCAATAAGCTTATCCCGTCCACGCCGGAGGGATATCCGTAGAGAGATTCTGCCCCGCACAGACGAGCAGAACATCGGCCGAGTTGCAACTTCCCTGTCCGACTGATCCATGGCAGTATCTGTAAGGATTCCAGGCAGCTACGGGTACAAGGTGCCGGTTACATGCTACTAAAGAGGATCATAATCATGTGCCAGCTGCCCGTCCCCATTGGATACGCAACTATGTTCCTATTCCTCCCAAGGTCTCATCGGTACCTCATCTACCGCGGGAAGCACGGAGAGGCAGAGAAAGTGCTCAAGAGAATCTCAACCCGCCCAGAAACCACCCCTCACGAAGTGCAACTTCTCAAAGCTTAAGCGAAGAGCAGAGAGAACTATATGAAGCGAGCTTGTTCAAAGACTGCTTCAGGGGAACTAACCTCCGTCGAACCGTCGTCATCGCTATGGCTATTCAAATACTCTAACAAATCCAAGACGTGTCTTGCATCCAGAACCTCATTATTGCTTTCACGCAGCAGCTCGGCTCCCTGGATCCCCTACGAACGAATCTCATGATGACTGACTGCAGCTTCGCTGTCCACATCATCACTTTCCTGACATTTCACAAGATCGGTCGTTGCCGTTCTGTCTGTACCATTCAAAGACGGAAGCATGTGGTTTTACAACCCGGTAACCATTCAGAACGTCAAAGAAGTAAAAGCCTTGGTAACAACCGAGGGGGGAAGCCCCTAGCTCTTTTCAGTCCGGTCTGCATTTCAAACTACGCGTCCGCGTCCTTTGTTTATTCCAGATATTGTCCAGCCTCAGGCTTCGCCGTGTTATTGGACTACCGATGCCATCCTCAGCTACGCATCACGTGAGAACCTGAGAGCGCATTCTATCCACACGAGATCGGCACCATACGCGGGCACCTCCCTGGCGCCTTGCTCGGTTGAAGTGAAGGGGACATACTGCACCATTGGGCTTATGTGTACGACTCCACCTTCGACACTCACCCCAGCAACCACGACCAGTTGCGGCCTCTGAGGGTGAGTTTGATTTTCCTTCTCTGTCAATTCCCGTGCTCATCGGCTACGATCCTCAGGTTCCCATAGGCCCGCCAGCCTGCAAAAAGGCGAAGATTTGGAACACATCTCAGCAAAGCCTAAAAGCGACTGAAGCAAAAAAACAAAGCACTCGCCATCCGGCCACAAATCCCAGAACATAGACTCTCTCTTGGGAATCCGCGGTGCGAGAAGATGACTGAAACCCTCCTCCGCAGCGCGCTTCGGGACGCGTGGTACGGCGTCTGCACCTCAGAGCAACGCGAATCCGCCATGAACAAGCTCATACGGACTATTAATCACACTATAAAGACCTGGGAGTGCTTGGCCATTGGTCTCCTCGCCCTCGATCTCGCAATCACCCTCTACGGCCTCAGCGCTAAGATCTCCGACGCCGTCATCCCCATCCCAGACGAGGTTGCCATCATCGCCTTCACCGAACTTCTGGTTCTCATTCAGCTCATGCAGATACTCCTCCCAGTATACCCTGCGGATGAGTTCGAGATGTTCGCCATTCCGCAGCAGCTAAGAGACAAGACCGTTTGCAAATGGGCGAGCGGCGTTTTTGGTCTGCAGGAGGCTGAGCTTCATGAGAGTCGCCGCCACATGAATGAGAATGAACTCAAGGTCTTTGGTGTCTTTCTCATCCCTATTGTAGCCGCTGTTGTATGGAAGTGGAGGAGGGTTCGTCGACGGCAGAGGGAGTTGGTGAGAGATGAGCAAGCAGCGCTTGTGGCTCAGGCCTTTCGCATGCGAGACGCCCTAGGAAGGCATAATTGAGGACATAACCTACCCAAAGAACTTAGCTTTCATGTTTACAGGTTGTGGGTGGATATTGCTCTGTGTACTGGAAATACAATGAGATAGCTTTGACCATCTGAATGAGTGCTCCTTTCCATCATCAACAAGGCTATAGGTCGCGTCAGTCCCAAAGCACTTGACATTGCCAACCACCTCCGTAGGTTAAAAATTTTGCTTTGCAAGACTTTAAGTGCATTGTGATGTAATTGACCAACAAAGGAAATGATGGTTCGTTTTGTTCATCTTGTTTGTCTTGTCCATGTTTACTGGTCTCTCGGACACAATGAAATGGCATGATGAAATACCATAAGTAGAATGTCAGGTTGAGTACTCAGTCGATCTCAAAATCATCCTCTCATCATATAAGTATCACATACTCCAATAACACTCGACCTTCTAATTTCCTACATAACCAATCAAGCAATCCACACCAAACATCAGCAGTCACTTCGGGCCTTTGAACCCTCGAAGATCTTTTCACCAGAATAGTCAGACTACCTTTGCTCTGGCCTGCCGTCTTGCTCCTTCCAAAGGTGAAAGCCGGCACCTTCCAAAATTGGGACTAGAATCTGAACTTCACCCTCAAACTTCACCTCCGAACCCTTTGAAGTGAATCACCGCCCACTCATCTTATTCATCTGTCAATCCAGTGAATATTCACGCGCGCCTCCCTTTTGGCGGCCCTCTTCCCTCGATAAAACCCTCACTCTCACTTCCCTGCGAGGACATCTTTTCCTCTCACAAATAATCAACCCAGTCCTTCGCAACAAAAGAACTCTCACCCGCACAATTTCTTCCTCAATCACACAAACCCTTTCACACTACGCAACACACATCCAAGATATTTAGAATGTCTGAATACGTTCTTGGTGCCATGTGGTAAGTCTTTCCTTTGTCCCTTGTGCACAGTGAAAATTGAAATGACAAGCTGACTTGATTTTCCACAGGGCCTGGTACGCCTACGATGAGGTTCTGACCAAGAAGCTCATGCAGAAGGCCAAGCCCATTCCCCTTCCCCAGGAGCCCAGCTTCAAGACCACTGATGTCAGCATCATTGTCGCTACCATCAATACCCCCGACACGTTCACCGACTGCCTTCGTCTTTGGCTTGCCAATAAGCCCAAGGAGATCATCATCGTCACCATTGACCGTGACCTTCAGCGTGTCCATGACTTGGTTAAGCCAGTCATCATTGAGGGCGATGATCGCATCAGCGTCATGACTGCCGAGTACGCCAGCAAGCGTTACCAGATGGTCGTCGGCATCAAGGAGGCCCAGGGCCATATTCTTGCCCTCGTCGACGATGATGCCTTCTGGGGCACTCTGGAGACTCTGCCCTACCTCTTGGCTGGCTTTGAGGATCCCAAGGTTGGCGGCGTCACTGGCAAGCAGAGGTATGTGAAACCTTTCCTTTTCCCCTTCGTTCTTTCCTTTTAGAGAGTTAAAGTTTCTTGTGACGTTGTGCTGACTTTCCCAGCGCTCTCATCAGCCCTGACCGCCGCAACCCGGCCGTCATCACTCCCTGGGAGGTTGCCTCCCTCCGCTCTCTCGACAACCAGAACAATGTCCAGGCCGTTCGCTCCGCTGCCGATGGCGGTTGCTGGTGCATGGTTGGTCGCACCATGATGGTCCGCACCGACATTGCTCAGGACCCTCGCTTCATGGAGGCCATCACCAATGATAGATGGAACGGTCAGCTCATGAACACTGGCGACGATGTCTTCCTCACCCGCTGGCTCCAGACCGAGGGCTGGGACATTGCTGTCCAGAATGCCCCCCAGGCTGAGATTACCACCCTCGTCATGCGTGACTCTGGTCTGCTGTACCAGATGATCCGCTGGCAGCGCAACGCCATCCAGTCCTTCCTCACGACTGTGATCTACCAACCTGGCATCCGCAAGATCAAGCAGTAAGTTGACGCTACCTTGACTTCCTTCCCATGATTCCTTCAATATGAGGCTTCAAAAAGCTAACAATCAAATAGGAAGCACCCCTACATGGCTCGCAAGATCATTGAGCGTCTTCTTCGCCCTGTCATCGCCTGGGTCCATATCATTGCCTTCATAATGTGCCTTGCCAAGAAGTCTCCCATCGCGTAAGTTCTTCTCCCTCTGACCTATTGTGACAAAACATGACTGACTTTTTCTCTGACAGCTACTTCGTTGCGGGCTACTACATCTGGGGCTGGTTCCGCACCTATAACGCCTTTGCGCGTCGCTTTCCTTTCACCTCTCGCCACATGTGGGCTTGCTTCCTTTTGGACAACGCTCACCCCATCCTCGATGTCTATGCTTGGCTGACCCTGAGCACCGAAGCCTGGGGCACTCGCGACACCTGAGCGAAATCAGATCAGCCACGACTAGCATTGCAGTTGCTGAGGCGACGGCAAAACGTGTCATGGTACAAGACTTCTTCCAACACTGAGGCTAGGGAATAATTTCTTAAGACGTGGGGTTTGTGGATCGGTTAGACAGGTCTCTCACGACGAACACTAGAGTTCGAGGACAGAGGCCATTCATAGATCGGTAGACAAAATACTTTCGGCCGCAATACACACGGATTCTGCGAACAAACTAGATGTGGAAGGTCCGCATTGTGGCGAACGATGTAGGCATAGGCGTCTGTAAAGGGAGTCATGATTCTTGCCTTGGTTGCGCAAGCTTGTTAACTGCATCAAAGTAAGGCAAGATACATTCTGGTCATGTGTAACAAGGAGCGTAGTCCTCGAGCTCACACAAAGTACACAACATACAAAGCCACAAAGAACAGTCCGAGTAGATCATTCAGTTCGCCCCGATCCACGACAACTACTATTGAGGTAGCAAATCTGTGGGCATGAGAGGTCTCTCTCATTTGTCATGTCGCCGGTATGCAGCTCAGCCCAGTATATCGTGTGTCCCCGGGCTCTCGGTCAGTTCCAGAAATAGAATAGAGTTTACCGACGATCGAGTTTATGGCTGCCGTTCGAGAAGTTATATGGTTCTGGATCAACCCTATACTCGGAAAGACATGAAACTTGTAGGACTGTCTTTGTCAGCTACGGAAGCCCACCTATCGCACACGACGCCAAACCTCATTGCCGACTGTCGGCCTACGATGTCGAGGTCTTGGCACGACTTTGGGTTGAATCTGTTCCAATCGAATACTCGGGGGTGTTCCCCTCACTTCGTAATTTTGGCTTGACCGGGGGCATGGCCAGACTGAGCAGAGAGTTGACTAGGCTCATTGACAGCACGACCTTCTTCTGTTACCATTGTGGCCTGGGGGAAGCTGTCACTGTCTCACAGTGCGGTGCAAAGAGTTAGGGACCCCTGCCTTTATGACACTCCTGCATGACATCCTCACCACCCATGGGACCCAGCTGATCGAACCCGGCCGTTTGGTACATCAGCCTTACCGGGGGCTGAAACGCGCAGTCTTGCGGTGCTTATGATAAAGATGAACATGCAATTGGTTAGTAGTCAGCTCATACTGGCTTGTGCCTTGAAACTCAGCTCCACAGCCTTGGCGAGCTGTCATCTAGACAAGTCGCATTGTGACTTTGGCTTGGTCTATGTGCGCCGGCGATACCGACAAGACGATATCTCTGGGATAGTCGGCCTGATCCCATGGTTTGGAATTTCTTGCCTTTGAAATAGTATAAAGAGACGGGCTTGTTCTTCTAGATCTCGACCTTTGAAGCACAACCACCATTCTTAAACAACGAAGCTCTATACCCCAGCGAGTCTCCAAGTCATTTTTTCGTCATCAGCCACCATGCAGTTCAAACAAAGCGCCCTCGTCATTCTAGCGGGACTTCTCTCCCTTACATGTAAGTTGAAGCCAGTTCCTGTGTTGTCATGCATCTGGACAGAATGTCACTGACATGTTGTTTCTCGAAAGTCGCCTGCGACGACGCACAAGGAAATAAGGGAGTGTGCAAACCCCCAAACTTTTGTTGCGCGGCGGATGGCTTTCAATGTGTTTTCAGAGAGGAATGCAAAAGCTAGGCGATTGGGATTCTTTAGCAGTCACATACCCTGGGGTGGGAGGAATTATCTTTTATTGGATTCCAACAGGCTCATGTCCTGACTTTCAAACGCTGCCTTCGAAACGCTGAGTTGTATGTGATGTCTATCAATATTGCCAGCTTTCCAGGTTGATTTGGGAATTCTTAACCCCACGGGCGTATGTCGAACCGCATAGCAAGACGAGGGGCTGACGCTGGGCCCGAAAGAAGTCAGGCAATAAACTCATTGCGCTTGTCTTTACTGCGCCTTCTTCCCAACAGTGGTCTGTTCGACTGAGGTCAGCTCCCGGATCAACCTCATGTACCAGCTCGCGCCCAGAGCGGTGAAGATGTGCCACCATCCATGGAGCTCCAGCAGCCAAGCAGCAGGCAATCCGAGACTCTTCCTTGCGGCCCTCAGCTCGGCACAGTACTCCAAGTCGATATGCCATAGCGTGAAACCCACTATCAAGATAATGCAAGCCTTCCAGAACTGCTTCATCAGTCTCTTCTGCTGCTCTTTCGAGTAGCGTCCGGTCCAGTAGACGATGAACAGCGTGCGCGGCCAGACAAATGTCAACAATCCGGTGAAGGTCGCGACGTGGATGGCGATGTCCCCCGAGCGGACGTAGATGACGGCCATGGTGGCGATGCCGAGCCAGAGGATGGTGGTGATCGCGGCCCCCACGGCGCGCGACTGGCGGAAGGCGTACAGGGGCTGCACGAGCGAGCCGGCGAGGACAAGCATGGAGAGGTCGTCGAGGAGCTGTGTCTCCTGGTGCATGGTGCCGTGGAAGATGCCAGAGAAGATTCCGACGGCGAGGAGACCGATGGACTGGATGTCGAGGGTTCGATACCATGGCACCGCGGCCTTGGAGTTGGCCCTGGGGTACTTCAGGGCGAGGTAGACTGTTGGAGGGTTCAGCATGATGAGCACAGGGATGGATGTGGCAGGGCTGTTACTCACTGTACGTGGCATTGGATAGACAATTGATGAACTCTGCGATGTAGCGCGTGAAGATGTAGTCTTCTTCGCAAAAGCTGAAAAGACGTGCTACGTCAGCATGTGATCACGACGACTCGGTATCCTGGAGCCTTGCTTACTTTGCCTTGCTTGTTGGGTAGCCCCAAATACCATCGCCTGCGGTTGCGTCGCTCGCAAAGCGGAGGGTCTGATGCTTGTGGCTCATTTCGGCGACACCTTTCCTCGCGGATTGTCGATCCTACTGCTGGAAGCTACGTTGACTCTGCTGGCGGAGTAAGAAAAGCGCGTGATTTCGACGCGACTGAGATTTCCCTCGTGCTAAAAAGCTATCGATAACCCAGGGTTGTAACAGCCAATTGCGGAGCTTAAAATAGTTGCAGGTCTTTAGAGAAGATCTCAAGTTGGGTTTGAAAGCGTCAGCACGTCACCCTTTCGCAATACTTTTCTTCAGTCGTTCGTCCGGTCCTGCATTTAAAATTCAGGGGAAGTTGTCAACGATCCGAAGCGAGAAAAAAGAATTGGAGCCTCGGGAGGAATGGGAAAGTAACACGACTGCGATGTGGATCACGTAACCTGCAGAGCGCCTCACCCGATGTGCCGTTGGGCCCACTTTCTGGGGTCGGTCCGCATACCCGCGGAGACCCGGAGCCGGGGCGGATGCGGGTCTCGGTTCCACCGTTTCCTCCCCTGGATTCAACAACATATTTTCTTCCATTGCGTCTAAGGATTCACCACGTCTTTATAAAACGAGTAGCGTCAAGACAAGGGAAATCACAACGGCGCCTCACTTGATAGACGAGTGTGCTAACAAACACGAATTCCAGGAAGGACGCATGTGTGTGAGCGGATTCCTGAAGTTTCTTCTATGGTGGATTGATATCTTCTGCCCGTGGCTCGTTTTGGATCTGCTCTTATTTCTTTCTATTTCCACTTAAGTCTTCCGGCTCCGCTTCATGAGTAACTGAGGGCTCTCAAGGTTTTGTCTAGCATTCAACGGTTGCCTCTTTGTGGTTCTGACTTCGGTAACAGCTCACAAGTGGGCCTTCCGTTCTAATGAGGGCGGACTTGGTATGAAGGTTTTTTTCGATGTCAGGCTGCAGGACTATCATATATACGGAATGCATCGCGAGCCTGGAAAAGAGCATGAGTGACTAGAGGCGATCAGCAGCTTCTGGTCTGTCTATCCCGAGTTTTGGGTGTGTGACAGTGTCCGCTCCAACTTCACCTTCTTAATGGGTGCTCTCTCAATTCCTTCCCCATAAGAGCTGAACCTTCACGCACCTACCTTACCTGAGGCACTTGAGAAGAGAGGTATCTTAGATAGCTAGGTAGGCAGCTTCCATGGCAACTACGAATTGTACCTCTCGCCTTCCCTACCTACCTAGCTAGGTAGGTAAGGTACCTCAAGATGTTACCTACCTCCTGCCGTTTGGCAACTTTCACCCCTCGGTCAATCATTCCTTCTACTCCTTCTACTCCTTCCCAAGGAAAGGATCGGACTTTCTCACGCCCTTCTGGCCTTCGCCGCGTGAGGTAAACCTTCAAGCTTGCCACTCCCTCACACGCCGAAAGTTTTCTGCCCTCGCCAACGGTTTCCTCCCAGCAATCATACGGCATAGGGTGACCTTCGGACCTACGCTGCTTATATCATGAAGATTACAAATTTACCATGCGAAATTGTCGCGGAGATTCTGGGCCAGCTCGACAAGGTTGAAGACCTCAAAGCTCCTCTGCTGTCCTCTCGGTTGTTCCACGATGCATACACCCAGCGTTCTCGTCTCGCCCAGCAAATCGTTCGGAAACAGATACCCAGGCAACTTCTACCATACGCAGTCGCATTGATCTATGCACCGCGAGCTCGTGCACTTGAATTTACGTTCAATGCCCTCAACTTGACACCTGAGGATGCAGATACATTGATCTTCAGCTCCACGTGTGAAGGTGCCGTTGCATCGACAAGAGATTTCCAGACATTCTCACTTCCGCAACTGATGGCTATGGAAGCAACCCACGAGCTCATTGCCGATTTTGCCTCCCATTTTGCCGAAAAAGCCTGGACCGCTATCTCAGACACAACAAACGACACGATGTCCACAAAGTCGATGCCAAGTCACCTAGATCTATCCCAAAAAGAACGGCTTCGCTTCTGCCGGTGCTTTTATCGAGTGGAGCTTTATCATGGCCTCTTCACTGGATACGCTTATGACGAAGCTAGGAATGTCCATGTTACTCAAGGGAATGTGTCAATAGAGTCAGGAATTCAGTTCAAGATCAGAGACCGATTGTGGCCTGGGGCATGCATTCTGGCTGATCTTGCACCCTGGGATGTCGAGCAGCTAGGAGCAGCGATGGAGTATCTGAGAAAACGATTCGCAGCAGCTACAGCAGGACCTTTAGCCAACGATATTATCGAGCATGGGTATTTCGACGCAGGTAAGCCTCTATTGTACACATTGCTTGTTCTAAAACTGACTGTCAATTAGAACAATGGGTAAGAGCCTCCACATTCTGCTTTGGTCAGACCTTATTTCTTACGCTCTACTGATGTTCAAACAGCTTTGCCGAGGCTTGGCGTACCTTCGAGATCTCGAGAAGAAGTCATACGTTGACAAGAGAGATCTCATACACAGCGCACCACGTATGCTCCCATCTGATTTTTACCTGGAACTACGGCTGCATCATTATGATAAGAGCGAGGCTCGTCATGACACCAAGCCGAATGCATCATGGCAAGAGCTGAAATTATCGAACATCGACGGTGATGAAGGACCTCGAAAGGCGCTAGACTGTATCTCGCCTCATAGTGTGATGTACTACGGATTTGAAGGCCTCAGAAAGCGGGCATACGTGTTCTGGGACCAAGAACGCTTGGAAAAGTACGACCTTCTCTCAATACTCTCATCCAGCACTCCGTTTCTCGGGATTAACAGCTAAGCCCTCTTGGGATGATGAGAATAAATCCGTGGAGCGTAGTGTTCAACTAGCATGACAGAACGCAGATGTGAGCCATGGGCGCAGGAGACAATTGGAGCAAAGAGGATGATTGAACGATTACATGGCTTGATAACTTGTCGGGCACAGCTGAATAACCGACATCGCTGTCTTAGATAATCTAGGGAGCCCCAGACTTTGCTCATAGGCCCCCCGGGGGGGGGGTGGGGAGGGGAGGGGATAAGACAAAAATTCCACATCTCAATACTCCTATGATATTCACAGCGTGTTTCGCCTTTCAACTTGACGATAGAAACTTGAACCTTAGGGCTCGGGGCTGGAGTGGCGCAGTCAAAGTCACCCGCAATAGCAGCAGCGTCCCAGATAGGGGAAGTGGTGGAGCATCTGTTAGGAATCGAAGGACCTAGCAAGGCTGGGATCTGGGATGGAAGGTAGCAAAGTCATGTGAAAAGTCGGGTTCTGTATCATCTCTGGTAGTCTTACAGGAGGAGAAAGTCCCATATAGATGAAATTCAACTCAATGATCAATGGGATATGGAATTACCTACCACAGAAATGCCTCCTACTTGGAGACATTATACATCCTGCTACTATTTTTGTAGCCATGATGTAATTCCCACGGCGTGAAGTGGCATTCAATCACGTTCGTCGCCATTTCAATCCGTCCTGATCATTAAGCTTCCGACTTTTGCAATGAAAGACAAGTCCGAGGCGTTGCGATTTCGTATTTTGACTTCACATATGTGCGATCCTCGGTACTTATTCAAATGTGTCAAACGAATAGCATGGCTCTTTTGCGCGCGGGCATATCTTGACTCGCCTGACGTTCATGAATCGAGATTGCCTCAAAAACGACAAAGAATATTTCCGTCTGAGTGGTACGCTAGCTTGGTGAGATGGGTTAGTCCCAAGACTAACGTACTCCAACGCAGCATCACATGCATCACCATATGTAGTCGATAAGGCTTAGTCATCATCTCCAATTGATTTACACGGTTCTTCTTACCCGCGGCGACGAGGGGAGGCTCGAGAGCGACAACCCCGCGCGAGCCGGCAAGTAAGTAGCCAAGCGCGGACGTTCTCCTCATCTTCTTCATACTCGTCTAGCGTGCATTTCTTCACCAGTTCATCCCGAGTTTTTTGTGAAGAAAGAGAAAAGAAGAAAAGGGAAGCCACCATGTCGGAAACCCAGCCGTCCCTCCGTGCCGTGGAGACGGTCCTCGCCATCCCGGAGCTCCTGGAGTCCATATTAGTGCAAGTGGACATGAGAACGCTGCTGGTCTCAGCGTCGCGGGTGAGCAGGTCATGGAAGGCCTTCATGGACGGGTCACCAGCCGTCCAACAGGCGTTATTCTTCAAGCCAGTCTCTATGGATATCTCACGGGCAGTGATACACGGCCTCAAGGACGGCGTGTTCCCGAGCATACCGGAGCAAGGCGCCATGCCATCTCACACAACCGGTGACCGCTTAATCAACCCCCTCCTAGCAGAGAAATTTGATAAATGCTTCTTCGACTTTGGACCGACGTACTCGTGCCAGCGCCGGGCGAACTCCTTTTACGAGCTCCCTTGGACCAAAACCCCGGAACCGATCCAGACGGTCCAAGAGTACTGGGGCGGCTGGAGCCAGGTCAAACCAGCGGAGATCGACGATGAAGCAACAAGGTATCAAGACGAGGCCAGGAGGCGATTTACGCGCCGCGGCGCAAGTTGGCGCCGCATGCTCGTCTCGCAGCCGCCGCCGCCGTCGTTGGGATACATGCGTTTCGATGTCTGCAGTCTCGCGCTGGAAGAGCAAAAGGTCGCGAGTTCTCTCATCCAGCAGCCGACTCCTCCCTCAGCATCTCCCTTCAATGCTGCGGAATCAGAACAAGCACCATACAGCGGCGTGCGGATGGGAGAACTCTACGATACCGTCCAGCACGCGGCGGGCCACCACGGGCGACATTCCCTCTGGTTCAGGGTCCTCTGGGGCAAGCCGACTACGCACTTTGCCTTTTCGCACGTCAAAGACGTGTTTGAGAGGTTGATGGCGCGGACGAGCGTCGTCGTGGAGTTGATGCACGCGGACGATACGTCTCTCCCGAATCACCCGCAGGACCCGTCGGACGTGGGCGTTTTTGATGCCGCTTTCCGGTGCGAGGAGTATCGCGAGGTAAAGTTGGAGACGGAGCATACGTGGGGGGAGGCTGTTGAGTTTCCTCACTTTCACCCTCGGTATGTTGTTTGGCATTGGAAGTTGATGGAGGTTGAATAGCCCATGTTTGATGGCGTCTGACGGGTTGTTTGTATTGTTTTCTGTTGATGTGAATAGTTCCGTCACATACTTCCTCTTTGAGGACCACAGGTCTCTCATGTATCTTCATTCGTTTCACTGTTCACATTACAATTTTCTAGGAATTCTTTTGTACACATACCAGGCTTGCGCTACATTCCCTCATTCTTTTTTGAACACGCGACCATGAAGGTTGATGAAGAGGGAAGGCACTCGAATCTGTTTCTGGCATAGCAGTGTACTATTGGTCTCTTTCAAACAGCGACCAGGATTCGCGCAGCATGTTTCTTAGCATTATCTCTGTACTCCCATCATGCATTGTACTTATTTATTCATACCGGCAAACAGACATATCTGTGGTAGCAATGTCACACACATTTCCAAGCCTGAGTAAGGTAGTGATATACGAGGGCGGGTGGCTCAATGCTCAATGACTGATGACTGATGACGTCAATGATGCTTACGCACACTCCTTGCTTGCTGGATGTCACTTTGAGACAAGCTTAAACGTGAGACTTTGACGATGCACCCAACGGCTTCCCCAATGCGGAAAATGACAGCAAAGAACCTGGAGAAAATGTGACACTGGATGACAGCCACGCTGTGACCTGCTGGAAACATTGAAAGCTTTGGGGGCTTTGGGGAAGTAGGTACAGTACTGCGTAGTGGCCCGGGAAGTGTTTCCCCGACAAGCAGCCAATCAGACTCGTCTACTTCGAGAGGTCCTGCAAGTCGAGGTCGGCTGACGCGGCATCCGCAGTGGATCTTTGAAAGTGGGGCTCTACGTACCTACCAAACGGAACCAGCTGTTCGGCGCGGAGGAAGGTGCACCTGCGCGTTCTGGGGAGTTTGGCTGCAACTTTCCTTCCCTTCTGCGACGACATGCTTCGAGGCTGCATCCAGGCGAACTGGATGCGCTGTGCCGCCCAAGCCTAAGGCACTTTAAGATAAAGTACACCTTACGGGGTGGGAAGAACGGGTGGTTCATTAACTGGGCATGGGAGCACCGAGTTGAATAATCTACACTAGTTCGCCTACACCTGCCTCACGTGCTGGCCTGACTCTGGGTTACCTGCGCACACCTCTGACTTGCCGTTTGGGCACTTCCCAGTAAACTGGTACTTCACCCTCACCCTACCTCAGGTACCTACCTGAAGGCACCTACCTTAGTCATCATAATCCTCGGTGGGCTGTCCGGATGCTGAAGTTGTTTCCTGCCCGTTTATTCCCCCCCTTAGGCCGGGGAATTTCAACTTTCGGGGTCCTGGGTCAGGCAGGCAGGAAAGGCCCACTCCATTTTTTTCCCAGTCACGTCCCGGCCCCATTCCCACGTCCTCTTCCGAAAAATCGCCTCGTGTCCCGTCTCGTCTCACTCCAAACCTCACTTCTTCTCCCTCCGTCCTCCCGATCCTCCACCCCTCCCTCCGACAACCACTTCTTGCCGCCGTGCAACTGAGACAACCCATGTCACGAAGCGAAAAGTCCTGCTGACGACACACTCATTCTTCCACCATTCGCTATACCCATATTGATCTTCTATCAATAAATCCCATTCATTCATGCCCACGGACACCCGCCCCGCCCTGACCCGCGGAAGCCCACCGAAGCTATAGAGAACCTCAACGCTTGACGAGTCACGCGCGCAGCGCCTTACCTCTTCCTCATCCTCCCACCACCTCAACCCGACTTCTTACCGTCTTCGCCCGTCGCCCACCATGCCGATCCTCGGCGGGAAGAATAAGTTCAACACCAAGCCGGCAGCAATCCGCGTCGAAAAAGTCCAGGTCGCCGCCCCAAAGCCGCGCCCGAAGCTCGCCCACGCGACATCCTCCACATCCTCCGCCAAAGCCTCTCCGCGCGCATCGCCAAAGCCAAACGCCAAGTCCCTCCTCTCCCGCAAGCAGAGCGCCTCGCCCTACCCCTCCTCTTCCTCGGACGAGAAGCGCAGCGGCGGCGGCGAGCGCAAGCGCAAGGTCGGCAGCGCGGGGCCGTCGCAGCCCAAATTCGATAACGACTCTGACGGCGACGACAACTACGAAGAGTTCCTCAAGCATGAGCCTAGCAAGCGGCAGCGCACGCAGGATGGGCAGTTTGTAGATACCCAGCGCGTGTTGACCCGGTCGAGCGCATTCAAGGACAATGCGAAGCCCCTCAGCCGGCTGATCCACGCCGCGCAAATTTCCAACCTTAAGAAGTGTCCCAAGGCCACGCGCTCGCTCGGTGCGACAGCAGATGACAACGTCAGAGTGCGACTGCAATACCCGAGCAATTACGGTGCGGAAGAGTAGGTTTCCATATCTAGTTTGCAACTGTGATACAGCATCGCTAACCCCTCTCTAGGTACGAACTTATCAACGACAAGGGCATCATCAACGCAATTGAGGATATCAAGACGGTGGTCGGTTTCGTCGCCAACGTATACCTCACCGAAGAGCAGGCCGAGGAGTTCACAGAGCAGCAAAACGGTTTTCTACGGCGGCTCAGGAAAGCATCAAACACAAATGACTTCCACGGTTTCGTGTCGGCGCTCAACGACGCAAATAAGAGAATTCGCACTCTTGCGGCGGACGGCACAATACGCAAGAATCTGGACAAGATACACGGGCTGCCCAGGGGTTTGGTCGAGTTCATCCTCACTCAGGTGTACGACCGCACAGTATCACCAGACGTGGAAAAGTTGAAACAGTACAAAAACGGCACCGACAATGTCTATGGCGAGCTAGCGTATCGGCTCATCTCCGATATCTTACAGGAAAAGACCCGGATGACGTCAGACCAAGTCTTTGTCGATCTCGGCTCCGGCGTGGGCAACGTGGTGTTCCAGGCCGCGCTCGAGATCGGCTGTGAGAGCTGGGGCTGCGAAATGATGGAGAACCCGTGCGACTTTGCGGAAGCGCAGGAGAAGGAGTTTGGCGCCCGGTGCAAGATGTGGGGCCTGCTTCCCGGCCGAGTCAACCTCGAGCGAGGCGACTTTACAAAGTGCACCCGCATCCACGAAGCCATGAAGCGCGCCGATGTTGTCCTCGTCAACAACCAAGCCTTCACACCGCAGCTCAACGCCGAGCTGGTCAACATGTTCCTCGATCTCAAGTCAGGCTGCAAGATTGTGTCGCTCAAATCGTTCGTCAACGACCAGGGGACGCGCAACGCCAACGACATTGCGAGCAACATCTTGGAGGTCGAGCACCTGACCTATCCTGAAGGTGACCCTGGTGGTAACTACGTCAGCTGGACCAACGCTGGCGGCAACTATTGCATATCGACGAGGAAGTAGGCGGCTATTCATCCCATCAGCATCTGCATCTGTCTTTACGCCGCATGATGTCCTACGGGACTTGTGCTGAGGATGCATGCAGCACTCGCTAGAACGCATGGCTGCAACGTGTGTTGTACATTTAGCATGGACGAACCAAACAAAAAAGAAAAATGGAAGAAAAAAAAAAGACAGGAATACTGGCATAGGAGAGGAAATAGCGTTGAGTTCATTTACCTGTAGAAATTCTTACAAATCCCCATAGAGCGTGTCAGCCGGGCAAACAGCCAGCGAGAGACAGAGAGAGAGAGGGGAGCGTGGCGTGTGTGGGTTGAGGGAGGTTATACACGAAATAGACCGCATAATCAGCGCTCGTTTGCGAGATTCATAGCATCGGCCTCCTGGGCCATCCTCTTCATCCACCGGTCGACGAGCTCCTTATTCTCTTTCTTAACCCTGTCGCGTTCCTGCTCGGCCATGGACATTTGCAGGTTTATCGTGATCATGTCGTCTTGTACGTTCTGCGGACGACGCGAGTCAGCATTCTCCCCTCTTTGTCTTGGGCACCTTTGCCAAGCTTCACTCGAAATGCGCAGAGTTGGGAGTATTCTACCTCGACCAGCTTGCGCTTCTCCCGCAGCTCGTGTTCCCGATCTCGTAGTTTCGTCGTGAGCGCCGCGTTCTCCGCCGTCAGGCTGCGGACTTTCTTCGCGTCGTCTTTGTGTTTTGTTCGTAGCGTCTGGGCCTCGTCTTCGGCTTGCTTTGCGCGGTCTTTGAGGGTTCCGTTTGAGCGGAGGGCTTCGGCGAGTTGGAGCTGGAGCTGTGCGATGGTTGGATCGGAGGAGGAGGAGGAGGTGCTTGTCGTTCCTGTTGTCGGTGAGGGTGGGATGTTGTTTGATTTCTCGGAGGTGGTGAGTTTGTTCTTCTTTCCGGGCGCGGTTTGGGATTTGAGGACTTGATTTTCGGCTTCGAGGGCTGCTACGTGGTCGGAGAGCTGGGAGCCTGGTGGAGGAAGTGGTGGTGGTTTAGTTTGCTGGTCTTGGGGATCCGAGAAGAGGAGCTGGAGGGAGAGGTCTTACAGAGTTGTACGATTTCGAGGTTTACGGGGTTGTTCTTCTCTTGCTCCCTGATGGAGGCTAGGTATTCGGAGCGCCAGTCGGCCATGATGGGCGGTTTTTGGTGGGGGAGGAGGAGGGTAGAGCTGGGGTTTGCTGTGTCGGGGGTTACATTTATCTGAGTAGCTGTCTATAACCCGCCATCGATTTTGGTACAGAAGCTGGAATCTAGGAACAGTGACGGGAACAGCTTTGTGTGAGAGGTGCCTTTTCTCGGTTGGGTTATGCTGGCGGAATGGCGCATGCGTTTTGCATTCCAGACAGCAACAGCTCCTTCGCGAGTCGCAGCGAGCGCATGGTCGTCCGCAGTCCGTCACCTGTTCTGGGACGCCTGGGGTCTTGGGCTTTGTCTTATCGGCGCACTGCATCTTTTGGTGGGGTTCCATTGCCTGCCCCAGAGAAATGACGCAGCTCCCTGAAGCCGGTGATTAGCCGGTCCCAGCGGTGAATTGAGGCTGCTCTCCTGTGATTCGTGGCGCAAGCTCCATCGACCTGTGCCTGGGGCTGGGGGTACCTCTAGCTCATTGAGAGCTTGGTGTGCTGGGAAGCTCATACCTTTAACCTCACCTCTCACTCATCTCATACCTCGGTCTCAAACCGAACATTAGAATCGGAAATCCATCAAACCCACGACCTTAATCTAGAAAATCTCGCAGGGCTTCCGAATCGCAAGACGACGTGTGATCAAGCAGGACAGATTCCAACCCGCGAAGTGTGAAAGGGACCAGGCCCAAGGCGACCGAGGAAGATGACATGATGGAAGCATCCCACCCCGCGGCAGGATGGGAGAACGTCGGCGAAAAATGGTACCGCAAAGTCCAGCTCTACACCGAGGTATTCGACCAAGACCTCGACCTCGACAACTACATCGTCGCCGGCGCCCCCTACGGCGGCGCCCTCGCCCTCCTACGGGACGACACCAAGATCCAGGCCGTTCGCGCCGCCCCGAGCAACAGCAAGACCGGCGGCGGCTCATCAAGCAGCAACAAGCCCGGCATCGACATCTACTCGTACGCCGGCAAACTCCTCCGCAGGATCCCGTGGGACCAAGGGTCCGGCGCGATCAAGGGCCTGGGATGGGCGAGCGTCCAGGGCGGCGAGGAGAAGTTGCTCGTCGTCACGGCGGACGGGACGGTGAGAGTGTATGATCTCCAGGGCGAGTTCACGCAGTTCTCGCTTGGTAACGGCGCGGACGAGGTCGGTGTTGTCGGGTGCCGGTTTTACGAGACGGGTATGGTTGCGCTGCTCGGCGGCAACGCGCTCGTCTCCGTCACGTCGTACGCGGAGCCGCGGCCCAAGTTGCTCGCTGCCCCGCCGGAGGACCAGGGCGAGATCCACGCATGGGCTGTGGTCTCGCCTGATCACACGCTTTCACGGTCCGTGGAGGTGCTGCTGAGTATCGGGGAGACTGTGTATGTTGCTGACGCGGCTGAGTGCGAGGATCGGTTCCTTGATATTGGACCGTTTAGCCACATCAGCGTCTCGCCTGACGGGAGGCTGATTGTCTTGTATACCAAGACGGGGAAGGCGCATGTCATATCGAGCGATTTTCAGGAGCGGTTGGTGGAGCATGATTCGCAGTCGAGGATCCCGCCAAAGTATGTTGAGTGGTGCGGTTCCGATGCGCTGATTGCGTGGGAGGATGAGGTGCACATTATCGGGCCTGACAGCGCGACGGCCGAGTTCTTCTATGATGGGCGGGTTCACGTCATCTCTGGTACGTTCAGCTCTCGAATTACTACCTCAGGTTTCGAAAGCATCTAACAATATCACTCAGAAAACGACGGCGCAAGACTCATCACAAACGACGTGTGCGACTTCCTCGAGCGCGTCCCCCACGCCACAGAAGACGTCTTCGGCACCCGCGCAGAGTCGTCAGCGGCCTCCATCCTCCTCGACGCCGTCGGCCAGCTGGAGCTCCAGTCCCCGAAAGCAGATGACTACATCCAGCTCATCCGCGCCAACCTCACCGAGGCCGTCGACACGTGCGTGAACGCCGCCGGCCGCGAGTTCAGCGTCCACTGGCAGAAGCAGCTCCTGAAAGCCGCCTCGTTTGGCAAGTCCGTCCTGGACATCTACAACAGCGACGAGTTCGTCGACATGTGCGAAATCCTCCGCGTCCTCAATGCCGTGCGATTCTTCGAAGTCGGCCTGCCGCTATCCTTTGATCAGTACCAGCGCCTTACTCCCGAAGGGTTGATAAAGAGACTCATCAACCGACACGAGTACCTCCTCGCCCTCAAAATCGCGGGCTACCTCCGCCTCTCCACAGACCGCATCTACGTCCACTGGGCCTCCGCCAAAGTCCGCTCCGGCACCGAAGACGACGACACAATATGCCGCCTCGTCGTCGAGCGCCTCTCGGGCAAACCAGGCATCTCCTTTGAAGAAATCGCCCGCGCAGCCTACGACGAAGGGCGAGGCCGCCTCGCCACCGAGCTCCTCAACCACGAACCCCGCGGCGGCCGGCAGGTGCCCCTCCTCCTCAGCATGGAAGAGGACGAACTCGCCCTCGACAAGGCCATCGAGAGCGGCGACACGGACCTCATGTACACCGTCCTCCTCCAGCTCAAGAAGAAGCTCCCGCTGGCAGCCTTCTTCCGCGTAATCAACGCCCGCCCCGTGGCCACCGCGCTCGTCGAGTCCTCGGCCGCTCGCGAGGGCGACAATGCACTCCTCAAGGACCTGTACTACCAAGACGACCGCCGCGTCGACGGCGCGAGCGTCTTCATCCGCGAGTCCCTCGCCCAGGCCGACGCCCGCACCGCATCCGACAAGCTCGCCCTCGCCGCCAAGCTGCTCTCCGACTCCCGCGAGGCGTCGTTCGAGGTGCACGCTCTCAAGGAGGCGCAGACGCTGCTCAAGATGCAGGAGGCGTTTGACCGCGACCTGACTGACACCTTTACGGGGCTCAGCGTCAACGAGACCATGTTTAAGCTTATTCGGCTGGGGTACCACAAGCGCGCGACAAAGATTCAGAGCGAGTTCAAGGTACCGGAGAAGGTTGCTTGGTGGCTCAGGTTAGTGGTTTCTTTCTTTCTTCGTGTCCTTGCTCTTCCACGGCTTCTAGTCTATCCGGCTACCCCTCTGTATTCACTTGCCAAGATGGAGAGAGAGGTATCACACAATTACTAACCCCTGTCTTCTTCTTGACAATAGACTACGCGCCCTCGTTGCAAAGCGAGACTGGAACGAGATTGAAGAGCTCGCAAAGACGAGAAAAAGCCCGATTGGGTGGGAGGTAAGCTTTCTTTGCGAACAATCTACTACACACTGTCACAAAACCGTGAAGAAATCCACGTGTTCGGCGTACCGCTGTTCTCCGTGAACACCTCGGAAATACACTCTACTGCAAACCGGCCGACGGAAAGGATAAAAGCTAACCTCCGAGCGCAGCCGTTTTACAACCTCACGCTGCAGGCGGGCAACCCACGGCTGGCGGCGGTCTTTGTGCCAAAGTGCACGGGTCTGGAACCGGGAACGACGATTACCATGTACGACAAGTGCGGGATGCGGGTCAAGGCGGCGGAGGAGGCGGTGAAGCTCAAGGACGCCGAGGCGTGGGGTAGGCTCCTCGAGGCGGCGGGACGGGGAACGCAGGAGGGGCGGGAGATTGAAAAGCTTGGAGCTGCGGTTTTCAAGAAGTGAGGCTGGCGATTGTTTTTTTCGCGAAGGCGAGGTAGGCGAAGCATTTGACGCTTTATTCGAGGGACGGAGACGATGAGATCAGACGAAGACGAAGGGGCGGGGGGCGTCAGGGTTAAGGGGGTTGTCGTCGGTGTTTTAATCTCCCTCCTTACCATACCATACGTAATCTGAGCAGAATTAAGGTGATGCTCTATGGCTGCTGTCGAAGAGGAAGAGCCTCCTTCCTTGAGGGTTTACGTTTGAGGCGATGTACAAATGGGAATGGGGGTCGTCGTCGATCCGAGGTAAGCTTGCCCACCGGCCGGTCGGGAACTAGGATTTCCCCAGGTCCAGGACGTGCGTGCGCGTAACGTGGTTTCTAGCTTTGTCGAAGTCTTCACGACCGATTATGCCAAAGGAAAAACTCAGGCCATGCCAAGCCCTAGGTCTGCTAGACGTGCCGGATCATCTAGCTGTCTGACAGGCTTGAGCGATTCTTTGACGATTGCTTCCGGATACAGCTTGGCTTGGCAGATGTCTAACACAGTCTGGAGTCTTGAGACCGTCAGTAAGCCCGACTTGCCTGGCAGGTTTTACAAGAGGTAAGTGAAGAGAGGGCATGAAGAGGTCGCGTGGCAGATTGATCTACACGTGGGCGAAGCACGGGAGACGGGCGCGCCGCCACGCCGACACGGGCCCCAGGGTTCGACGGCGGGTTCTTGTGAGCTAAGAGAGCGCTGCGGATGAGGTTTGATGCTGTTTGCTTTTGAATGTCAGTTTGTCAAGGGGGCAAACAATTGGATTATGGTCCAGGAACAAACGCCCCTTTTGGCTGTGAGATTGCATATGTGGAATAAGGCGATGAGCCAGGGGCCGTGGTCTCAGATGGGACACCAGGGAGCAATGCAGAGAGCGAGGTTCCAGGTTGAACCTGGGGCGGCTCTGGCGGGAGGTCTTCATGAATCAGGTATTAGGTTCTGGGGGGCACCGTCTCGGAGGTTTGATGGAGCATGGGGGCGACGACGGTCCGATATGCCTTGCTATGCGCAAAAGGTTTTTTCTGAACATGTTTGCTCGGGAGCGACAAAGCATGAGCGAAAATCGGTTGAAGCAGGTTCGTCTTTACGCAGAGATGGTTACTGCGGATGCCAGTGGGTGGCTGACAGTGAAGACTAAGTTTCGTTCTGTGACGCCCTAGTGACTGGTGATGGAGGGCAAGGAGAAACAACCCCGAGTCACCTTTGGCCGACTCCTTGGGCTATCAGCGGTGTTAGTGGTCTACCTCAGTACACTACGTGTGCCCAGGGACGTAAGAGGTGCTGATTGCAACCGGTCACTGGCGGGTGGCGTCTCCTTGAGCAAGCGATGTCAAGTGCTGATCACTGTGACCGAGATGCCGGGAAAGGCGGATCTAGATCCTCATCTCTGGGCGTGCGTTGAGCCTGCATTTGACCAAGATGAGACGAAGGCGACTAGACAATGGAAATTGCAAAACAGTTATAGTGCTGAAAGCAGCCGTCCGGGAGTAGGTTCCCACAAAGAGCGAGCTGTAGGCAAAAACGGACGGAATTAGGGTCCACAGCGGGCTCGGCCCCGGAGAAGAATCGGAGGGTGCATGAGTTGAGGTGTGTGCCGCCAGTGAATGGTCTTGGCAAGGCCTCCTCACGACAAGGAGGAAGCCGACTCGAGGTGGCGAGGCAAAGCAAGGCGGCCAGCATAAATTCGCTCGTTGGTTCAGCAGGCAGTATCGGGTTCGGATCTGTGTTTCTGATGAGCTCTCAGCCTTCCAGAAAATTTCTTAATTGTGGCTCTAGTTCCGCCAAGACAGTTGACATTTGGTGTCAAGAGGTAAGGCGGAACGGAATGGACATGTCCCAGAATTTGCTTTTGTTTTCGCAGTGTCGCAAACGTTGTGGTGGTGGTGGTGGTGGTGGTGGTGAGTCGGATGAGGCTCGGGACGGCGGATGACGGACCGGACGAGTCAGTGGCAGAGAGACCGCATTCCTGAGCATGGCGTGTTTAACTCCCACATCGTCATTCAGCTTTCATCCATGCTGGAAAAAGTCTGTGATGAAACGACCATCGATCAAGGAAAGCAGGGAGCCGTGGTGTCGTGAAGTTATGATTTGCCTTGGAAACAGTAGGACCCTTGTGCACGAAGGCGCCACAGAGTCGAGCCTACGAGGTGGGATTCCCAGCCTTCTGATGGACTTCCGGCGGGGGAAGATTTCCTGGACCCAATCACGATAGCGACCCAAGTGAAGGGACAGCATGGGAGGAAGAGAGTGACGGACGGAGGTGGCGGGGGTTCTCGGTCACACGCCTCGGTGCCAGTCGGTGGGCCTGAGGTTCCCTGCCCTTGATCGTGGGCGAAGGAGGTACTTGCAGTGCGGAACGAGCAAAGTACCTTGATCTTCTCGGTTAGGTAAGGTAACCTTGGCAAAGTCGATGGTCTTGGGCTCTTCGGACGCAACCCTCAACGGAAGGTCGAAGGGTCTATTCAGGGAGCTAGGGAGGTGGAAGGCCGCTAATCTGGTGATTGCGTTAGCGTGAACAGCCCCCTGAGAATATGGTTCGCCATTGTCTCTTGCGTGCGGCGTATCTAACCATAGAAAGCCTGGAGCTTGAAGACGACGGGGAAGGCCATAGGGCTTCAAACCACTCACGCGGCGCTCTTGGTGGAGAGGTCACTCGAGAGTCTGCGGACGCAGGTGCAGACTGCAGAGAAACCCAGCGAATGGGCCGGCGATATGCTGGTTGGCTGCATGTCACATCACTCCCGTCCGTGACAGCGATGCAGTGGTGCCGTGGGCGGCGGGGGTTTAAAGAAGTGGGCAAAGTGGATTATGAGGTATCCAAAGACTGCAACTATCTTTCCATGGGGGAGATATCCGTGGGTTAGGCCGCGAAGAATGTGAGTAGGAGCAAGGTGAAGAAGTGAGCTGACCTTGTCATGACCAGTTTTCGCGGTTCAGGAGGCTGGTGGTGGCCCTGTTGTGCCGTTATTCCAAGCTTGATGGACATGGCGTTGATGGAGACGGTGTTTTCGCTCCCTCATTTTTGGTGGAGAGATGACGATAGGTGACGGGAAGGCCGGAAATAACATGGCGCGTTCTTTTCTCTACCGCTGTCTGCTCTGATGTCTGCATTTGATGGAGAAACTTGGAAAGACGTCTAACAGCACTGTTGCTGTTAGGCTATGGGCGGGAGTCGCCGTCGTATTGGACCAAGGCAGGTACCAGTCACGATGGATCGTGTTCATGGAGCATTGCGGGAAGGTGTCGTAATGCGGTCTTAGTAACTGCTCGGACGTTGCCGACCCCCTTTTTCACTCACTCTTTTACTAATTACCCTATGGAGTAATCACCCAGCATTATAAATGCCATTGTGTGTTTGCCTTGCATAGAGGTCTCCATAGATGATGACAAGCTCGGAGGAAAGATCATGAGATGCCCTGAACTTGATGAGCAGCAACGAGGTAAAGGGATAATTGGGGAGAGGCATTGCAGATGGCGATTCATCCCGGCCAGTGCCAACCCGTGCACTCTGGTCGCCGATGCTCTTTTGAGATGATCGTGCCTGCCTCACTTCCCGGGATCTGAAGCATTGGCCATCTCACAGATGCAGACACCTCCTGTGCTGTGCTCCTTCCTGCCTTCACATCGGTACCTACCCGACTGCCTTACCTTAGTACCTTACCTAAGGTATGGCGTGTATGGATAGCACCTTCCAGTGAGTGCCAAAGTGTCTCTCGTCTCGTGTTGCAACCCCGTGCCTCCGCGGAAAGAAGGCGAGACAGAGCACCTGCCTTGTCCAACTTTGAGTGGTCCCGGTGGTTGACGATCGAGAAAGCCGAAATGCAAGTTGGGATGAAGAAGGTGCGAGTGCGTACCGTGCTACCTACCTGAGGTAAGTGAAGGCAGGTACGCTTGGGCGGACTTTCCACCATTTCATCTCAGATTCCTAGATCTTTCCGCCCTTCACCGATGGGGCCGGTGTATCTCCGACGCTTCGTTAATCTTCCTTCCGTCTCTTCCATCCAAGCATCCCACCCAACTCCAAATGCCTCAACATCTACCTCACTCTATTGATATCTTACTCAACCCTCCAGATGACTGGCGACGCATCCGGTCTATCTTCTCCGGCTACCGAAGGTATTCCCCTCCGATGACGGGACTTTGATCCAGCTTTGATCCAGCTTCCCGGAGCTGGCTGCCGCTGGCGCTTGACACTGAGACCCCCCAACCCAAATGACCCTGCCATGTGTCTGTGCTCTGCCGTTCTCGTTGCTTCTTCTAACCATTCTGTACATGGCAGTCGCGCATCTCCCGCTTCAAAAGAATTGACTTGACTGCCCGCCTCAAGGCGCATGCAGAATGCGAGACGGCTCTTTCGACACCCTTCCCTCCGGTAGCAGCGCCCATGTGCTTTTCGATCTGTTCCAACTTGAACAATCAACCGGCGGGGGAGAGAGATACGGGGTCATGGAACTGGCAGCAACGCGGCCTCATTGCTGTATCATCATTAGACATCATCGACTTCGTCGGTCACGGCATTTCTTCCCATGAGCAACTCCATGTGTGCCACACCGACGTCCATCTGTATCCGTAGGCACGAATGATAGCGTACCTAAACTACTGCGTACCCGTCCGCATCCACTGGATATCCCGGCCAACCCACACGCTTGCAGCAAGCATATCCAGGCGCGCATTGGATCCTTTCCATTGCACCCCTGGCCCCGGTTCGCCTTCACGTCCCCTCACTCCTCTAGCCAGTCTTCTGTCCGGCCCTAAACCAAAGGCAACGCCGCAACAACAACGTCCCCTGCCATTCCCGGCCCAGGAAGACGAGGACACACGCACATCTCGAGGCTCAACCCCTACCGCACGGCACCTGCCACACTACCTAATACGGGCCCCCTCGCCCTGGTCGTGTGTCTGTCGCTGTTGCTTGCCAGAGAGCCTAGACGTC
>JFBX01000502.1:104032-149050 GCA_001563135.1 Colletotrichum simmondsii | reverse complement strand
GAGAGGGAAAAAAAAAAAAAAAAAAAAAAACAGTGGCACGCGCGCCAACGAAAAGCTGACCGACTGGGCTGGACCCCGACTTGTTCTCTTTACGTCCAAGTAGCCGACCTGGACGATTACACTTCGTACCAGTTCCAGTTCCCACTGCCCAGCTGCCCTGTCCTTGAGGCCCTTACTTCATCGCCAGGCCCAGCATCGAGACCAATTCTTCTCGTCTTTAGCTTGCGTCCCACCTAAGGTACGGTCCTCTGTACGAAGCACTCTATCTGTAGAGTCTACAGTACGGATACACCTAAAACTAGTCGTCTCGTGTCTCCCGCCCCTCCTCGTGCCCTGCCCAGGTACTTCCATCCAGGACCACCACAAGTACCTTTTCTTTGGCCTGGCCACTTTCTTTCGTCCAACCTCACCGTCCACGGCCGCGGCGCACTGCTTTCACGCCTAGTCCATCTGGCTGTCCGGGCTCTTCCTTTAGCCACTTGACCCAACTGGGACTGACACTGACGATTACGACGAGCAACGAGAAGAAGTCGACGCCCGTCCTTCTTGGCTCCAAAGCCGAAATACTGACCCTTTCCCCAATCCAGCCGAGCACCACAGACATTCAAGCATCCTTCACTTGCAACTTCCTCCCAGGTCCAACTTTCCAAGGCCTTGCCGCTTGTCGTCCAGACTAAAGAAACCGTCTTCCCCAGGTCCATTTTCTGATCCCGGGCGTAATCTGCTTTTTCTTGGTCCATAATACCATTCATCTTCCTCATCTCTTACCCTCGGACCTTACCTCCCATCTCCCTCCCGTCTTGACGATTCCTCCTTGGTCCCTTTTGCCCCTTTGGTCCCTCTGTCCAACCTCGCCTTGCCTCGCTGGATCACGCCTTGACAGACAGGAACTCGGAACACAGAGTACGGAGTAGAAGAGAGCACCAAAGATTGCTTTTCAGACAGGATCCAGCGACATTCCAAGCAAACACAAGCCGTCTGGACGTCCTCCACTCCCTCTCCCATCCCTCTCTCTTTCTCTTATTCCACCCCTTCACCACATTCTTCCCACAGCTTCTTTGACGCCCTCACTCTCTATTTGCACCCCAAAGAGAGACACCCCCAGCAAGGCAGTCCACAATCCCGTTCTCCAAGGGACAGGCAAAAGACGAAAAAACCAAGCAAAATAGGTCACTCAGACAAGTCCGCCGACGCCCAGTGATTCAGCCAGCTAGTCAGCCAGACCGCCAGCCGAAACCCACGAGTCGAGAGCCGGCACCATTGCGACACTACCGCCTGATTTCCAGACGGATTCTAACCCTGCGGCGGCCACTACTGCTTATTGCACCCACCGCCAAAAACAGTACAGCCTAACAAACACCAACCCATTCTTCTATCCTCCCAGGCTCCCCCTCCCCCCCTCGAGGCGCAAATGTTTACACAACCAGTCGCATCGCCACCGACCGTGGGCCCCGTGCCGACGTCTGTCACCAATCCCGCTTCACCCTCAACACGATCCAGTCGCCTGAGAGGCCTCAGTTATCTCCGCAGCTACACTCAAAATCATATTTTGTCCCGAGAACATAGCAGCCAGGGCTCCAACTCTCCAACATCAAACTCGCACTCTCACGTCGCCGCTCACTCCCACTTTCACCACAACACCGGCACCAGCCCGCACTCTCAGACCCAAACTCAAACTCAAAATCAAAACCACCACAGCAGTCGTTCAGGTTCTAGTCGCCCAACCCCCGGTCTGCAGCGTTCTCTCAGCTATTCGCCTACTTCAACCCCTCGTCGCTCCGACACCGACGCCCATTTGAACCCATTGGCGCTCGTCGCCTCATTACAGGAGTCACCATCGTCGTCAACTTCCTCCGCCAACAGGGCTTCCACCACGCCCTCTTCGCCTGCCGTTGAGCGCCCGCCAGTGGATGCACTCCCCTCTATTCTCGACGACGTCATTGCCAGCGGCAGCACCAGCAGCCACATACGGCAGCAATCTGACCAGCAGCCGCAGTCGACCAACGACGCTGAAGCCACGAACATGACGAGAGCACGCGCCTCTACCACGGGCGATGCCCCTGTCGCAGCCTCCCCCGCGCCCGAAAATCTACCTTCGATCCGATTTTCTGCCTACTATGACCCACGCGCGACACGTCCCAGCCTGACCTTCCCTCCAGTCTCGAGAACGCTGCCCTCGAACGGCGACATCATCAGGGTCGGCCGCTACTCTGAGCGGGATAACCAACCTAGCATTCCCAACAACACTCCTTCGGCCGCGCCCGTTGGGTTCAAGAGCAAAGTTGTCAGTCGCCGCCATTGCGAATTTTGGTATGACGAAGGTAAATGGTACATCAAGGATGTCAAGAGCTCGTCCGGCACCTTCCTCAACCACATTCGACTTAGCCCTCCGGGGACGGAATCAAAGCCATTTCCCGTCAACGATGGCGACATTGTGCAGCTTGGCATAGATTTCAAAGGCGGCGAGGAAATGATCTTCCGCTGCGTCAAGATGAGGCTGGAGCTGAACAGAGGCTGGCAGAACAAGTTGAACACGTTCAAGTAAGTTGAGCCAATTTCGACCGTATCCGTCCTTGCGCTTACATCATGCAGCATGGCGACGCACAAGCGCTTGCGGAACATGACCGCAGCCAACTCGGCGAATTCTTCGACGCAGGACTGCTCAATCTGTCTCAACTCTATCGCGGTATGTAGCCGCCGTGTGAACGGATCCCCACATTCCTTTCGGGCAAGCAAGCTAATTGTCTTGTAGCCGTGCCAGTGCTTGTTCGTGGCGCCTTGTTCGCATACCTGGCACTTCAAGTGCATCCGGTCTCTACTGAATTCTCCCCAATACCCCATATTTGTCTGTCCAAACTGTCGCATGGCCGCCGACCTCGAAGCGGATATTGAGGACCCTGAGGAGGATTGGGAGCAGATGGAGGAAGATGAGGAGCCCGAACAAAAACAACAGAAGCAGGAGGAGAAGGAGACTCCTGCAGCTGTCCCGACCGCGCCCTTGGCAGCTCCCGCAGCCGTGGTAAGCTCCAGACCTCAGCTCCCTGAGATTGGCACCGATGATGATGCCATGGACGACTTCACGGTGGCCTTGGACCGCGCCAGAACCGTCGCCGAAGCTCCAGAAGCAGCGCCAAGAACTGTGGCACCCCATACATCTATCCCACCTGTTCCGATCCCAGCAGTCGGCATCGCCCAGACAACTGCACCGCGAAGCGGTCGAGATACCCGCACTCCCTCACCCATTGGCAACCACTTGGTCAACGCTACTGAAGGTCCTATTACTCCGCGTAATGATGCTGGGCCATGGGTCTTTGACGGGAGTGCAGGGCGTCGTGCTGCCGAAGCATCGAGTGGAATGCGAAGCCTTGATGCTGCCGCTGAGATGGAAGTTGACCGGTAGAGCCGGTACAGAAGTTTACGTAGAGGCATGGCAGGGAGAGACCGAGCTACCGGCCTGAAGCACAGGTCAAGTTTTGTCCCCCGGGCATAGAGTGACGCACCCTCACGGAAACGTATGCGTCAACTACGAAGACGGCAAAAGACGGAGAGGAGAAACGCGTTATACGTTGCGCAGGATTCAGTGAATAAGTTGCATGAGCGAAGGCGTGGAATGGTGTATGGCGTTTGAATGCATTGTGGGTCGTTGTATGCTAGCCACAGCGAAGCAGAGCTATGGTGTTATTTCTCGACTCGGTTTACGGAGGTGGGCTCAATGGAAGGGCTGGCATTTTCTACTTCAGTTACGACAGCGGCTTCTACATGAATCAGAGATTCGCAAGCCAGGAGACGGATTCATAGCATTGTTCTAATACAGAGTTGACGAGCGTTTAATACTCGCCTCATTAGCCCAGGACGTGAGAATGAGTGACGAGGTTACGATCCTCTGATTAGTTACAACTTCGCATCTGCCGTATGTCAATGACTTACTCGCCAAATTGTGCAAATCTTTTTCAGTGGATTGGATTGTGTGTTGAGCAATGCTTACGAGATCTCCGAGCTGTGAGACGCAATTCGCGGAATACGAGCGGCGCGGCTCCCAAATGACGTCTCCTTGCTAGATGCATCGTCTGTAATCTGATTGGCCAAGTGCGATACCCCACAAAGACCGACTGTACCGGGACGATAAGGCGATAAGGAACACCAAGAATTGGATGCGTCAACTCCCGTGAGCAGCGAACTTTTCCATAGCCTCGCCATCGTGCACCATCAACCAAGGACCGCTACAGACCACCATTGATCGCACATAAGCCGACCGATCACCCGGTGTACACATCAAAGACCTCACACACGATGCTTCAATCATTAGCGACGCGCCTCCCACGGCGCGCGGTCGCTTCGACAACCCCCCGTCTTACTACCAGTTTCCGCCCCTCTACCTCTACGCCCTCCTCCCGCCGGGGACTCGCGACGATTATCGAAGCCATCCCGAAAGAGCCGACAGAACTCGATGCCATCACAACCCTCCCCAATGGCCTGCGTGTTGCTTCTGAAGCGCTACCGGGTTCCTTCTCCGGCGTAGGCGTCTACGTTGATGCCGGCTCCCGGTACGAGGATGCTGGCCTGCGGGGCGTCAGTCACATCATGGACAGGTTGGCCTTCAAGTCAACGGGCAGCCGCAGCGCAGACGACATGCTCGAGTCGGTCGAGGCCCTCGGCGGCAACATCCAGTGTGCGAGCTCACGAGAGAGCATGATGTACCAGGCGGCGACGTTCAACGGCGCCGTGCCGACGACGATTGGGCTGCTCGCCGAGACGATTCGCGACCCAAAGCTCACCGAGGACGAGGTGCTTGAGCAGCTCGGCACCGCAGAGTACGAGATCAAGGAGATTTGGAGCAAGCCGGAGCTTATTCTGCCCGAGCTCGTCCACACGGCTGCCTTCAAGGACAACACCCTCGGCAACCCCCTGCTGTGCCCGGAGGAGCGCCTCGGCAGCATCTCGAGGGAGACGATCAAGCGGTACAGAGATTTGTTCTACCGTCCTGAGCGTATTGTAGTTGCGTTTGCGGGTGTCGAGCACACAGAGGCAGTCAAGTTGGCGGAGCACTACTTTGGCGACATGCAGCCCTCCTACCAAGAACCCACGCTCTCAAGGACAGGCTCAGAGACCTCCATCGGCTCCGCGGCCTCAGAATCCACAGACGCGTCCTCCTCCGCGTCCGCCTCTTCCTCGCCGGTCCAACAACCCTCAAAACTCCTCTCCAAAGTACCCTTCTTCAAGAACCTCTCCACTTCAGCACCAACCAACGCCTCCGTCCAGAGCGGCAGCGCATCGCAGCTCTACGGCATCAACTCGCCGGCTCACTACACCGGCGGCTTCCTCTCCCTCCCGCCCCAACCCCCGTCCCTGAACCCGAACCTCCCAACCTTCACCCACATCCACCTCGCCTTCGAGGGCCTCCCCATCTCCTCAGACGACATCTACGCCCTCGCGACCCTGCAGACCCTCCTCGGCGGCGGCGGCTCCTTCTCCGCCGGCGGCCCCGGAAAGGGAATGTACTCCCGCCTCTACACAAACGTCCTCAACCAGCACGGCTGGGTGGAATCCTGCGTCGCCTTCAACCACTCCTACACCGACTCGGGCCTCTTTGGCATCTCCGCCAGCTGCATCCCCGGCCGCACGGCGAGCATGCTCGACGTCATGTGCCGCGAGCTCCGCGCCCTCACCCTCGACACGGGCTTCTCGGCCCTCAAGGCGGCGGAAGTCAACCGCGCCAAGAACCAGCTCCGCTCGAGCTTGCTCATGAACCTCGAGAGCCGTATGGTGGAGCTCGAGGATCTCGGCAGGCAGGTGCAGGTCCACGGGCGCAAGATCCCCGTCACGGACATGTGTCGCAAGATTGAGGCGTTGACGGTCGAGGACCTCCGCCGTGTGGCGCGTATTGTCGTCGGCGGGCTGGTCGAGAACCCCGGCAAGGGCAGCGGTGCGCCGACGGTTGTGTTGCAGGAGGCGCAGGCGCACGGTGTCAGCACGCATACTATCGAGTGGGAGGCGATTCAGAACACGATTTACGATTGGCAGTTGGGCAAGCGGTAAAAAGGTCCTAGCGGATGTTTTTGTCTCGATAGAGTGTAGCGAATGTGGGCTGTGTTGGGATAGAGAGATGGCATAGAAAGTGGCCGTGATTTGTATCATAGAAGAGAAAGAGAAGAAGGGCGGAAGTCGACGAGTTTGGAAAGGTTGTTGGGGTGAAGTGTGTAAAAGTATTTAATGGCTGGCTAGGTATCCTCGAGGACACAGGATGTGTTCTCTCAGCAGCAGTGTAGAAAAAATATCCCTCTGTCTTTTTTTTTCCTCCCTGATCAAACAGAAAAAGTCTTTTTCTGCCCGGTGACTAGAATCTAGTGACAAAGTTGCCTATCTAGTAAACCATTATACAATACCTTAAAACGATATAAGAATGTTTGAATAGTGTATTGAATTTGTGTACATTGTAATATCTGTCCTGTTTCGTCGTATTGTAAGGACACCCATCCACCGTGTAATAGTCGTAGATGTATGTTTAGTCTATGTAGGTATACGTCTTTCCTTCCCTCAAAGCAATACAAGAAACGCCGATGAACCCATATCATCAGGCCGTAGCCGCTAAACTCCTCCCCAAAAAAGACAAAGAAAAAGAAGGTGAGGGATGGGCGATGGTGTTGAGATCAGGGGTTCTATCCCAGTCCCAAAGTGTATGCTCAAGTCACGCCATCGTCCTCAAAGCTTCGATCGAATCGCCTCCAGCCGATACTTTACATCCTTGAGCGCCTTCGTAACAGGCTTCCAGTCATCAAATTGCCTCAGCAGCTCCTCCGTCTCGGACGACAGCTCAGTACGGACAAAGTCCTCTTCCAGCAGGCCGCGCATGATCCAGGGCAGGTGATACGGGTTCGGGTTCGCGACAGAGGCCCCGGCTCCGGCACCTGTTGAGTCGCGGCGGTGGGCGACGGTGGCGGGCACGTTGGGCCGGACGTCGGACGTCTCGAGGGCGTGGGTGAGCGCGAGGTCGTAGACTTGATCGTCGTAGTAGAGACGCGAGTGGCCTTCGCCCGAGTAGAGGCTGCCTGCGAGCGGCGTGGAGAGTTCTCTTATCAATCCGTGGTCTGAGACGCCTAGGTTGCGGAGCTTGAGGGCGAAGCCGACAAGATGAGCGATGCTGTATGAATGTGTTAGTGGTGCATATGAAAGGCAGGGGTAGCGAGTTCGCTTACAAGTCTGGCGCGTGGATGCGGCCGTCGATGAACACGGCGCGGTAGATGTAAGGATGAGACACTGGTGAGTAGATTGCTGACTCCATCGGTACGAGCTGGTCGTCAATGCTGCCGATATATGTGATTCTTGCGCCGTACTTCAGTACTTCTTTCAGCGAGTGCTCGTATCTCTTGGAAATCTCGCTGTCTGGGTTTGAGAATTCCCACAACTCGTTGGCGGCTCCCATAAGGATTCCCATACTTGACTTGTAGTCTGGGAACGGACCCAGCGAGACTCCGGCTGCGTACGTCAGTTATCATTCTTAGATCGGGGTGTGTGGAAGTTAATGTCAATGACTCACCCATTGCGCAAACGCCGATTTTGGCATTCGTTATAATGCCCAGATCTATCAACTTCGCCAGGAGCATGACTCCTACAGGCACACCTTGAGAGTGACTGGCGACCAGAATGAGATCAGCGTTGCGAATGTGCTCGATCCAGTTAAGAAGAAGCTTCCACAGGTTGTCTACTCTGTCCGCAATCTTTCCGTCACCCTCTAAAGCGACCTTTTCGATTTCGCAGTCGGGACACCCGTGGGAATCAGTCCATCTCCTGATGGCTTCGGCGCCGAGGTTTGCGAAGCGTAATGATGTTCCTGTCGGTTGACCGACCATAGGTCTCAGATACATCGCCGGGAAAAGTCCGTGTACGCCAATCGCGATAGCTTTCTTGATTTTCGGCGTTTCCTTCACCTTATAGACGTGATTCGCCGGGGGCTGCTGCGTGCGGAGCAACAAGGATGTGATTTGTTTGATGATGGATGGGTTGTCTTTCATCCTATACGTACTTCCAAACGAGGGCAAGAGAAGGTTCGGAGGTGTCGCTTTCGAGAGTATTTCTTGGCTCGGGCTTGCCTTTGGTGTGCCTGGTTTCAGGGGTGGTTCTTTGGGTGTCGTTTCCGCCAGGGAAGCCTTCGATGAGGCCACTGATTCCGGCCGATTGGGTGTCCCCGGTCTAGATGGTATATCTAGGTCCATCGACTGAGGGCGGTTTCTCTTACTCTTTCTTCCAAACGTTGATGGTGCGGACGCGGTACCCGCCTTGGTACTTTTGGACGACTTTGCGTCTTTGGAGATCTTGGCATTCTTCCCGTCTTTCGTTGCTTGGTCTGATTGTGATTGTTCGACACTGATTCCCGTGTGCTCTGGGTGCGCTTCGGATCCCTGACCAATGACCGCAAGCTCGCCTGATTCTGGCTGCGCTGTCTGGCTTTTGCTCCCCTCGACCTTCGGGCGAGTGTCTCTAGACCAGAACGCCCAGGTGGAACCGGCCGAGGGTGTCTTGGCAGGTTCTGGCTTTGGTGGTGGTGCGTCCTCCATGCTCATGTCTTCAGGCTGCTTCACCGGCTCCTCGGGTGTCTTTGGTACCTCGGTGCTTTCAGTAGGCTTCGGGGTATCTGAGTCTGGAGGGTTCTCTGTTGCAGGAGCGTTCGAGTACCAGAAGCCAAACCAAGAGTTTGTCGATGAGGGCGGGTTCAGCCCTGCGTTTTCGACGGGAGCCTCAGCGGATGGTGTCTCGGCTGGTGGTGCTGGCTGGAGTTCTGGCTCTGGCTCTGGTAGAGGATCTGCCTCTTTCGGTGTCTCTTCGACGGGCGTGAACGACTGTGTTTCTGTCACTGGGGCCCGTGCTAGCCACCCAAACCAGCCTGGTGCTGTAGCCGGTGGCTCGACGCCTTGCGCCTGCGGTTCTTCTATCGCCTTGCTCGTATCGTCGACTGTTGCTGGTATTCCCTCTACTGCCTTACTAGTCTCTGTCGATGGAGCCTGGGATTTAGCAGCACTACGACCGTCCTTCTTGATCGTTGCGTCTCCTTCCGGCGTCGCAGCGCCGTCTTCTGGTATCTGTGGTAATGATGCTGATGAATCGGCCGGGCCGTCGAAACTCGCCGAGTCAATGCTCTTTTTGGTGTCGAATCTTCGAAAATCGGGAATACTGGAAGGCTTCGAAGTGCCTCCGAAGATGGTTTCTCTTGCCAGCTGAGTCGATGCGGAAGTCTTTGGGACGCGTGGCCAGGAGCCGTACCAACTGCGCGCCTTGCGGACCTGCATCTTGAATTTAGTCTTTGCGCCCCAACAACCTGCAGTGCACTGTAATAGAGAACCCACCTGTTTCTGTGAGTTCTGTGGCGTGTTCTTCGTCTCGCTGCCGCTTCCATTCCTCATCAGAGGCATCTCTCGCGTCGGGCGGTTCGCGGGTTCTGAGACGGCCGTGACCTGTGACGTAGCCGACGTTGGAATCGCAGGGGCAATTGCCGCAGGCGGTGGGCTTGATGAGCTCGGCGCAGATGGAGTAGTACGCTGGCGCTTTCGAGGAGACATGGCGGAGGAAAGGTTTAGTCGTGGGGGAAATTCGGGCGAACAGGTTGAAAGTCAATCTGCCGCATATTCGTTTTGAGAAATCAGTGTTGAAGGCTGGTAGGAAAATGACAGCAACTGGCCGTTGTTGTTGAATGAGTTGCCTGGGATGGTGGCGCCCACGTTTGGCGGGCGACCTGGGATCACTGTCCAGGCGCAACCTGGCGCTACTCAGGTACTCTCTACAGCATGGTACTTTGGGTCGGGTGGTCTGGCGGCGGGTGCAGGCGGCCAACCCCTCCAAAGGACACCCTGCTGATTAGATAAGGCACCTCAAGGTAAGGTACCTTACCTTAGGTACCTGTCCCGCTGGTGGCCGCCACCTCGGCTTCCATTTCGTTGATGACCATTCCCCCCAGCACCCACCTGCAGTCGCCCGCTTTTAGATGGAGGGCCCGATAAGCCATTCCTTCTTATCGTTATCGTTATCGCCTTGCATCCCGCGCCCAAAGGCGAAAAAAATGTTTTGAGTGGAGTAGTCGCAAAGAAAGGTCCCTGGGCCTTTTTTTTTTTCTTCCTCTCCGATCTCAATATCGAGTCCAGGACTGTTGCAAGCGATTGCAACTGACTTTCGGGCACAACCACAACCATGAGCTCCCTCAAGCGAAAGGATGCCCCCGGGGGTACTCCTCCATCAAAAGCGGCAAAGGCCTCCAAGGTCTCTCGGCCCTCGAAGCGCGATACGCCCAGCAAGGACAAGAAGGACAGGAAGACGACTGAAGATGCTCCTGCGCCCCGGGCTCCTGCAGTCTCAGCACTGCTCAAGGACGAAGAGCCTTTGTTCCCCCGTGGTGGCGGAAGTGTTCTTACGCCCCTCGAGCAGAAGCAAATCACCATGGAGGCAAAGGCAGACGCCGCAAAGGAAGAGGCCGAATTGTTCGACACGAATGTCAAGGGAAAGGCAAAGAAGGAGAAGAGGAGGAAAGCAAAGGATACCAAGGATACAAAACCTGCAAGAGATGAGGATGCAGTCAAGATTGAGGGCCTCAACTTCAAGGTATGGCAGTTCTATCCGCATTGCAGCAAACGTAGCTAACACAGTTAAAAGCGATTGGTGAAGGGTTCTTTGGTGCTGGGTCAGATTAGCCACATCGACCCGGTCCAACTAACGATCGCGTTGCCGAACAACCTTACAGGAACCGTCTCGATTGCTGCGATCTCGGACACGATTAACTCCAAGCTCGAGAAAGACGCTGCCGACGAAAGCGAAGACGACGAGGAGGACGAAGACGATGAGGGCATTGACCTCAAGTCCATGTTCAAGGTCGGCCAGTACGTCCGCGCACAAGTTCAGTCAACCGCAGACGAGTCCGGCACCGGCAAGCCCAAACGCCGCATCGAGCTTTCCCTTCGGCCTACCGACGCCAACACTGGCATTTCCAGTGACGAGGTCGTCGGATACACAACTCTCATGGCATCAGTCAGCAGCGTTCAGGATCACGGTTACGAGATGGACTTGGGTATTGAGGGCGAACTGAAGGGTTTCTTGGCTAAGAAGGAAGTCGGTCCCGACATGGATGAGGCCAGCTTGAGACCAGGTGCCGTCTGCCTGTGCGTCGTGAAGGCAGTCACCGGCATCATCGTCCAGCTGTCAACCGATCCTCTGAAGCTGGGCAACACCTCCCTCGTGGCGGCGAGCGCTCCGACAATCAACTCCTTCTTGCCTGGTTCCTTGGCCGACGTTCTGCTCACCGAGGTGACTAGCAGAGGTCTGCAGGGAAAGCTCCTTGGCCACTTGCCCGTTACCGCCGATTTGATTCACTCAGGTGTTGGCCCCGATGGTGTCGACTTGGAAGCCAAATACAAGGTGGGCAGCCGCGTCAAGGCGAGAATTATCTGCAACTTCCCTGCTGCGCGAGAGCCCAAGCTCGGTATGTCTCTGCTGCCGCACATCGTCTCTTTGCAGCCCAAGTTGTCCGGCAAAGGCAGCAGAGCGAAGGCTCCTCTTGACCTCCTTCCCATTGCTTCATTTGTGGAGGAGTGCACTGTGCGCCATGTCGAGCCTGAGATCGGTCTCTACGTTGACACTGGGGTTCCTGGCATTTCCGGTTTCGTTCACATTTCTCGCGTCAAGGATGGCAAGGTCGACGCACTATACGAAGGCAGTGGCCCTCACAAGGTTGGCTCAACACACCGCGGCAGAGTCGTCGGATACAGCCCTCTGGATGCCATGTTCTTGCTGTCATTTGAGCAAACCATCCTTGAGCAGCCTTTCATCCGCCTTGAGGATGTTCCCGTTGGAGAGGTCGTTTCTGGCAAGATTGAGAAGGTCATTATTGGCGAGAACGGCATCAGTGGCTTGATCGTCAAGTTGGCCGAGGGTATCAGTGGTTACGTGCATGAATCACATTTCGCCGATGTTAAGCTCCAGCACCCCGAGAAGAAGTTCAGGGAGGGAGCCACCGTCAAGGCGAGAGTGCTTTCAGTGCGTCCACGAAAGCGCCAGCTCCGCCTTACCTTGAAGAAGACTTTGGTCAACTCAGATGCGCCGATCATCAAGAACCTCGAGGAGGTCGAGGTTGGTCTGCAAACTCCGGGAACGATCACTGAGATCGGCTCTGCCGGTGCCCAGCTCGAGTTCTTTGGCGGTGTCAGAGGATTCCTGCCAGTGTCACAGATGAGCGAGGCCTACATCAAGGACCCTAGAGATCACTTCCGTGCTGGCCAGGTTGTCAGTGTTCACGTTCTCAGTGTTACCCCCGAGGACCGCAGGATGATTGTTTCATGCAAGGACCCTTCGGCTTTCGGTCTCGACAAGCAGGCTGCGCTCAAGGCACTGAAGGTTGGCGACATCGTCTCTGCCAAGGTCAGCCAGAAGACGGAAGATGAGGTCTACGTTGATCTTGAGGAGAGTGGTCTCAAGGCCATCATCCGCACTGGTCACCTTTCGGATAAGTCTGCTAGCAAGACCCAGGCCGCTCTCAAGCGCATCAATGTCGGCAACACTCTTACGGATCTTATGGTTCTGGACAAGAACGAGCTCAGACGTGCCGTTATCCTTACCCAGAAGCCCAGCTTCATTGAAGCCAGCAAGAACGGCAAGCTTCTGACAAGCGTCGAGGATGCGACTCCCGGTGCCGTTGCGCCCGCCTACGTCCGGGAAATTGGCCCTCACGCTGTTTACGTTCAGTTTGGTGGCAATGTCACCGCCATCCTCCCCAAGAGCAAGTTGCCAAAGGATGTGCAAGATAAGGAGGCATTCGGCATGCGCAAGCACCAGAGCATCGAGGTCAAGATTGTGTCCTCCAACCCCGAGCAGAACCGCATCATTGTTGCACCAGCCTCGGCGGATGAGCCTGCTCCCACGGTATCAGAGTCCGCCATTAACTCTATCGACGACAGCATCAAGACAGTCGATGATGTCGCACTCGGCACTATTCTCAATGCCCAGGTCATGTCCGTCAAGAACACGCAGCTGAACGTCAGGGTTGCCGACAACATTCAGGGCCGTATCGACGTTTCACAGTTCTTTGACAAGTGGGAGGACATCTCCAACCGTAAGAATCCCTTGCAGAAGGTCAAGGCGAACGAGATCATCCGCGTGCGTGCCATCGGCATTCACGACTCCAAGAACTACCGTTTCCTGCCTTTCTCCCACCGCTCCACACACTCCGTCATCGAATTCTCTGCCAAGAAGAGCGACCTGGAGACCGAAGAGGTCGAACTTCTTTCCTACGACACGATCAAGATTGGCTCTTCCCACGTCGCCTTTGTCAACAACCACGGCAAGAACTGCTTGTGGGTAAACATCTCACCCACTGTTCGCGGCAGAATCGGCATCATGGACGTTTCCGACGACCTCTCTCACGCTGGCAATCTTGAGAAGCACTTCCCCATTGGCTCTGCTCTCAAGGTTCGCGTGGTCTCGGTCGATGCTGAGAAGGGACACCTGGACCTGTCAGCTCGATCATCCACCGGCTCCACCGAGGTCACTTGGGACTCTCTCAAGAAGAACGTGGCTCTTCCCGGTAGAGTGACCAAGATCAACGATCGCTCCGTTATGATCAAGCTTAGCGAGTCTGTATCTGGACCGGTTCACTTGGTCGATCTTTGCGATGACTACGATCAAGCCAACACACTCAAGTACAACAAGGGCGAAATCATCCGCGTCTCCGTGGTGGAGGTCGACAAGAGCGACAAGAGACTTAGATTGTCAACCAGGCCCTCCCGCATCCTCAGTTCCACATCTCCTGTCGCGGATCGTGAAATCACCAGGGTGTCTCAGATCGCCTCTGGAGACATCATCCGTGGTTTTGTGAAGAACGTGACTGACAAGGGTGTCTTTGTGCAACTTGGAGGTACCGTCTCTGCTTTGGTCAAGATTGGCAACTTGTCTGATCGTTACATCAAGGACTGGAAGGGCAACTTCCAAGTTGATCAACTGGTGAAGGGCCGAGTGATCAACGTCGACGCCGCTACCAGCCAAGTCGAGCTCAGTCTCAAGGCCTCCGTGGTTGAGAACGACTACACCCCCCCTGTGACGTACAAGGACGTCAAGGAAGGCCAGATCGTTACTGGAAAGGTCCGTAAGGTCGAGGAGTTTGGTGCTTTCATCGTTGTCGACAACTCTCTCAACGTCAGTGGTCTGTGCCATCGCAGTCAGATGGCAGAGAAGCCTGTTGAGGATGCTCGCAAGCTTTACAATGAAGGCGATGTGGTCAAGGCTAAGATTCTGTCAGTGGATGAGGAGAAGAGACGCATCACATTCGGCCTGAAGCCTAGCTACTTTGATGAGGACAGCGATATGGAAGACGTCGATGGAGGTGCGGATCTCGAGAGTGACGAGGACTCTGACGTTGAGATGGGAGACGGCGGCGCTCAACTTGCCATCCGCGGCACCGACAACTCGGAGGAGTCTGATGAGGAAGACGAAGAGTACGAAGACGGGGACGAAGAGGAGGATGAGGACAGCGACGTGGATATGGACGAAGACGCGACGGCTAGCAAGGGTCTCAGCTCTGGCAAGTACGACTGGACTGGCGACGCGTTTGACGACTCAGAAAACGAGTCAAAGGCCAAATCAAAGAAGTCAAAGACGACGGAGAAGAAGGAGAAGAAGAAGGGTGGCGAGATCCAGATTGATCGTACAGCCGATCTTGATGCCCACGGACCGCAAACCGCCACTGACTACGAGCGTCTCCTGCTGGGTCAGCCCGACTCATCCCAGCTGTGGATCGAGTATATGGCTCTGCAGATGAAGGTCAGCGAGCTGTCCAAGGCTCGCGAGACTGCTGAACGTGCCATCAAGACGATCAACATCCGGGAGCAGACCGAGAAGCTCAATGTCTGGATCGCCTACCTCAACTTGGAGGTTGCTTACGGCACCAAGGCTTCCACCGAGGAGGTCTTCAAGCGCGCCTGCCAGTACAATGACGAGCAGGAGGTTCACGAGCGTTTGGCTAGCATCTACATCCAGTCCGGAAAGCTCAAGGTAAACAGTCCCAATAGCCCATTCGAGTCAATCGTTACTAACACATCCATGCAGCAAGCGGATGATGTCTTTCAATCACTGGTCGCCAAGTTCAAGTCAAAGTCACCAAAGGTCTGGGAGAACTACGCTCACTTCCTCCACGTAACAATGAACGAGCCCGACCGCGCGCGTGCCCTCCTGCCCCGCGCGACCCAAGCCCTCGAGGAGCGTCACACAGCCCAGCTGATGGCCTCCTTTGGCGCCCTCGAGTTCAAGTCGCCCAACGGCGACGCGGAGCGCGGCCGCACAACGTTCGAGACGATCCTGGCGACGTGGCCGAAGCGATTCGACCTGTGGAACCAGCTGGCGGACCTCGAGATCGCGGCCGCGGAGCCGGACACCACGGCGATCCGGGACGTGTTTGAGAGGGGTACCAAGGCCAAGGGACTGAAGCCCAAGAAGGCGATGAAGTGGTTCAAGAGGTGGGCCGACTGGGAGGAGAAGATCAGCCCCAAGGGCCGGGACAAGGTGATGGCCAAGGCGCAGGAGTGGGTTGCCGCGGCGAAGGCCAAGAAGGGGGCTGCTGCCGAGGAGGACGATGAGGAGTGAAGAAGCTGAAGATTCCCGGATTGTCATCGAATCGCATAAAAAGGAAAAGTTTTTGGTTGGTAATGAAAAATCTTTTGGCATGGGGGCTCCAACTCATTGGCCGCCTCCCCTTGTTTGTACTTGGGCTAGACTGAGCAGCTCTTTTTTTCTATGTGTCAATAACAGTACGAATGGGATAATACGAATATTTCCTGACCCGACCTGACCTGAAAGCTGCCAACCCAATATTGCATGTATGGCCCTGCCTGCTTGGCTCCTGACACCGATGCTGACCGTCACCTGTAACTCACCTACTTTGCATTGACCAAATGCAGCCTAGCTTTATGGGTTGGGTGAAAGAAGAATGTAACCTGCCCGTGATCGACGCCGGGGTTGAGGTGTGTTTCTGCTTCATTCTCCAGATGCCGATGAATGCGACCCCAAAGAAAGTCTCTAAGTCTAGAAGTCTAATGTGACCCAAAACTTTCCAGTCACCATCCGTGAAAGAATTTGCCTCTGGTCTCCCAAGTATCAACTGTCTGTCAAGAGAATTTTAGAGCTGAACTCACTCACTCTCTCTAACGAGTTAGCAAGATCAATAGTAGCGGGCTTGGCAGTGAGAAAAGGGGGGGCTTAGTTAGTCTTCATGGCCCGGCGACACAGCATCTCGGAGCTGCGTCTGCAGCCAAGCCAATGCGTCCCAGTAGCCAGATTCCCAGCGCATCTCAGCATATGCAGCACTCTGCAGGGCTAAATCTTGGGGTCAAAATAGTAAGCTTATCTCACTCAGTGAGCTGAATATGGGAGAGAAAATGTGAACGAATGAGTCCAGAAGAGGGCGGCGACTCAAGATGAGTGAGTGACCCTTTTTCTTACCTTAGGTAATGAGATGAAGGCAAAGTCAGCAGGAACAGGAAACGGTGCGGCTGGACTGCCGTGCGCCACAGCTGAAAATAGGTCAGGCCCGATTGGGACACATGCTTCCAGTTGACCAAACGCTTACCTTTCTTTCCCCTCCTCTCATGACTTGTGATGAACACGGCCAGACTTCATCCATCCGAACAACTCAGAACCAAGGTTCGCATGAATGTCGACTTTCATTGCTACGGCGTTTGAGAGTTCCCTCGTAAACGAATCCTTCACAAACGAACACAGCTCTCGCGCATCTGGTTGGATTGAAGTGAAAACAAACTCGAGACCGGGTCGGCATGGAAACGAACGCCAGTCAAACAAGCTAACCTCAAGCCAGCAGCGGTACCTGCGTCGACGAGGCTCGCGATGTTGGGGGGCATGGAGGCTCGTCCGAAGTCGTGCTTGATCCTTCGCAGGGCCGCAGCAGAGTTCGAACAAGCATGAGGCACCGTGCTACGGAAGCTTCTGCGCTGGATGCGATGGATGGGAGGCAGCGATTCCCTCGTGGTGCGGTCGCACTAGGCCAACAACTCGGGCGACTGGCGAGAAGGGAAGAAACACAGACTCTCAGGTGCCTTCTACTGCCTCGTGCTCAATCTTTCTCACCCAGTCAGTGAGAGAGTGAGAGGGGTATTGAGCATATAACGATGGGCGACGTGCAGATGCTCGTATATGTGCAGAACTGACATTTTCATCCGAGCGGTCGGTCCACCGTCCAACATCGGATATCACCTCTTCAGGGCCCTCGTCCCAATCAGGAGAAAGGTAAAGGTAAGGATCGAAGAATCGCAGGCCAACCTGCCAGCGCATTTGCGGCGCTCAATAGCGTCAAGCGGGAAAGGAGAAGGAATGAATGGGTGAGAGCGAGACGCACAACACCGAGCGGCCTTGGGAAACAAAGTCCAGCAAGCTGTTGATCTTGGCTCAGCGGACGGCGCCACGCGAGTCGCGACGCACCGCCCATCGCAGCCTAGGCAACGGCCTCTCGGGTCTGTCTGTTCAACTGTCGTGTCTAGCTTGTTTCTGCCATGGTCTGACGGCTTTCACAAACAAACCTTCTTTCTCTTTCAAGCTTGTTCTTCCTTCTCTTAGCCCTTCCAGAGTACGCAGTACAAGGAAAGGCCCCTTTTGCCCTGGCGATCTAGCTCCGTCTTTCTGTTTTGGCGCCGTGTACCAACACAAGAAGCTTAAACGCTCACCATCCAATCCCACGCCGTTGTTCTTGGCATGGCGTTTCCCATTCTGCCTAGTGGCATGCGATACGAAGAATTAACCCCTGTCACCGGCGAGTCTGCGCACCGTGACACGGCCGGTGGACGCGGGGACCACGGACTTACACCTCGGGGTGGGGCGCACCGCATCTGTAGATGCTTTTCCATATGCCACATGTATGTGAGTCTATTGTTAGAGCCGGCTTAGCGTGCATTACAGCTCCGGTGCATGGGTGGGTGTCCTTATTCCAGACTTCTGGTTCCCTCCCCTGGGCCGTCAGACCGACCGCCTTTTCGGCGAATGATTATCAAGGAATATCTGCTGATGCCGGTGGCGGACGGTACGGTGGTGGTCACTGATGGGCCGCCCGAGGCCCAAGGCTAGGCCTAGGAAGGGTTAGGCATCGCGCTTCTTGTTCCTTCGTTGTCCCGTCGTCAAGTCCGGGGTGGCATGCTTTTCTGTTCCCTCGATCCTCCTCCCAAAGGGCTGAGTATCACACGCCACAGGGCCAAGCTGGCACAGCAAGGCAGGCGTCTGGAGAGTTGACGACAGGTACCCCCGATCCGAGGCATCGAGCTACTCGTGTCGTGAGATCTGACTAGAGGTTGTCGGTATCTTTTTAGACTCACACACCAGAGGGCTTGTCCCGAAGGAGCCATGCACGCTAAGAAGGCGAACCCTCTTTTGGAGAGAGCAAACGTCCGGGAGCCTCATGGAAGAAAGCTGGACAAGCCTAGTTCTAGCAGACCATGCTGTGATGGATGGCTCCTTGCCAAGAAAAGAACGAAGATGATATAAGGCGATGATGTCCGGCTTCCATCTCCAGCATCATCTCCTCTTCATCAGGTCATTTCCTCTCTATCCCTTTTCCTTCTTTCCAACGACCGTTAGTGTCATTGTCATTCGCTCTTTCGACTTTAATCCCATTTTATAATTCAGCACATTCGCTTCCGTTAATATCTAAGATACTATCATCATCATGCATCTCACATCCGTCCTCGCCACCTCCCTTGCCCTGGTCTCCCTCCCAGGGACCATGGGCTACCCAGGCATGGGCGAGCAGATGGCCGAAATCATGGCCCGCAAAAGCGACGCCGGCGACTCCACCGAGCTCCTCGGTGACCTTGTCACTCTCAAGGACAGGGATCTCACCCCCGTAGGCAAAGACATCAAGAGGATGCTTCAGGGCAAAGGCGACCCAGAGTCCAACGACAGATACAGCAAGGTCCCCGACCTGACTTCGGACAAGTGCAAAAAGGACACCTGCTGCGTCTGGCGCTACGTCGCCGATGACATGTACCAGTTCATGGCCGGCAAGTCGGGCCGCTGCACAGGTCTGGCCCGCGCCGCCGTCCGCCTCGGTTTCCACGACGCCGGGACGTGGTCCAAGGCTACAGCATCCCAGGGCGGCGGCGCCGACGGCAGCATTCTTCTTGCCCCTGGCGAGATCGACCGCTTCGAGAACCGCGGTCTGCAGGAAATTGCTGTCAAGTTCAAGGAGTTGTACGGCAAGTATAAGGGCATGGGCTGGGACATTGGCATGGGCGACTTCATCCAGGTACGTTTCCAGACACTGATCAACACAATACAGCCTTTCTTTGAAGCAGATCATTGCTAACCACTTGTACAAATAGATGGGCGCAAATGTTGCAACCGTAGTCTGCCCTCTCGGCCCGCGCATCAAGTCCTACGTCGGCCGCAAGGACAGCGCCAACGGCTCCCCCGACGGCCTCCTCCCGAGCCCCTTCCAGCCCGCCGACCAGCTCATCCAGCTCTTCCGCGACAAGACCATCGGCCCGCACGGCCTCGTCGCCCTGCTTGGCGCGCACACCACCAGCCAGCAGAACTTTGTCAACACCACCCGCGCCGGCGACCCCCAGGACAGCACACCCGGTGTCTGGGACGTGCTCTACTACAAGGAGACGCTCAGCTCCAACTCGCCGCCTCGCGTCTTCAAGTTCCCCAGTGACATTGCCATTTCGCAGCACCCCGAGACGGCCAAGGAGTTCAAGGAGTTTGCTGGTCCTGGCGGACAGAACCACTGGAACGAGGTATGATGATCCCCCCCTATGACTTGTGCTCTGAGAGCAAGGTGTTGACATGGCTTGCCTGATAGGACTACGCTCGTGAATACATCCGCCTCTCTCTTCTGGGAGTCAACAACATCAACCAGCTCACCGAGTGCACCAAGGTCCTGCCCCCTGCTGTGAACGGCTTCCGCGCCGTCGATCAGTACAAGCTCGACAAGTGGCTCAACAGCGTCGGCAACAAGGGTGCTGCTAAGAAGGTTGCCGAGGATATCGAGAAGGGCGAGCCCGCTTCCGTTGAGGTTCCTCCTGTCAACAACCGTAACTAAATCTTTGTGGCTTGTCTTTAAAGCAATGGCGTTGGTATAGATTTGGCTTGGAAGATTAATGAGGGGATTGCATATTACCAGATTGGGAGTTTTGGTACCAGGTCCTTGTTGACCGTTTGTATAAATTGAGCGTCTAATGACCTCACATATCATATAATAATTGAAACTCAACAGTATTTACGACACGGTCTCTTTCATACAGTGTAGAGATGTTTGATTGCAGAACTACAATGTCGAGAATGTGCATCGGCCACTGACTCGGGTCACGGCATGCCTGGGAAGCTTATTTCATGAGCGACTCGTGGCAGAGCAGTGACCACGGTGCAGATATCTGTCGGCTCGATGAGGCGTCAAATAGCATTAAGCTGTTGGAAAGACAAATCAGTAAGAACAATCTGAATTATTGTCCAGAAAATTGTGATCTTGGATGTCGAAAGTTCCCTTCTACAGCTACGTATCGACAGGCACCAGTGGGTCTTCGGACCTGACAGTGTTCGGACCGAGAACAAGCTGGACCCTTTAGTGTACTGTGTGACATCGAAGTTGTTTTAAACTTTCAGCGCTGTCCTCAAGTGACCTCTCATCCCGCCTACTTAGCCTTTGACTGAACATCATCTTCCTTAGACCTCAACGTCGCATAGGATACAATATCCACAGTACATCAATCCTAGAGATCGTCCCACCCAGCCCATTCGTCCTTCGACCACCATCGAAAAAATGGACTATCGCCTGTTCCTCTTTCTCTACCGTAGAAAGGATATTACACACGCCGAGTTCAGATATCACTACGAGTACATACACATACCCCTCACCCGAGAACTCACCGGCTCCCGATTCCCCTCTCTGCACTCGAGACGGTACATTGAACGATCGCCAAAGGACGAGCCAACTATCCTCATCGGGAAAAACACCGGAGAGGAGCCTGACGCAGTGGTGGAAATTGGTTTCAAGAACGAGGAGGCGGCGCAAGCGTTTTTCGATGTGACGAACTCTGGGGAGGTCGAGGAGAGGTTGCGGAAGGATAATGCGCAATTTCTGGACTGGGAAAGGCTGAAGATTATGAGGATTGGGGACGCTTTTGAGACGCGTAGGGAGGACTGAGGCGAACAAAGTCCATTCATGGGTGGACTTTGCATCTTTGATGAGGTCATAACTCACAAAAGGATGATGTCGGCAATTTGTTCGGCCTTTATGTCGACGCAGCTACTGAATCCTCCGCAACAGCTCCATTAATCCTATTCTTGTTGCCTCTTTTTCTTTTTTTAAGGTTTTAGTTCCGGAACTAGGAGAACGGTCTTGACTGCTTCTGTTGAACGCCTCTATACCATGGATTAAGTATGCAAAAATACGCGTATTTCGTTAAGCCTCGCCATAGCCTAGTGCTGTGTTCTACATAGAACGCAGGCACATAGATAATTTTCTATATATAAAGACATGTCCGCAGCTCAATTTATTGATGTTAAATTTCAGGTAATATCTCTTTCTCTCTCTATTTATTTCGGATGTTGGCAATGGTTCGTGAAGTGCTCTTCTAGAAATACGCGTAAATTTGCAGGCTTGGCGTGGGGCGTTCTTGGATCCTGAAGGATTGCGTCTAGACATTGGAGTACTACAGCCTTCAACAAAAGCTAGCTTAGCATCATAGTCGTAGAAAGACCCTATGGTGAGTAAACTACACATTAGTCCGCAGACTAGATGATGCACGTAAGCTTTAATAGTCGTCAGTTCCCTTGATCTGCACAAAGTCTCAAGCCTCTGTAGCCTAAATGCACGTGGCAGTAAGAGCTAGTTGTAGAGCTAGTAGCAAAATTACGCGTAAAAGTGCTCTTCTACACATAACTTGAATATGATGCTTGTCGAGGTATCTCGAAAGCATCAAAACATATCTTCCCTCCAAGGCTACTCATTGCGCCAATATGTCATCACGGCCTTTTAAGCTAGTAGCTCATCAGTCCAGGGCGCAGATCCCAACTTGCTAGATGGCTGTGCACGCTCACGATGATCCTCCTTCAGAACATTGTAGGTGGCAGTACCAATTTCGGATTGACACAAGACTGATAGAATCATCATAAATAGAAAGCATTTCTCCCGTCAGTTGGTGCAAGATAGCCTTCATGCAATTCACAGGAAATCTCACTCCACCTTGATTGAACCTCTTATACCAAAAGCTCTCGAACTCATCATGATGCTTTCTCACCTATCCCTACCGTCAGCGGGCATTACGACTGCCACAATACTGCTGCTATTTAGCGGTGCACGAGGGCAACAAATGATTGCGAACAATGGCACTCAAGGCCCCTCTGGCTTCCCTGCAGTCCGCAACCCTTCCCCACGTAAAGCATCCAGATCATCTTTGACTAATTTGTGTTTAGTGTGACGCCCTTGTGGCCGCCAACTTATCCCACGCCATTCACTTTCCGTCTTCTCCTCTCTACCAAACCCTCGTTCAAAACGGCTCTTACGCTATCTCCACGCGAAAACAACCTTGGTGCTTCGTTCTTCCGAGCACCGCCGCTGAGGTTTCCAAAACTCTTACCGCTCTTCACTCCGCCGGTGATGGTGCCGGAGACTGGCATGTGGCCATCCGCAGCGGCGGACACGGGGGTGATAATCAAAACAACATTGTCGACGGTGTGACCATCGACTTGACCCACCTTAACACCACCACGTACGACGCAGCTACCAACGTCGCACACGTCGGGACCGGGGCGCGATGGGGTGCCGTGTACGCCGCGTTAGAAAAGGACGGAGTCTTGGTGACGGGTGGAAGAGAATCTGTCGTAGGCGTGGGCGGACTTCTTCTCGGCGGTGGCATCTCGTGGTACACGGCGCGTACGGGCTTCGCATGCGACAGTGTCGTCAACTACGAGGTGGTCCTAGCGAGCGGGGAGATCGTCAATGCCAACGCGTCGACTAATGCGGACCTATGGCGGGCTCTGAAGGGAGGCAGCAGCAACTTTGGTATCGTTACTCGCTTCGATCTCGCGGCGTTTCCGGCTGAGAATTTGCACATGGAAACGAAGACCTTTAGCCGAGAGCACGCTGGTGAGCTCGTTGATGCGGTTGCTCGATTCGCCGATTTGGATCGGTCGTTCCGGGACAATGCGGTGCTCCTTGTTGTCACTTACGATCCAGAGAAGGAAGACAGCGTCTGGAGGGCGACTAAGGTCAACACCATGAACAAGGCCAACAGTACAGCATTCGACGCCTTCGACCGCATCCCGACGTCAGCCCCAACTATGGAGAAGTCGGTGACGCTTGTCGAGGCTGCTAACAGCACCGCGCTGTCCGGCACGAACCGGTGAGTTGAATGATTAGGAGACGTCTAGTCACATTGATACGAAGTCAAGAGTTGCTGATGATTTTCCTCCCAGAAACGCTGGAGCCGGGGCTTTGACCGCAGTCAACGATCCAAGAGTCCTGCGGTACTGCATCGAACAGCATGAGGGCCTCGTCGCCCACATGAAGGCTCTCCTCGGACCAAAGAACTTTACCACGATTCTCGACTTCCAGCCAATCCCGTCATACTTTGCGGACATTGGCGTGCAGAAGGGGGGCAACATGCTCGGACTCGAGCGAGACTCGCGCAACAAGGTTCTTTTCGTCATGGGAGTGACCCTACTAGGACCAAACAGCGAAGAGCTCTTCCCACGGGTGTATCAGCACGTTGCAGCCGCGAACAAGAGAATTGAAGACTTCTCCAAGTCTATTGGTAGCGACACTGAGCTCAGATACCTTCCGTATGCGGACTCTAGGCAGGATGCAATTGGAAGTTACGGAAAAGCCAATGTGGAGCACATCCGAAAAGTCGCGGAAAAGTATGACCCCGAGGGCTTCTTCCAGTACAGGGTTCCAGGCGGCTTCAAGATCAGTCGAGTCTGAATGGAATTCTGATAATACGTTAAGACGCAAAGAGAAGAGATAGACTGGTTCGCGTATGTGATTCTTTGTTTTCTATTGTTGCTTTTTCGATTATTACATAGATAGGATTGTGCTTTGAGATGAAACGGTTCGCTCATATAAATCAACTGTGTGAAAAGCAGCGCACTTTATGCTACGACCACCGACCAAAAACCCATACGTGACTAGCCTGCGAGTTATTATGCATGATTCAATCGAATCTGTAAGAGTCTGTCATTCTGGTCGGGCCAAAATCGGGAGACATTTGCATCCCGTCATTGTACCACACCTGACCTCTCGGCCACTCCGCCTCCTGAATATTCTGGGCATGGCGTGGTATGATAGCTGGAGGGAAGCCGACCATGGAAGGCGCGTGATCTTGCGCAAGCAGGTATCCAGCCCCGTTGCCGACCTCTGCGTTGCCAGCCATAACCACCGGACTCCAGGGTACATTTGCTGGATGTGGGTTGCACCCACAGGCTGAGTACTGGGGGGACGGATAGAAGTTCCACGAGGGATTTGGTCGTTGATATACGACATCCTCGTTGCAGCTCGAGTAGAGAGGGTCCTGATAGAAGCCCTGCGGCTCTTCATACTCGTATTCCGGTTGGTTGGTCGGGAATGCCAATTGCTCACTGGCTTGGCTCTCGTAAAACAGCTCATTCGATTTATTGAGCTGGCGTGTCGTGTGATGCATGTAGTCAGGGGAAGATTGACGGTCCGCTATCGTTTTCGTGGGGCTCGTCGTATCATTATCAACATGCTCTGGCATTGAAATCGGACTCGTCATGGGGCTGTCGTCTTTCGAAGTGTTCGTAAGTTCCTCCAAAGACGCGTCGGATTCCTCCCCGGATGCCGAGTCGTGATAGATCTTGTGATGCTGAATCAAAGCCACCTTGCGACAGAAACTGATTCCCTATTAGCTGGAGTCCATGTCGTTGCGGAAGTCGAAAATTATTACTCACCTCTTACGACAGCTTTCAACAGCGCATGTATACGGACGCTTGCCCAAATGCACCCGACGATGACGCGAAAAACTCGACGACTTGAGATCATTAGAGTCCAAATCCCATTCCTGATTATGTCAAGTATTGACTCACATCTGCGAACCGTTTATAGCATCCAGGATATTGGCATTCGTATGGCTTTTCACCAGTGTGCGTACGGAGATGTACAGTCAATGCACTTCTTTGGATGAAACTCCTCTCGCAGCCAGGTGCTGGGCATGGATACGGCCGCTCATTGGTATGAATTCGGAAATGTCTGATAAGGTCAGACTTGCGGTTGAATCCCTGTAGGAATACATAGGTAAGTATGATACTCTTCAGAGATTGACAACCTTCTGATCGCACTGAGGGTTCCGGGAAGCACTAGACATTACCTTCTCGCAGGTCTTCCAACTGCAGTAGAAGCGACGGAAGCGCTCCTTGTTGTTGACGAGTTCAGTGATTTCCATTTTCGACGCGGGCAATGCCTCTGGGTTGCTGATGGTAAAGGTTGGCTGCCCACTTAAACAGAGGGAGATAACTCTTTCGGGTTGATTGTTTCCGAGTTTCGGCTCCGACGGTTCGTCTAATAACGAACTAAGGTGTGCGGGTGTTATAAGCGCGTGTTGGCGAAGCCCATAACCTGGAGTCCTATGATGGACTACACCGGTATGATGGAAGTGGAATCAAAGCGTATGTCGTTTGTTGAAGAAGTTGCGATTTGAAAATGCAGAAAGATGCGTAAACGGCAAGGTGACTTTTTAGCTTAGGTTGGGGGCGTGTGTCTGTAAATGACACCGTCAAATAGAAAGATCAGGAAGGTAGCGGTCTGAAGGAGATTCGGCCTAGTAGCTGAATCGTATCCGTTGACACCCATACTTTAGAGAAGGGGCATCATCGCATCTTTTAGCGTGAAGCTTTCATTATGTAGGTGGAAAATCCTCGGTCAGGCTTGCAGGATGCCTTTCAGTGTCTAGACCAAAATAGTCGTGCCGCAGTGTAGCATCGTCGTTGGATCCTTGGGAGATGGTCCAAGCTTAGAGTGAAAACCCCCTGGACATCCAGGGCTGCTCAAGGCAAAGCATTGGAGATCATTTCAGTTCTCGTCATTCCGGTGAAGGTGTGGCATGCAGCCCGACATCTGCGGGGGCTGCGTTGTTGCGAGTGGCGACGAAGCTTTCCCTTGCCCTGCGTTCAGATGTCGCCATTACGGATAGAAAACAGAGTATTACAAGTTTTCCGTGCCGTTTGATAAGGCATGGGCGTCGTGGGTCGCTGCATGGGATATCCAGAAGTCGACTGGGGATGTCTGGAAGCATGGGGTAATTTGTAGCGTACCCTACAGAAACCCATTAGAGTTTGGCCCAAGCTGGAAGCGGGGGCAGTCTGGATGTGCTTCGAGGATCTTGGCCCTTGGTTCCTAGTGATTGCACCCCTCGTGACCAATACGGACTGCACAAACCCTAGTCTAGCCGATGTGATCTACGGGCTTGGGTAGCAAGCATTTCCTCTCACAGTTTCATATTAGGGCTTAGTGTGAGAGGATGAAAAAGTGTCACAGTGTCTTCTGTCTCACAGAATCGTTCGAGTTTTCGGTTCAGCACCAAAAACTAGTGAAGAGATCATCTGCAGTCCAGGACTCAGCTTTGCTTTTTCTGATCCGCTCAAAACCGCTGTTTTCCGCCAAAGGCTGCCTCTGTGCCTTCACCGTTCTGCCGACTACCTGCCGCCATGCCCTTGATATGACTTGCTGATGGGGCTACCAAGAGAGTTTGGATGATTGACGGATCGCCATTCCTACGGGTGGCCCGGCCGGCGGATCCGCGTGTCTTGCTGCCCTAGGGGCCCAATTCCTCCCCTGTGATTTGTTCTTCCCATGGTAGTTCCATGGTAGATAACTGTTTGGTATCGACCGGTCTCGAATCTGTGCTCGTTATCAATCTTTAAACCAGACTAAGTAGCTAAGACGTCTCATATCTCTTGAAAGCCGTGCCATATCCGTACTGGCGGTAAGTGGGATTCCACGGGACTTGTGGCGGTTTCCCCGGGATCGAGAGGCCGTGCCCAGAGATGTTCCGGCGACTGACGACAGTCCTTGCCCCGGATACAACTCGGAATCGGGATCGGGGGTGCGACGCGGAATGACACGCAAGATGCGGATTTCAATTGCCTCTTCGAGAGAAGCTTGCGAACGAGGGCGGATCTCCGGGATCATCTGGGATATCTCCCGTCTTCTCCAATCAGCACTGAAACTTACAGATTTCATTGCAGCCTGGGCTGCCGAGTGAATGAGGGTGGGATATCACTTCTCACTTTGGGGGATTCCTTTGGGGGGAGGGGGGGGCTGTTGGGTGCTGAAGATATGATAACTCTGTGGCATTATGCCAAAGCTACAGAGCTCAGACCAGTGGGCCAAACTTCGAGATGATCCTCCACTAGGGAGCTGGCCAGGCCCTCAGACCCAGAGATGATGGCCCGGCAAGGATCTGTGGTAGCCTTCATCCCCAGCTCTTCCACTAGGCTTGTCACTCTCAAGTTTTCAGCAGACGCTAACTCCACGTTGGCGAGCGTGGGTGGGCTGAATCCCTGTTAAAGCCGGCATCAAGCAATTTCCCGGAAGGGCCCGGACGGGCCAAGGAGCATGCCTCCTCTGTGAAGGACGGCGACCATCGAGTGGTAGCCGTATGATGCTTGGCTGCATGCCTCATCAGCATGTTGACTACTCGTTAAGTATGTGACTATTTGTTCAATCTGTCAGAAAAGGCGCAATGACGAAGAGCCTGGGTTGACATGGGGGTTGGATGGTTGAGATTTGAAGCAGGGAGATGCCTGCGAAACGGGACCATGAACGTAGATCATTCAGGCACCCCACGGGATGGGACTCGACCCGAAGGAACAGTCAACAAATAATATCCAGTATGGACCCCAGTCAAATTCTTGAAATATCGCCATTGCCGCTGCCGCTCCATCCAGCTCACCTCTCATCCGAACGCGGGAAAAAACAATCGAAACACGCGGTGAAGACACAGCCACATTGGTCCCTTTCGTGTGCCTGCGCGCGCTTTGACGTATGCCATCTTTTCTTTTTCCTCTCGTGATATCCCGCCCGTTATTCGCAAGAACCCAGTTACGAGAGCTGAAGCGAAACATTGTTCTTCAAGTGGGTTAATTGACAGGCACGTCAGGTCGGCGCCCAAAGCGTTCATCACCCTTTTCGGTATGCTTAGTCGACTTCAAACTTCTCCACAGGGTCTTTTTTGCCACGCGAGACCTGCCAGAGTGACAGGTCAAGAATCAAAGACTGCGTGGCCTAACCCCCGAATGATTGGACCCCCTGCGTCATTCTCGCACAGTTCGGGCACGGAACCGAATCAGCCGCAACCACGAGGCTCAGTCCCGAATTTCGCAAGCAGGGAAACATCTGTCTTAGTTTTAGCCTGCGCCGAGATTCGGTGGCAATCCCCGACCTCCTGATAACCGGTCAAGAGCTCAGGGGTTCCAGATTAATGTGCCTTTGACCTTTGACGTTGGGGATTGCCGATCGCGTAAAACTTCGTGGGTACTGGGGAGGCGATTGGTTTTGCCCTGATTTGGTGGCCAAGAAGAGAACCACATTCACTTGCCGGTCCATCGCAAAATCGCAAATTTTCCTCTTTTCGTAGAGGCCTCCTGCCGAGAGACGCTTTGATACAAGACGATTATAATGCCACGGAGTGGCCGACTTAACTCCGTTATTGAGGAGACTCGGAGTACTACAAACGTTTTTTGAGATTAATCTCAGGCAAAACTGGCCGAATTGTAAGAGCATACAAGCGCAATGAAAGAGATGTAAACAGGTGAGTGGAGCTGAGTTCCGTTTCTTAGCAGAACCTGGAGGATGAGACAGCTCCCTAAGCGCCGGGTACATTTGCCGCAGTCCACGTCATTGCATTTTATGTAATTGGGTAGAACAGCCTACTTGCCTTATGCCTGGCCTCTGAAGCAAAGGCAGAAGGGATTGGGTTCTCAAGGGTAATGTGGATTGAGAGTTCTCCTTGCCGTCAAGGTCTGTAATCTTGGATGGGCGGGTGCCTAAACTTAACATAAACTTTTGCATTAGGACGAGGTTACAAATACGTTGCATTCACGGCAGATGACATTCGTTGTAGTGAGTTGAATACTTGGGGAACGTAGCAACGTAGCACTCTAGGGATCCATTCAAAGAAGCTGATTCGATCTCTGTAACATCAAATAGTAACCCTCTCTCAATCCAAAATAATGCCGCGGAATTTGTCACTCTCAGAACACTAAAATTCCATGTCCTTCGACCATCAAAAGACGACTATGGGCGCCTCCTTTTTCAGCTCAACACCGCTCTTGATATCCTTGTCAGATGGCGACGGTGGGCACTCTTCAATGTCCTCGTCCAGCTTCGTGTCATCCAGCATCTCGGGGTTGAAACACCGAGAACCCTTTGGAATAAACGTCGATGCAAACACCGTGACCATGATGACAGTGAAGTGCACTCCGGCAGTATTCACCAGCGCCTCTCGCACTGATCCCGTTCGGTTGTACACGCCATCGATGTATCTCCCGAGGAAGGTACCGGCAATCGCATATGTGACAATGTAGAAGGAATACAAGAAAGCCATAACCGCCCCGAGAGGTGAAACCCTGTTCTCCTTGTCCTCTAGCCTGGCGAGAGAAGCCTGGATAAAAGCGGCCAGAGATACATCTCCCGCGGCCCAACCGAACGAAACTGGCAAAAATGTGGCGGCGACGATCCAGGCTTGGCCGACCTGCCCCGAAGGCGGATACCAATAGGGGATGTACCAGACAATGAGCAACATCAGGGCATCTAAGCGAAGCCACGGGATGGGCGTCTTGACTACGTTCGTGAACAGGAAGACGAACAGCGCACCCAGGAGCTCACCGAAATTAGAGCCGCCGACCATAATCTGGGACCATGCCGAGTTGCCTAGGTACCGTCGAGCGACTTGAGGTGCGATGCCATTTTCGAGATATCGGTGTCCATAAAGGGCCACACCGTATGCCGGGACCAGCCAGACGAATCTCGTCGACGTGAACAGGATCTTTGCGCCGACCCATATGGACTCGAAGAAGAGGAGGAAGCCCTTGCCAATATTGATAAAGTAATTGCTTTTGCGGGCTTCAGCTCGCGCGAGGGCGTTGCGGTCGTGGCTGCCGTCCACGACAAAGAACCATAGGATCGCCGCGAGAGAGAAGCAGATTGGGGTGATGACGAAGGAGCGATTATTGCCGAGATTGGGAATGAGGACCAGCGCTGTGACGAAGGCCCCTGATGTACCGGCGACCTCGTAGAAAATGTGTACCAGGCTGTCCATTTGGCGAAGTTTCTGAACGTTCCCTCCGACGATATCTCGCGGGATAACGCGGCGGATGAGTTCAACCATGCCGTACGCGATGCCCGTGACAGTGTAGATGGGTATGATGGCGTCGTTATTGTAATCTCCGTAGTAAGACCATTCATCTTTCGGGTGCTTCTTTCGGTACGCTTCTGGAACAAAAGTGCCCCCCGTCGCAGCATCGAGGATGAGCAGAATTGCCGTCATCAGGCCAAAGAGGAGGATGGCTGCCGAGAGAACATTCTTCGTCGGGTAGTGTTTGATGAGAGGTGCAATCAGGATGGAGCCGACACACTGCGTGGCTTGGTTTAGTCCCTGGAGGAGACCGAGTCGTTCAAAGGTGCGGGATGGCGTGCCCCTAGTGTCGCTTTCGTAGTCGTAACGGTTCGTGGCGAGTGCGGTGATGGATCCGTTGAAGGCTTCAAGGCCGAATTTGTACAGCATGATGCCGCAGATATAGAAGAATATGGCTCTTCTTTCCTGTGGACTGAAAGACTTGAGTCTCTCGACGAAGCCTTTGAAGATGGCCATGACGGGCTGCTAGCGTACGTACGCTTTGATTTGTCTTGCTAGGTTGAAATTCGAAGCAAAGACACCTTATATTTGTGTAAAAGAAGCACGGTATCTCGGATCATAATTGTCTAAAACGCCTCGATAGACATTCTACCCGGTTATTATATGTATGATAGATTGATAGTCGACGAGATAAAGCACTCGCGCAAAGAAACGAAGATGTCGAATAGCAAGCGCACATATCGTCCACGTGGGCCTGATTGATGGACTACTTACCTTGCTGCCCATCATGGGTGGTAAATCTTGGCCATAGCCCTCGAGATCGGCTTTTCTTAGGAAGGGCCGAGGACTAGGTTTCTTCGGTTCATGGAGTGAGGGTGCTATTGGACAACCTTGGCGTCTAGATTTAAACAAATATGGGGTAACGGTACACGCCTCCACATTTACTTATACCTCTAGTCGTGTACTCTCAAGGTCATGCATACGTCTATGCGCAACATATCTTGAATGTACGACTCGCTTCGGTTGTCAATAATTACCTCGTACCTACATATTGGGGGCAACTAACCAATGATTTACTATATCTGAAGGCCGCAAACGACCTGAGCAGATCATTTCACACACGTTTATCAGCTCGAATACTTTGCAATATGGAGTAGTGAGATCAAGAGAATGGAGGAAGCGACTTTCATAGCGCCAAGAGGTTGGCTATGCCCCTCGCTTCTTGGTCGTTATCGATTCTCCGAGCCAAGGCAAAGCTCCGATAGCTTATTCGAAGCTGTTCTCGATAAAGCATGGGCCACGGTTTTCGGTTATGGATATGGCTTGGGCTCAAAACAAGTCTGGGTATCGACGTGGAAGTGATCCAAGGTGATTGGGCGTGGCAGAGAGCATCGTAGAACTTGGATGGGAGGCTGTGCTCGACGTAGCGACGCGGCCGGTTGACGATCGTCACAGCCAAACGGTGTAGCTGTCAACGACTCTGCTTGTTGTAGTGGTGATTCTCCAATATCTTGGCAGTGGTTGTGCTCTTGGCAGACGAGGGCGAGGACTGCGCCTTCTTATGCTTCCCATTTGGCTTGGCGGTCGGGAGAGTAAATAGCGCAGGCAAAGTTTGGCAGATGAGAGCCAACCATTTAAACACATGGTCTGTCCTTCTTCTCTCTCGTCAATTGATCTGAGAAGCTATTCCTGAGTTTTTGGTGCTGCACAGTAGATGATATGAATGCCGATTTCAGTCAAACTTTCTCGTGACGCCAAGATATCGGTTGCCTCCCTGCTTTGTCATCCACCATATTTCATCGGAGAGAATCGCTGGGACGGAGGACATACTCGATTAATCTCAACTTTTCAAAGGATCACGTTCAATTCTTTTGACTCCCTCACACACGTCGCACCCACACCGAGGATTATGTTGTCATAGCCCGAGCATGCTTGCAGAATCCTGCGGCGCATGCCGGTATCCACAGCCCCCGGACGGAGCGGCAGATGTGGGGCCGTTCGGCGTAATCCGCAGCTTCAACCTCCGGTATGCGTGGTTGCGGACCTCGTGGCAATAGAGGCATTAAGAGATTATCTAGCAACTAGGAGAACATGTTCTCCAAAAGATTCCACCCCGTAGTCCCTCATTAAGCTTTGGTGTCGTGCCCTCCATCAATTGACCTTCAGATCTGATGAGCTACTCCCGAGAAGCAACGGCATCACGATCCCTTGGCATCTCAAACAGCTCGATTCAGCAGGAATCCGCCGTAACGTGACACCTCGGAACAACTGAAGAGCGTAATTTTTACGGAAGAACTACAAAAATATGAGCTGCCTGTGGCATTATGTAGGACCACCAATTTTTGTGAGCACACTCGTACTCGAACTCGCTACCCTTGCGGGACCCACTATGCGAAAACATCCACCACTAGGTCATAGACACATTCAGACGGTGCTCATACCTTCCTTCCGAATTCTCTGCCTCATAGATCTTTGCAGTTGGCTGTGGGAGGCATGCGTATTTCATCGAACTAGGGTTCTTGCCTGGGGATCATCGACAGTGAAGGTCAAGTAAACAAATTACTCACCGGGAACTTGGGCAGACGCATGAGCTGTTCCTGGTCAAATGATGCACTGCCTGAGCTGCAAGAGCGGTAGAATATCGATCGTAATTGAAATGCTGTAGGGAAGTCCGTTGTTCGGATACAGGCCACTGTGATCACTGAGATTTGACGCTCCGCAGAAACCAGAGGTATGAGGTATTCGGCGTCTTCTCTATATCTTGCATTCCTGTGAGCCGGCATGACTGCTTTCAAACTGCCTAGGCCTGGTATAACAGTTCAATGAGTACACATCAATGGCGCGAACCCATCCGTCCACTTCTCGGCACCCATGATGATAACCATCACCGCAAACCCCACCACAACACTACCCAGGCCGTACACGTAAGCATGTCGTCGCCGCAACGCTGTCAACTCAGCAACCCACGTCGAGACAGTCGTCAAGCACCCGCAGAACCCGTCCTCGACGCCTTGCAGTACCTGGCACCCTACGACGCCGCCCAGCCCGGCGTGCGCCAGGTCCCAACACATACCCAGCACGGCAACGCCTGCAATGTTAACCGCAAAGGTACCCATCGGAAACGCCGGCACCCGTGCGTTAAGCAGCAGACTGGCGTAAAAGCGCGCGAGACAGCCGAGCGGCGCAAAGACGATGGAGAAGATAACGCGCCCTCGCCAGGCGTCGTGAGGCGGCCAAATGGCGAGGAGGACAGCGCCAAGCCAGGCGCCCCAACCGAAGAGGACGGCGCAGCGGTCCATGACTTTCCGGCCGAGGAAATAAGGGATCGACGGGGTGATCCCTTCAAGCACGATGGCGAGATGCGCACCGAAGATAAGGGCCGAGAGGCTTAGGGCGACAGTGGCGATGATGGTGGCCATCATTGCCATGAAGGACTGCCCTCCGGTCCGCGGTTCGGGGGTCGCTCCGCCGGCACGAGGGAGGTCATTGACCATGGCGAGAAAGACATCGCGGATGAAAGAGGAGAAGGAGGTGAAGGAGCCGCAGAAGCCTGTGGAGAGGCCAATGTAGAGCGGTATCGTCTTCTTGGTTGCGAGGTGCGCCTTCTTCGCGGCGGCGAGGTTGCTGGAGGCGGCGCCGTCGTCTGCCTGCTCCCCGCGGCGCCGGGCTTTGATGATCTCTCTGTGGTACTTGGGCGTACCCCATTCCTGCTTGAAGAGCTTGCGGTCTTCGATTAGGAAGCCCATGACCAGGCTGCCGCTGACGTTAGCCCATAGCACGCCAAAAGAGACTGGGGCGCCGGGGTAGAGCGTCAGAGCCTGCAGGCCCAGACGGGCAATCGTGCCGAAGATGGCGAAGAAGACGAGGTATGAGAGTGTATACACCTCCGTGGCCACCCTAGAGAGGGGTGCTGTGGGTTTTGAGGTTGTAGCTTCGGTCTCGTCTTGCTCGTCGGGCGTTGTTGTGTCTTGCATCTCGAGATCGGAGGGTCGTTGAGGCGACCGCATCTCCTCCAGGCTCTCGCCTCTGCCCGGACGGTGCCGCCTGGGTTTATGCGCGACAGGGTCGGCGACCATCTCGTCGAGGTTGCCGTAGTCTTCTGGTGCATCGTATTCGTACGACTGTCTCCCGTCTAGACTCTTTCCTGCTCTCGTGCGACTCTTGCTGGAACTGTGCACATTGGCGTCGGCGATTGTGTCCTTGGGGTCGTTCCGCGCTTTGGGAGCGTCGTGGCCGGCGGATCGCATCTCCTCCAGACTCTCACCCCTCCCATCACGACTTCTACTCTCGCCATGAGAGATTGGGTCCGTCACCATTTCGTCGAGGTTGCCATAGTCTTCAGGCGCATCGTACCCGACCGGTTGTCCGCTTTGTGTATTCTTGCTCTTTGTATGGGCTTGCCCACTGATGGTGCCCATCTGTGTGAGATCTTTCTCATCCGCGGCAGCACCGCTGGCGTGCCTCGTTTCGTTTCCGCCTTGCATTACGAGTTCCGTCTCTAGATTTCGTCGTCGGCGCGTTTCGATTCATGACCGGAATTCGTATGTCTGATTCGGGGTATAAATCGCGCTGGTTTTCGACAATCAAAAGATTCTGGGGTCGTGGAAATTCCGGGTAATCGGCAATATCGTCAATATCATCAATGAAAAAAAGAAGGTTGATCAGTAGTCGCGTCACTAGAGGATGCCACAAAAACGCCTGCTGTAGCGGGAACGTCATTCCCAGACAACCTTGTCTTGGCGGCAGAGGCGGATATCTCGGTATTCCCGGTTTTGCTCACCTCACACCGCTCACCGATGGCCCAAGCTCCTGAGTGGGGTCATTCTCACCGAGGAAAGGCGGAGTACACCGAGGCGGTGACATTCCACGTCGATAAGGTAAGTCAGTGCGAGGAGGGATGGAAGGGCCCAACATCCTGGGCTAAACAGCTTCAGGCAGGACGACAGGTAAAAAGGACAACAAGTCGAGAAGAAGATGTTACTAATAACTTGCCAATTGCCATCCCCTATATCTCGTCACCCATGCATTGCCAGCTATCTTATGAAAAAGGCTCCAACTAAAACATGCATGACGGCGACCTCCGAACGCCTTGCCGGACGCCGGAGTTGACCTGGTGGCAGCCCCCAATTGCTCCAAAAAAGGACGGGCGTTGGGCGTCGGACCTCAAGGGCTTATCTTATCCAGAGCTTCCCTCCGCATGCAGGACCCACTCAAGGTACCGGCGCTGATCAGGAGGACAAGGAAGGGACCCCTCCTCCTCCTTACTGCCTACTGGTCTCAGTGGCTTGCTCCGGCCTCCCCACCAACCTCTCTCGTCGATATCGACGGTGAACTCCCAATCCTCATTTTCCTTTAAATTTGACGATTCCTCCTTTACTTTATTTTCATCTGGTCACCGTTCAATGCTTCAGCGTATTCGTGTTTAATTCCATACTTACGTTTCTTACATACCCTCCCATTTACACCATGTCTTCCTCAGCACCCGAGCTCCCTGCCAACGTGCACGTCTCCCAGCACCCCTGTCTCCGGGCGAAGCTGTCCCAATTGCGGTCCCAGTCGACGCCGGCGAAAGAGGTGAAGACGCTGGTGCATGATATTGCATTGATGGTAGCATACGAGGCCCTCGGCGCCTCCACAAAAGCGACAGATGGATCAAAGGTAATTATCCCTTCTTTCACAGCTGTTTCGTGTTACAATCAAGCACCAGGACTGACGCTCCTCGCCCAGGATTCTACCCCGCTAGGTTTCGACTTCATATCAACCACAATCTCCCCCTCCAGCCTCTGCCTCGTCCCCATTCTGCGATCAGGCCTCGGCATGGTAGAAGGTAAACTACCCCTCCAACACCAGATATTCATTCCAGCCTGAAGTCCCGAACTAACATACCAACAACAGCCGTCCAAACCATCCTTCCCACGCCCGTAGCAGTCCACCATCTAGGCCTCTACCGCGAACCCTCAACCCTCGAGCCCGTAGAATACTACAACAACCTCCCCAACCACGTCTCCCCCGACGGCTCCAACGCCGGCGCCTCCGAGCTCGCCATCGTCCTCGACCCCGTCATCGCCACCGGCGGCACCTGCGCAGCCGCTATCCAGACCCTCCGCGAGTGGGGCGTCAAGCGCATCGTCGTCCTCTCCGTCATTGGCGCCGCAGAGGGCGTCAAGCGCGCCGCGGGCGAGTGGGCCGACGCGACGGATATCTACATTGCTGGCGTGGATGCTGAGTTGACGGACAAGGGCATGCTGAAGCCCGGTGTAGGTGATGTTGGTGATCGGTTGTTCCTTACTATTGGAAAATAAAAAGAGGCCTTCTTGCTGCAATAGGGTTCGGGATTGGCGTGATTCGGCTTACTCATTTAGCCTTGGATATCAAATCACCTTTTAGATAGGCCATGGTACCTCATAGAAAGGTCTTTGGATGCTGGAATCAAAACTAAAGTGCCATCTATCCTGGGTATAATAAGCAATTCGTCCACCGTTGGATCCAACATCGTCGTTCCTCTCACACTCGCCTGTACTTTTCCTCGTCCAATAGCGTCTTCTCTCGCCAGCAATCTTCAATCCATTCCGCAGTCACGATGTGTGGAACCTTCCGTCTATGACTGACTTCCTCCCGCATAGCAGCGGCCGCATCTTTCCGCCGAGTGCCGTCTCCTACCATAACCATGTGCGTAGTCTCCGTGTCTTCGGCATCGCTGATCAATCGTGCGCCACCAAATCTTAGATAGTTCCTAAGCTTCAACATCTTGATCTCGTCCTCGTCCAAATCTTCTTGGACGTTGACCAAATGAACGGCGCAACGATGAAACATTGATCCCTTCATCGGACCCACCCCACGACCGCGTTCCTCGAGCTGGTTGAGAAATTGCGTCTTGTTGAACGGCTCCGTGTCAGGCTCCTTCTTCGGCATCGTGTTGAGAACTTCACGCAGCTCGACAAGACTGATGTCGCGGGCGTAGCTGTCCCCGTACATATCCGTGTTCTGTAGTGCAACAGTTTTGAGAGCTTCCGTCGCATGCAATAAGTGTCGCTCTTCGTAGGGAAGCAGCAGAGATTCATCAGCCTGTTCAAGACAGTCTTGAATCCACTTTGGCCTGATGATGTCGACGCCGCTGCCCTTTTGCCCCTCCTTGACCAGACTTGCGACCTTGACGACGTTCTTGTCCGCCAAGAGAATCATGCCAGACTGCAGGACAGCCCGCTGAGACACCTGGCCGCCGTTCTCCTTGATAAGGGTCTCGAGCTGTGCCTTGGTCTTCTTGAACGGCTTGAGCGACTCCGACAGCACGCAGAACTCGAGACCTTCGAATACCTTGGATTTGTCTGCCTGGAACTGCGCAGGCATGTTCTCCGTTCCGGCGATGACGACCTCGCGCTTGACGCGCTTGACGGACTTGCGCTTGCGGTTCTCGACGCTCATGGTCTTTTCCTTAGCCTCTGCCTCCACGCGCCGCCGTAGGTCCAGGAACTCCTGCACGCTGAGGCCCTCGTCCCAGTTTTTGTCGGTCCTCAGCTTGCGGAAGCGGGGGAATCGCAGGGTGAAGCCGAGGGAGAACTGGTCCGAGTTGCCGATGCTCGCGGCCTTGGCCTCCACGACGACGGAGTCGCTGGGTCGAATCCAGACATCCGGCCGTTCGAACTGACGGTCGCCGCCGGCGAGCTCGATGTATTCCACGGGAGGCTTCTTCGGGTCCCACGTGGTCCATTTCCCGTCCGTCCGATGCCTGATCTCCGCATAGTCGGCAGCTGTGAAGCCGCCGCCAACTTTGAAGAAGCTGAAGCACTTCTCGGAGTTCGCACCGGCTTGGATGTGGTTCTCGCTGACACGCAGGCCGCACAAGAAGCTGGAGATGGCGCCACCCCTGTGTCCGGAGCCGTAGTAGCCGCCAATAACGACACAATCCAACGACTCTCCGAACTCGGACATGTACTCCGGCTTTACCTTGAGCCAGTCGTCATTGCGGCTGTTGAGTCTGTACATCGACCTTGGGTTCTTGAGTACCAAGCCCTCCGATGCCTCGGCGACGACTTTGCGGAGGAGCGGCTCGATGGCCTCGGGTGTTGTCGCAGACTCGTATTCGTGGATCTCCAGTCTCCTATGAACACCTTTCACAGCCTTCTCTAGGGCACGGTGACGATCCCGCAGCGTGTACTGGGTTAGAGGCTGGTCGTTCAGTAGGAGGATGTCGAAGACGCGGTAGAGCGGTCGCGGCCCTGTATTGTTATAGGGATTATTCTGCTCGGCTAGAGCGGCTGTTTTGAGGGTGCCGAACGGCATAATCTTGTCGACTTCCGGGTCCCAAGTAATCATCTCCCCATCCAGGATGACATTTCGGACGCCCTCGGAAAAGGCGTCTGCCAGGTGACGGGTCAGAGCCCCCTTCTCGTCTTTCAATCCGTTGCCGTAAAGGTAGGTGTAATCTTTCGCTTTCCGAGACCAGAAGCAGAATCGCAGCCCTCCCGGAACGCTCGGGTCTTCGGCCATGTGCATCTGCATGCGCTCGCCGTCCAACTTTTCCTCGATCCAGAACTCAGGATCTTCCTCCGTGGTTCGTAGGTAATCGACCATCTTCTGGAAAGAGGATGGCATCTGGAACTGTGCCAGTTGGGGCTGGAAACATTCCATAAGAGTGACACCCGTATCCTCCTGCTCCAGACGGATCCTGGGATCAAACAGTTCCCAGCAAACGCGTCGCAGACTCGACGACACGCTAAACAGGGCCTCGCCATCCGGATGCCATAGATCGAGAAAGGTCCGCTCGGTCGCGCCGACCTTCATCTGCTTGAGCACGATGCGGATCAACCACATAAGTTCCTCCGCGTTCATGCGCTCGTAGAAAATCTCAAAGACCTCCAGGTTCTCCAGCTCTCCCGTCGACGCAGCGAGTTTATCTAGCAGCTCATTGACCTCGGCAATCGTCATGTCGCCGACTTCTGTCCGCATCGGTCGCTTGGAAAGGACCTCAAAACACCGGCCCGCAAAGTCACCAGCCAGTCTAGAGAAGGTAGTCTGACCCGGCAACTTCCAGTGAAGGAGGTTGTGGCCGTCTTCCGAGTTCTTGTCGATCTTCATGAGCTTGACGAGGAGTTTGCCAATAGCATTCTCCTTTAAGCCGTAGACGCCGCGATCCCGATCCTTGTCGGGCAGAATGAGTCGCAAAGCCGGGTAGATGTCGTTTCCCACCTCGTTTCGCCATCTGGAAATAAAGCGCTCAATGAGGTGCCGCCTCTGTTCCTGCGGCGATAGCTTATGTGGTCCGTGGGGGCCCTTTTTGCTGCGAGGGGGACCGCGACCGGCTGGCTGCTTCTTGTTCTCGTTCAAAGGATTGAAGAGGCTTTGGAAGAGTTCCGAAAAGCGCATCGTCTTTGAATGATTGCGTGGGCGATTTGGATACCTGGAGTGGCTTGTGAGCTCTGAGGCCAAGGAAGGATAGGAAGAGGACTCACTTCTCGTTCAATTCCTCGAGTGTGGTTCCTCCGATAGCATACTGCCTCTCCTCCTCATCAATAGCCGCCGCGTCTGGCGACTTTTGTCGCTTGCGCTGGCTCATGGTGGGCAATTCACTGCGTGAAGTGGGAAGAGAATTGAGAGCCGTTGGCGACGGGAAATTGGTGATGCTTTAGTAGGAAAGTTTGCGGTGTGAATGTTATTGAGCGGAATTGAATATAATCAGTTGATTGTGCATGGAATAGCTGGGTGGCATCGCAACGGATCCCGTCACGTTGAGGGCCTTGAGGACTTATACCCTTCAATTGCGGCTTACCTGAGGCCGTTGAAGTTCAACGGTGGAGCGGTTGCCTTGGGGATGCTGCCTGGAGGTAGATGCATCAAAGCGGGCGGTAATGCGGGGCACTCGTCCAGTGAGAAACCCCACTTAATTGCATCAAGAACATGCATCAGCAAAACAGAAAGACATCACTTTTGATTCTTCAACACGACCATCGGCATCGGATTCAGTGACACATGTTGGTTAAGAGCGAGACATTAAGCGGGATGTCTCCCTTTATTGTTGCTACTTCATGATCTACGTCAATCATATCATCTCTCGTTCCAGGATTATGTTAAGCGCATAGTTGGCGTAACCATCAAAGGCAACGCCATGCGTTGAAGTCGGGTTGGAGCAAGTTTAGTGCTGGGGACGGCTGTTGACGGAAGAAGTGTCACTGACAGCCTTCTCGGCATCCCAGCGCTGCTGCATGGGCTCGGTGACAGCCTCCTTCTTGGCAGCCTTCTTGCGCCAGAAGAAGAATCCAGCAAGAGCGAGCAGAGAGACACCGGCGATGGAACCAACAGCGGCACCAGCAATGGCGCCCTTGGAGAGACCGGAGCTCTTGGATTCGCCGGTGGCGGTGAAGTCGGCAGCGGTGTGCGGGGTGTTGCCGCCCGAGTCGGTGGTGGTGACGTTGACGGTGGTGTCGACGTCGACGTCGGGGTCGCTGACGGTGGCGTTGAAGCAGGGGATGGAAGCGGCAAAGACCTCGACGAAGGTGACGTCGGCGCAGGCGTAGTAGGTCTCGCGCTTGGACTCGTCCTGGTCAAAGTTGGAGACGTAGAGCATGCGGTAGGTCGCGTTGGAGCCGGCGGCGGTGCCTAAGGGCGCGGTAGGGACCGTCACGCAGGTGTGGCCGAGGTCGAGGCTGCCGACCTCGCTGGGGCCGAGGAATGTCTCGAAGTCGGAGGCAGACTTGGGGTCTGTTCGATCACGAAGTGTTAGGTATACGTTTCCGAGAAGGAGGGAAGGAGGGGGGCGGTGTGAGAATGTTTGCACGTACCGTTCTCGTAGGAGACACTGAGGTGGACGGAGCGGGTGATATCCTGGGTCACAAGGGCAAGCTTGCCGTTCACTACGTTGGTTCGATGTTAGAGTAGTCCGAGTCTCCGCAGGATATGTCAACTTACCGAGAGGGAACTCGGTGCGGACACCGGGGCCGTTGGTGGATCCGCAAGGGGCCGTGTTGTCGGCGTCGGCAGACCACTCACGGTCTGGGGGCCTGATGGTATTTTATTAGCTGCCGATCTTCTTGAAGCCTGCAAGATGCGGTGGGGAAGATATCCTTACCAGAGGAAAGCGGCCGGGCCCATGTTGTCGGCGCCCATGACGTTGCCCAGCAGCATGCTGCCGAACAAAGTGACTGACTTGGCAGAGACCATCTTGAAGGTGGTGAGAATCTTCTGGAAATGAAGCTCAACTTGACGAGTTGTCTGAGAAGGGGGAGGTCTGGTCTCAGAGAGCAAGGCTCGAGGCTCGAAGGATCACAAGGTTTGCGAAGAAACTTTGTGATGGGGGAGTGACTTGGGAGAGAGAAGAGAAGAGAACTCAAGTAGCGGGATATACGGCCCTCATTATATGCCTGCGCCAATTCTTGTTTCTTGCTCTTTGTGATCTTCTACTACGGATCCAACCCAGCATCTGGGCGCCGAACCCCAGCCAACCGCTTTCCATGCCGAGGAGAACCAAAACACCAAAAACGTAAGGTAACGTCCAGCCGGCGGGCTCATCCGCCAAGGTCGCGCTGAGCCGACGAAACCGGATGCCAACATCCCTGGCACTTCGATCGCGACGCTGTGCCCTGGTCCATGGCGTGCGGTGTGCCTGACTGTAGCGGCCCACTGCTCGTGTGTTTGGCCCACCCGAGAGAGTTATCTGATGGGATCGCGCTGGGCCCAAGGCGCTCAGAAGCCCCGCAACGTTGTTTGGACTTTGTTCCTCTCTGGGTCATTTAGTTGGTTGGGACCTTGAACAGAGACTCAAAAGTTCGCCAGGGGCAGAAAGATGGGTGAGCGTGGGCCAGGTTAGGTGTAGATGGCTCCACTAGGAGCGGGCATGGCTTCATATTATCTGATCATCTGATAAGATGGGCGTCCATCTCCTCATTGGCCAAACACATCGTCTCTGCATCACTAGTGTCCTCTCGGCGCCGTGGGACCGGCATCCACTTCCAGAACGACCAACGGGCACTAAGGGCCCAGCGTCTCTATCGCTGGGTAAGGTGCCACGGTGCTAGCTGGGTTTTCGTTCCCTCGGCGGCTCTCGTATTTGCCCCGGCTTCTTGACAATGGAAAACTCTTTTCAGTGTGTGAGTATTACTGATGGGTGTCGTGAAAGAGGCAACGGTTGTCCGCACGAGGTGGCAGCGCCGTCAAGGGTGGTCGGTCTTGGCGATCACCCGCTTTCGAGAAACTGGATTACAGTCGAACGAATCAGAGTTCGCTCAAGAATTAAACTCGGCCTCCGAAGGCTCCATCGCCGCAACGTCGGCGATAGCCCGGTGGCATGAGACCCTGCCTTTTCTCCACGACTGTCTAACAGATTCTCAGCGAGACCAGAAATTGGGCAGACTTTTTTTGTTGTCTGGCTGGTCTGCGAGACTGGGACTGTTAGTCAAACAACTCTGAAGAGCGGGCTGGATCGCGTTCGGTTCTGGCTTTCCGGATTCTCCCCAGTTTTCTGATGGCCACGATGCAGTATCCGTACCTGAGCGGTTACTTTGGCTCGTTCCCGCGGAGGATCGGCGCGGGTTTGCGATTTTTGAGTTCGGTTGGCATGTGAATTGTTCGTCCGGTCTTTGAATGATGACTCCCACAAGCCGCCATGTCAACGTGCTCGGCTGCGTTGAAGTTCCCATCAGAGCACAGAAAATTCTGTTGCAGAGTACATTCACAGTCCGGAAATAGAGCAAGCCGGAGCCTCGCGAAAAGCTGGAATTCCCCAACCGTGGCTTATTTTTCTTCTTACAAATTAGGCTTCTCATTGATGGAGATGGGGGGCAACAGCTTCGGCGCGCCGCGCAAAGAACCAGCGTGATCCGATACCATCCGGCGGGATATCCGGTATCAGGTACTCAAAACCCATCCAGCTCCGCTCCAGCAATATCGATAGTCCCTCCCTAGCCGTTCTTCATCGTACTCTAAAAGTCTTGTCCGCCATCACGCCTTTGAACATTCCGCCACCGCCCCGCCCCAGTCTCGACTCCTAGGGGTGCCGGACTCGCGACTGTGCTGTCGTTCACACCCAGAGAAACCCCATGAGGTGACTTGGCCCGATGCCGAGCAAACGCCTGGTACTTAGATGGTGGGATGGGCCATTGTCCGCTCTGAATCAGGCGCCTTGTGTGGCCGGATTCTCGGGCCATTGCCCTGGTTCAGTAGCCCACGCTGTCTGCCACGACCGTGGCAGGCTTCGCTGGTCACGAACACTGGGGTTCTATGTTCTGGTTAAGCTTGTAATCAAGCCCCCGCGCGGTTATGGCGGCACATTTGCGAGCCTTTTGTCATCGTATGAGATGATATGACTCCCATTTCTTGAGTTCTGCGTCAATTTTGCTACATGGCAATGTGAGCAAGAGATATGTACACCCAGGAAAGCGATGTTCTAATTCACTCAGGTTACTGTCAAACTGCCCGCGAAGTCAATCCCGAGATCGGTATCAAACAAGCAGCGATGTGTTTGGCAATTGCCTGAGTACCTACACACAGATTCATGTCACTCCCAAACAGATACATACTACCTAGTAGATTCGGAGACTCGGGAGTTCAACAAGCCCAATCTTCGACAAGAAATCTTCCAAATGAGCTGAATGTGTAACCGGAAGGTCGAATCTCTCGTCAGACTCATGGTGAAGCGGATGCTTGCTTCTTCTGGACCTATCCCAACGCGAAGGTGTGATACCGGAAGAACAAATCGGCAGAGTCATTCCAGCCACCTATGGATTCCTTGGAGGGACTTTTGCGCATGATATCATTGGTACAGAATTCAAGCCAAGGGCAGTGCAGGATCGGTTGCGAGAATAACCCTAGTCGAGGTTCTGATGTGCCAGCTGAGGTGGGCTGAGATCTGGCAGGGATTCCATCTTTTCCTCGTCCAAGGACAAATAGATGCGTCGTGACTTGGCCACTTTATTTGCTCATCTACCGACAATCTTCCTTACTACATGTTGTTGATATGGGAAGAGAATAGCGCATTTTCGCAACATAATGTTGAGGTAAATTGATAAACCATCTACTGTGTGCCAAAGAAATCGTCCCCAAGAACAACAAAGCCATAAGAGACATGGCAAGTCAAACTTTCAGAGCCAAATCTGGTCACTTCAGATGTTCCAGGACCTGATTCGATAGCGCAATAAGGTGGCCGGCCTGGGCTGAGAGTACAGGGCACTTTTGACAGTGGGGAAGATCCGAATGCCAGTTGATGGACGGAGGTGGAGTGATGTCAATACGATTGACTGACATTATCCTGGACAGTTTTGCGGTAGTTGACCAACATTTCAGGCAATTCCAAAAGGAAACCAGACTGTGTGATCGGTTGCAAGCTGCAAAGGTGACCATGCTTCATAATCTCGCTGACAATTGTCATAGCCGGCGAAATAGATGTTGCTAATCGTAAATGGGAATCAGCAGCCATTGTTCATAGCCGTAGTTTGTAACCTTAAAAGCTTCTCAATCTGATCAGATGATGCCTCTAGTTCGTCAGATTTCCGTCCAACCTCATACAAATCATCTATCATATCTGGGGGCAAAGTCATTGGTCCTATCTCAAGGAATATGTTCCTCCGAAGAATGAGCAAGCATGTTTCTTGACAGTGCTGACAGAGCCGTAAGATGTAGCAAGAAAAATTGCAATACTCAAAAGGAACCTAGTGTCTGTGCAGCGTCCAGAACTGGACTCGTCGTTCGTTCATTTCGG